>CM062295.1:654013282-654498760 GCA_031216915.1 Pictodentalium vernedei
GGCTGCGGCGCAAATAAATGTTGAGTTTTTAGATAACGGTAGGGGTGGATATTATTTAATTCATGGAGGCTTCAAGTTTTCTATTAGAACCAGAAATCATAGGAGATGTTACTGGAGGTGTGTTGATAGGAATTGTTCAGCAACAGTGGTGACAAAAGACAATATTCTGTTAAAAAATCCCAGCAACCATAATCATGATTCGAATGTTGTTGGTGTTGCTGCTTGTGTGTTTATAAGTAAAGTTAAAAAGAGATGTTGTGAAGAAATAGAACCCATTCCCAGGATATACGATGAAGAATTGGGCAGCTTAAGAGGGACTGACTCTCATGAGTTGATAGATGATGTGATCAAAAGCATTCCGACGTATGATAGCTGCAAGGCTTCTCTTTATAGGAACCGTGCAAAAGTACTTCCAAAACTGCCTCGTGCACAAAACGAAATAGACTTAGGTGATGAATGGAAAGAGACACTCTCCGGAGAGCGATTCCTTCTAAATGACCAAACGGAGGAACAGAACCGACGCATTTTCTTATTCGGCACGGAAGATAGCTTACACGGGTTAAGTGAATCTCGAGTTGTCTTTGCAGATTGTACTTTTTATTCTTGTCCGAGGTTGTTTTACCAATTTTATTCACTTCATGGCAGCATTGATGGTAAGGTGTTTCCTTTAGTTTATGCTTTGTTACCAAACAAGACACAGTCTACTTATAACAAACTCTTCTCCATGTTAAAACAGACCTTTGAGGAACGGAATTTGGTGTTCGAACCTGACATAGTTCTAATGGACTTTGAAACTGCTGCCACAGACAACCATAGCCAACCGCCTAACAGTTCTCAAATCTATGTTAGAGAGAGGGAAATTGAATGCCATAGACTATGCCGATCAAGCGTCGCAATTGTTAAAACTAGATGAATTTTTGTTGAGTGTTTTCTATATTATTAATGGTATTTTTTATTATATCCTCTCGATTTTACTGAATATCGGCAATCAAATCATTCATGTGGACTTCTATGTTCCCTGTATATTCTGTGTCGGTATAACAAGTTGAATTTCATATCGAGCAAAAGAAATATCCCCATCCTGTGAATTTTTCTTTCGTTTGTTACCAAATTCAACAAAATCTTTGATACAGACTATACCTTCTTCCCTTAATAGTAGCGTTCAGCCAACCTAACACCTTTCCGACTCCAGTTAGGAAAAATTAAAAGGTTGGCTGAGTGAGACTAAACCTTACTAATAATGTCATGCAGTATTTGAGTAATTAGGAATATGGGATGGTACATCTGCTTGTTTTTACAACCATCACAAAACATACTGGAATTTTCCGTCACGTCTGTTTGACGGCTTGGTGGGATTATGCTATTTTTCCCCGTTGTTTAAACAATTATTAGAAGCAAACACCCTTTATTAGTGTCCTTACACATCAGTCAAGACGGCGGACACAAGTCATTATTAATCCCTTTTGAAGTTTTTTTTACAATACTTTTACTGTTTTAAAGGGATAAGGCACACAAAACTCTAAAGGCTATTTGGCTGACATAGCCATAGTCCAAAAATTTCGGCGAAAAGTCAAACTTTTTTTCAGGCGAAATATCTAAACGTTCGGTGAACCGTCAAATTTTCATTCCGGCGAAACGTACTTTCGTTGAAAGAGTTCAGACCCGAGATTCATAGATATCCTGTATTTATTGACTGCGTTTTAGGTACATGAAAAAAGGTACAAGCGAACTTTCAGCTAACAGACTCACGAATAAAGGTCGGTTAGCTGAACGTTTGCTTATGAGCTGAAATGTCTCTTTAGACATGGAAGTGATTGTTCCATTGAATTTTCACTACACATGTGTTTTTGTATTGATCGGAACAAATGCCTCCAAAGCAAGGCCCAACCTTCACCTTTTGTTACTTCGCAGTTTGACATTTTTGCACCCGCTGCGCGCTAGGTGGAGGGGCATCCTTATCTAAACGTCAAATGTCCATACTTCTTTTGACTTCAAAATGTTTCAATAGATCGTGGGGAAAAGGTTGCATTTTCTCAAAGAGTTCCACTCTGAAGAAAAGTTGAAATATTGACGAAAACATTGGAATATCTCTTCACCTATCAGATAAAAATATTTTTCGATTCTAATGATATAATAAAGTCAGGGATGTGGCGACAGGGGGGTGGGGTGGGGGGGGGGGGTCTCATTTGCCATTTGACACTATTATTTTAGGTTCCTCTCCAGCAGCCTTTAATGCACGGTTCTGGCTGCAATTTCCCATGTAACCGGACGAACTTTCAGAACTGGGAACCGTTTTATCTCTGATCCCGGGATTAAGCACAAACGGCTCCAACTGCGAAGTTGGTCTCGAAAGAAGTTCATGTTCGCCGAAATTTCAAAACGCTAACACCCAGCCCTTGATTCTTGATCCTGGTCCATGGATTTCCTGCATTCAAAACGGGAAGCCGTGGAATTCCAGTTACCGGCAATTAAACCCTAATGTTCTGAGTCTGAATATAAGATGATTTTTGCCTCCCAATCAAGGTGTTGGGCTTAGCTTGTAAACACTGTTTTCTAGATTTCGTTTACAGCGAAGTTACTTTTTAATTACCTTATATACTTTTATATAGTATATTACTTGGGATTTTTAAATATGCAGAAAGCTCTTGGGTTAAGAGGTGCGCTGGATCAATGGTAGAGAATAGGACTTGTAATCGTGAAGTTACGGATTTTAATACGACAAGAGGAACTGGAGTTATGTTATCGAGCGAACTGCTGTGAGAGAGCTTGGCTTCAATGTTGCACCTGATCGCTTTTGACCCGCAGAACTTTAAAAAATGGAGTTCGACACTTAAGGAGAGTCCAGGCGAAAATTAGGTTTTCCAAAATGATCAAGCCATTCACTTTTCGGTTGAAATTCAGTAAAACACATTGTAGCATCACTGGTGTGTAAAGGAATCAGCTATTGAATTTCCATATCATATCACAAGTAATCAATGCTGATGAAGGGATGTAATGAAAATTGAATTTGACTCTTGTGGTCCCGGAGTCATAATCAAAAGGTAACAAACTAGAACGAAGATTGAAAACACAACACATTTATTTAAATCTTAGTAAATTTGGATTGAACACGGAGAAGAGGAGTGGTTGGGAAGAGATGACAGCGAAGTCTCATTCCATATTAAAACAGTAGGTATTGCTGTGGAGCTCCATTGACTGTTCTTAGGATACTGTTTACACCTCAAAATGTCGTTATGTTTTATAAGACATTTATTCAATAATAATAATAACACTTTGGCCAGCCGCTGATTTGTCGCGGTTCTCGGACGAGAAGGCCTTGGTTACCCCTGAACTCCCAACTGCCTCCCTGTTCCCACGCTTCTCCTCTCCTCCCAACATTCGGAGACGAACTGCTTGATGACATCCCTTGCCCCATTCTTCCCAATCTCTCCGATTAGCACATTAACCCTCTCCTTTGAGTCTCCCCCTAACCACATGTCCTTCATTCTCCCATTCCACTTCCCCATTATACTCCCAGTGAATCTCATTCTTTTAGACTGATACTTTGGGCATTCTAGAAGGAAGTGTTCCAGGGTCTCCACCATGCCCAAGTTACACATCTGGCACTCCCTTTCACCGTCTTTCCCAATTTTTCCCCTCAGCTCCAGGGATCGCGACCTCAGCTTGAACAGCAGTGACCCCCCAAAGGTGCCATCAAGGTACTCTTCAAAACCAGGCCTCTCTTTATCACGCAGGCCACCCAAAGACCTCTTTGATTTGAACCCCCTCTCGCCAATTACGGTTACAATCCTCCATGACCCTTTCTCTGACGATTTTTTTACCCTGGTTTGCCCCAACGTCCAGGTCCGAGATCTCCAATGAGTAGTTCTCTACTAGCTCCCTCACTTGGACCATCCACCCCGTTTTGATATTTGAGTTGACAATTTGCAGGAACATTACTTTACACCATCGGCTGTCGGGGAGATTCACCAAATAATTAAGATAACCGAGTTTCAACAGGTCTATCCTGTCCTTGATCCTCATCCACCCAAGCTCACCCCTGATTGCTTCTAGCGCTGCGGCATTACTCGACCCCGTTATCCATCGGCCTGCATCGTTCTGTAAGATTTCCAAGCTCTTTACGGCCGTCTGGTTTAGGGGTACCACTTCCGTACCGTATGTTATACTTGGCAGCCCCACCATTTCCGAAATGGTTTTCCCCACGAAAATCTTATTGAAACTGTTTCTCCCTATAAGTTTCATTTGGTTAAGGATTCGCTTCCCCTTCAGAATCAATTTATTTGTGTGGTTTCGGTAGATGCCTCTTCCTGTAATGTTTATATTTACCCCCAAATACTCGTAATCACCTGTCTCTCCTACACTGAGAAGTTTGCTGCTCCCATCCGGAATGCAGAACTCACCCACTCTCCACCTTCGAGTGGGGTCCACTTTGCGGCCCACAGGTATAACTTTGCTCTTGCTTTCATTAAGTTCGAGTCTCCATTTGCTCCCATATTTCCCAACAATTCCCAGCATTTTCGTTAGCCCCTCTTCGCTTTCTGACACTAGAACCATATCGTCTGCAAAAAATAGCCCTGGGATCTTCAAGTCCCCAACTGCTACCCCCCTCGTCGCTACGCAAGAGTTCATCTCCTAAACCTTTGATGTACAATGCAAACAGGATTGGCGAAAGGATACACCCCTGTTTTAGGCCTATCTCCATAGGCACACGTTTTGTTGTAATGTTTCCCAGGCTAAGTTCACTCTGTACATCTTTATATAATGCTTTCATAATTCCAACAAACTCGCCTCCTAAGCCCAGAGCCTCCAGCTTGCGCCACATACCCTCCCTCCATACTCTATCGTATGCCTTTTTGACATCCAAAAAGGCCATAAACATCTTTTTCTTTTTTGCTTTCGCGGATTCTATCATTTGGGATAGCGTGAAAAGATGGTCGGTTACTCTCCTTCCCTTCCTGAAGCCATTCTGGATTTCTCCCAAAAAACCCTTCTCCTCAATCACCTCCTCTAGTCTCCCATAAAGGACTTTACAAAAAACCTTTCCAATGTTGCTACTGACAGAGATCCCTCGATAGTTATCCAAAACGTCTTTTTCCCCCTTTTTGTGAATAAATGTCACTTTGCTTTCCCTCCACTCCTTTGGGACCTCTTGTTTTTCTATGGCTAAATTGAATAGGGCAGTTAGGCTTTCCAAGACAAGAGTTCCTCTCCCCCTTTTTTGATAAACTCGTTAGGAATTTCGTCCACCCCTCCCGCTTTTCCATTTCTCAATTTTGAGATTGATTTCGCTGCACACGAAGTCCGAGAGATTTTCCTCGACCTGGTTCGGACACTCCGGTGGGTTCCCCATGCCCCATCGCTTATCGATTACCTTTTCCCAGTGCTTGACTAGTTCTAATGCGATTTGATCTCGCTCTTCTGTAACCCTGCCGTCTACTTTAATGCTCTGTTGGTTATTCCCTTTGTTACGTTTGTTCACCCATTTCCAAAATACGCTCGAATTCGACCCCCCTGTCGTTCTTATCGTCCTAATAAGACTGCTATTTCGCACTCTCCGGTTGTCGTCTTTAATCTTGTTTACTTTATTTCGTGCTTGTTGGTATTCTTCCTTTGCTACCATGGCCTCATTGCTTTCCACCCCCTTAAGTTTTCTACTTCTCCTGTATGCAGCACATTTAGCTTTTCTAACCTTTATGGCCCTTTTCAGTTCTTCGTTCACTCTGTACCCAAGTTCCCGTGTTGGCACCCTAATCTTTCCTACACTTTCCTTCCCTGCCTCCACTAGGCTCGCAACTATGGCGTCGGTCATCTTCTGGACACTACCCCCCTTGTGTACGGCTGCAAGCTTTGGTTTCAGTTTTTCTTCGAACTTCGCCCAGTCGTCATCCTTTTTGAGTTCCCAAATCTCCTTGAAGCTTCCTTTCCTTTTCTCTAGGTTTTTGGCCCTCATCGTCACTGCAATCAAGTTGTGATCACTATCCAACTCCATTTTGCCCTCATCATCCACTTCTACCCTTATCACCTCCCTCCATAAATTCATATCTGTGAGAATGTAGTCAATTATTGATTTTCTGTCGTTTCTGTCCCAGGTCCATTTCCCCTTACATCTAGCGTCCCTGTTCAGAATCTTCAGACCGATCTCGTTTGTGAAGTTCAACAGCTTCCTTCCATTCCTGTTGACTTTCTTGTCCCCACCCTCTATGCCTTCTTCCTTGTCACCTATGTGTCCATTAAAGTCGCCCATCCGAATTATACCAAGCCCCCTGTTTTCTAGTTCAGTGATATTGGACCTTAGTGTTGAGTATATCGAGTCATTCCACTCGGGTTTACTTCCCTCCACCGCACAGTACACAATCCCTAGGGCAATACTTTTGTTTCTCAGACTGATCTTTACCCATCCAATTTCTTTTGACACATCAGCCGAGGTGATGATATCTTCCAGATTTGTAATCACCGACGGTTTTAAATCCTCTTTAATGTACATGCCTACCCCTCCCCCCTTTTTCTGGCCTTCCGTTCGCCCTACACCTATCCACACACACCCGCTTACTTGGTCTACCCGTTCCTCGTGTCTTACCCACGTCTCGCTTAAGCCCATGACATCAAACTCCTCTGCCTCGATCAATGTAGCAATTTCACTTACTTTCCGGTGGAGACCCTGGATGTTGCTATAACCCACTTTCAGGGTACCGAGGTTCATTGGCTTCCGCCTACTGGGCCCATTGTTTTCTGGTGCTAGTCTTGGTAGACTTATTCTGTCCACCTCACTCTTGTTCACCCCACCTATGTCCACTCTCGTTATACTTGCCTCTGACCTCCCACCCCGCTCCTCTCCAAAAAAGGCTCTGCTACCCGTAGAATTTTATCCCCTAATACCCGTTTCCCCGCCCTGCTAAGATGCAGCCCGTCACGCCCGTACATGCTCCCATTGCTCCAAAACGTGTCCCAATGGTCGATAAAGGGAATTCCCAGATCAACACAGTAGTCCTCTAACTCTTCATTTAGCGCCAAAATCCTTGAGTCCCGTTCGTCCCCACCTCCAAGGACAGGAAGGATCCCGGATACGACTACCCTTGCATTCCTACTTAGCAGTTTGCCGACCAAGCCTCTATACGACTCCACCAAACTTACTAACCTTCTCTCCCTGATATTGTTGGTCCCCACATGGACCACCACTACCGGTTCCGGTCCTGACCCTGCCCCATTGCCATCTACCCGGTCCCTGAGATCCTCCACCTTCGCCCCCGGAAAGCACAAGACTGTTCGATTGGAACTATCAGGACCACAAACTACATTGTCAATCCCACGTACAATGCTGCTCCCCGCTACAACTAATTTTCTTCTTCTGGCCCCAGTTCCTATATCATCTGCACCTCCTCTCGTTTTGCAAGCTCCTGGCCCCCTCTTTCTCTTGACCGCCCCCTTACCCCGACTGGCCTATCATCATCAACAACCATCTCACCCCCCACACTTTCCCCCTCACTCTCATCCCCAGGGGTATCAGAGTCTAAAACACTAAACCTGTTTTCTAAACACCGCCTAGCAACCTTGGCAGCCTTACGCCGACTCTGGCTTCCGGACTCGACGCAGCCCTGACCTGACGCCACCTTCCGAATTTTCCTACTAGAACCCCCCTCCTCAGTTACGCCCCCCACATCAAGCATTATTCCCCCACGTTTCCTGCTTCCCAGTTTCCTCCTTGAGTCCACAACGACCTTCCACCCACCTTCCACCTCACCATCGTAGGTAACCTTCAACGGGGTAACTCCAGATACACCGGCCCTCCCCAACCTCCCTCTCAGCTCTGCAATCTCCCGCTCGAATCCAACACACTTCTCTAACAACTGTAAAATATCCCTGCAATTCGCACATACCCCACTACTCTCCATTGGCCGACCACCACCATACCTCATATTACACTGTCTGCACGCCTCCGTATCCTCACTCTCCCCCACCTGCACCCCCCGACTCACCTCCCTCGGACCTCCCTTAACACCCATACTTACCTCCGTCGGAACACCCGTCGTACACTTACCATTCATGATTACAAATAATATACATAATCCAATGACCAATAGCCAAAATTACAAAGAGGAACTAAAAATTTGAGAAAGCGGTCGAAAACGTAAACAAAACAAAACAAAACACCGAAAATGACCCGCGCGAAGATAGGGAACACGCCACTAAAATCCGACAGAGGAACTAAACTAAACACTAATATAACTATCTTTTATTACAAATCACACCTATACAACACTAAAACACTATATCGATCAGCATAAACACCTGAAAGAAAAGTATGAAATTATTAAAGCTAACTTTCGACAACTGAAATGGCTATACTCCCTGTTGGTTTCCGAGATGGACACTCGAGACATCCGGGAATACTGGGAAGTCAAATATAAACACTCCTTATTAACCCTTTACCTAACATGAAAAGCAGACGACTCTTGCAAAAAGATTCTTGAATAACTAAATTTTTTTCATTTTTTGTCACAAACACATAGGTTATGACCCCTCGTTAGAACGAGCTCGTTGAGCTCGTTCCAACGAGGGGCCATAACCTATGTGTTTGAGACAAAAAATGAAAAAAAAAGAAAATTAATTGGCGACTTTTAAGAATAGCGCTGGCCGGTTTCGCCGTTGCGTTGGGTGAAGGGTTAAACGGGTTTTATATACAGTTCAAACGCGATGTTGACTTTAGCAAGGATACGAGTTTTATTTATTTTTTTTCAATCTTCTTTGTTAGAGATTGGTGATATACCGTAAATATCGCCTCGTATCTATATCGTGCCAATACCGATTTACCGCACCGGGTGAATCCTAAAATTCCGAAATTTCCCACATTAGCTGAAACATAACGATCATACAGCAGTAGTAGTGTATGTTCCCCTTCGCCCCCCCCCCCCCCATTTGGGGGACCCCGGAAGTGACATCATGTCACGTGATCCAGTGCCGCCATGTTGTGTTGTCATGGTAACCCGCGTGAGCGGCCATGTTGTGACGTCATCTGCATAGTGATACGTGGTGTGAGTGCGCATGCGCAGCGCGTGTTGTTATATCAAGCAATATAATTGGTTAATTATAATTTATATAAATGATCTAGATAAATGAAACAACAAGAGTACTCGGACTAAGGTAGGAACTATTGGTATTACGTACCACCTTACCAGTAACAGGATGATACAAAGCATTTGGTAGGTTAATACTATGAACGGTTAGGATGGGACCTATAGGGGAATATACCAACCATACTCTGCTGCCGTTCTGTATTACCAGGCATTTGTCATATAGCACTACGTGCTACTCTTAATAGGGAAATAACACGTCATGGGATCCAAAAAAGGGATTATGGGAGAATTCTAATCCAGAGCATTACTCCTGTTCAATAGAATGCACCCCCTTGTACCCCTTAGTACTATAACACTACGTTCTGAGCCGATAAATTGGGGAAATAAAGTCAATTTCGGTGAATTGGGATAGATTTTGGTGATTTGGGGGATTGTCGGGTTGTTTGTGGTAATCAGATTTACTCTTTTACAAAGGAACACACCCCCGAACATACCCCTGTCTTGTTAGAAGCCATTGGTAACATAGCAATCACGTGCCATTATAGAAACCAAAATGGCAGCCTCCAGTATACAAAATGGACGACGGAAACACGTATCAACCTAACAACACGCGCTGCGCATGCGCACACACACCACGTATCACTATGCAGATGACGTCACAATATGGCCGCTCACGCCAGTTACCATGACATCACAACATGGCGGCACTGGATCACGTGACATGACGTCACTTCCGGGGTCCCCCACCAGGGTCCCCCAAATGGGGGGGGGTGGGGGGTGAAGGGGAACATACACTACTACTTACAGCGGAACGTTTTTCAAAATGGCTGATACGGGGATCGCATGGTCTATGTCTTTCACAAGCACCCGTCACCGGTAATTTGATGTAACAATAATGCCGAGAGAAAATTCCCAGCGGGTATTTTCTCTCAGCTTTATCGTTACATCAAATGACCGGTGGCGAGTGTCTGCGTTATTTCCACCATTTTGACAAGCAACACACGCAGAACTTATTTGATTGATCAACGTGTTCTCTCCTCGCGAGTCTGTAAGTTGAATATGAGCATTCTGAGTCTCTGACTTCTCCAGAAAGATGATTTGCAGCTGTTGGGCAGTATACCAAAAATACCAACCGATATTGTCATTGATGCCCGTATGTTGTCAATACCGATATCATTGTAAGTCATTGCTAACCGATATTAGGGGCGCGGTGGCGTCGCGGTAACTGGTTCTCGTCAGATCACCAAAGTTAAGCACCGTCGAGCGCGGTTAGTAGTTGGATGGGTGACCATTTCGGCGACTGATTCGTGCTCCCGCGTTGTGTTCTTTGGGAAGGCACTTAACCCCGATTGCCTACACGGGGGCACAATGACGTTGTGTACTAAGGCGTACTGCACGTCGATGGTGCGCATGTCTTCAACCAATCTAACCCTGTCTGTGCCGCGGTGCAGAGTTCAGAGTTACGATGTTGGAGAGCTGACAGCTGCTCGCCGTTGCTCGGTGGTTCTCTCCGGGTACTCCGGATTCCTCCACCCGTAAAAACTGTCACCGACATGATATGACCCTGGCTGTTATTGTGTCGTTAAACTCTAATAAATAAATAAATAAATAAATAACCGATATTTCTTAACGATACCGGGGTAAATTATTCTAAAAATTTCTAAAAACATTTGGGGCCAATCTACCAGGCAGGAATAGCCCTAATCCCACCCTGCACATCCACATCTGATAATGAGCACGAATTTGTTCTGTTTCCATTGCAGCCGGTAGTCACGAACTCGACATTACCATATCATGGGAATCCAGTAATGATCCCGACATTATGTCAGAAAATTGTTTGCCGAGTAACATTAACTGGGTTGTTATGGTAACGGTCATGTTGTGGACCATTCTTCTGTTGATCGTAGAGATACTGTGCTTGTGCAGTGCGTGTTGTCGTAGTTGTTTCGATTGTACGTTTGTGATTTGGCCGAACATTAGTTACACTCTAAAATCAGTTGGGTTGAAAATCAACCTAAATCGACAGGGTTGAGTGAATAGTTTTGAGTTGATTTGGGTTAATTTTGGCCCACCTGATTTTAGGGTGTATTACCGTTTCTTTTTTTTTGTATTTTTATTTTTTTGTTTGTTTTGTTTTGTTTTCTTTTTAGTGTTTAGGAAGGTTCGTTCTTTTTACTTCTTTGTTTTGCCTGGATACGTCAGCTTGTCCACCTCAGGGCTAGACCATCATGCTACTGTGTTGTTATGGTACAGTGGATTGCAGGTTCGTAGCTAAATGGTCTTCAACAGGGAGTGGATGCGATCAGTTAGGTTTCTTACGGGGAGTTGTGTTATTGAGAGTTCGAGTCGTTCCCCTCTCGCTTGTGGGAGTAGGGAGGCCTCCCGCCAGAACAAATTTCAATCCTTGAACACCGGAGCTTGATTCTGGAGCCTCCTTCCGATTTAAATCAAGTCATTCGCCCAAATATGCATTTTCCCAGGTAGGTCTATGAGTTTTCTCCTACATTGACCATTCTACACAAGGACTATAGAGTGACAGTTATTCCGACAATACCTACTCCTTTCATCTGAACGACACTCAGTTGGAAGGAATATGTATTAGCTGAAGAGTCGCCAGTCTCCAACAGTCTCCTTGTGCTATCATATGCCTTAGCATTGCAGATGTCTTGTTCCACTCAACATTTTGTGCAAAAGAGACGTAACGCGACCTCGGCGATGGAGCAGGGTCGGTGGCGGGGGTTGTTGTTGCCGAGAACAAATGATGTAATGAGTAACAGATAGTTAAGACAGAACAGCGCATTACGCGCGTAAAATACACGGAAAACGCCATAAAGAGTCCTTGATTCCCATCCACGTACCCAGCCCGGGTTGTGTTCTGTACATATATCACGATAAAACTTGAATTAAGTGAACGAAGTTGATATTTTTTATGAAAAATATCTCCTCCGGCGCCCTGTTTACTTTCTTTCTTGACGAGGTTCTTACACATGGACCTGACTCCACGCGCGGTGTGCTTAGCACATTTCACAATGTATGTATTGTTCCCGGAAACATTATATATGCCAAACAATCACAGTATAACAAATAATATTATCTAACTGTCAGTTGAATTAAGCTTGTTGGATTAACTGACTACTGCCCCCCCCCCCCTCCCCTTAACCCCTATAGTTGAAGCGGTAATCAGGCGAAAGGCCAGGAATCTAAATTTGGAAGGGGTGGCACGTGGATCTTTTGTGGCTCCAACAATTATTGTTCAGCTAACAATTCACGAAGAGCGATATCTTGAGTTGGGAAAAATACAAAGGTGGTCTCGCATTGATGGGTTCCGAGAGAGTATACTTTTCAAATTTGTTCCCCTGGAGAAATGTTGAAAACTCTGCTCCAAATGGCGCTATTTGGAGAGACATTTTGAGGCCTGAAAGTACGTCAAGCGTGGAATGGCATCTATATTTTTGTTAGTTGACGCCCAATTAAGATCATATAATTCAGGATTTTGGGGGCCGGTTGGGATTGGGTGGGAAGAAGCTCCTGTTTTTACTCTATTGGCGGTAATACATGAAAGGATCTCATCCAATGACTTAGGGTTCAAACGTGAATGCACGGTAACAGGTTTATGCGCGGCAGTATTTTCTTCAGAAAAGGCCGTAATGCGTAGATATTAGAAGGTTCAAAAGGGCTTTTCTCTGTAGCATTAAATACACTAGGACAGTGGCAAGGAAGGCTATCAACATCCTTGGGCACATTTTGGGGGTGGTTTGTCCTTATCGCATCTTCCCAAGAACAATTGAAAAAACAGATTTGGCCTTTATCTCTCCCATGCCCTGGGACCAATTCAAAATATCTTACAGGCGGAACTGATATTTGAATGGAAACCTAGCTTAAGGATATGAGGTCTTGAGTGGGAGAAATGTAAATCGCACATTCACCTTTAAAAACATGGTAACTACGGCAAACCACGGCATTGCCCCAAAATGGCCTGATGATACATGGTTTACAATGGCATACCGGGAAAGTTTGAGACAATTACGTCGGTATACCATGGGATTGTTTACAAAACGGTCAAAACAACCGTTACTTATTCCCAGTTCCTTATTAAACATTCGTTATCAACTGATATTATCGATTGATATCGAATGTCGAATAAGAAACTGGGAATAAATAATGATTGCCACGTCTTCGTTTACAAAAGCAAATTCATTGGAAACTTTCCGACCGATTCCTCCGGGAGCGCAGTGGGTCGGTGGTTAGAGCATTGAACTTCAAACTGACAGGTCCACAGTTCGATTCTGACCATAGGTCACTGCATTGTATCCTTGGTCTAGTCACTTAACTCTTTACCCAACGAATCGGCCACATCCGCCCGCGGAATATGCAAATTCAGCAGCTGAACAAATATTATTTTTCAAACAATTTCAAGAAAATCACAAAAATCTGACCCCTCTTTGGAACGAGCTCGTTGAGCTCGTTCCATTGAGGGGACACATAATATGGTTTTGTTGAATTTCTTTGAAAAATTAAAAAAAAATGATATTTAAAATAATAAATTTGGATATCGTCTGCGTCGGGTAAAGGGTTAATTCTGATTGCCAACGTTAGGATGCGGTGGAGCTATGTACTAAGGCGTACTGAACGTCGATGGTGTACTTGCCTTCAATCAAAGCTAACCCCGCTAGTGCGGAGTTACGTTGGGAGAATCTGAGAGTTTGTTTTCCACTAGTTGGTGGTTCTCTGTGGGTACTCGGGCATCCTTAACACGTAAAATTGCCCGACTCGAGGTGACCCAGGCTGTTAAAAGTATCGTTGACCCCCCCCCCCCCCAAAAAAAAAATAACCGATTCCGTCAGACAATTCAACTTGAGAAAAAGCTAATCCCACACGCAATAGAACTATTTGAACTAATAATGGCTTCATTAGTTTAAAAATCGGAGGACTTCTTTTTTGATCAGAAAAATATAAAAGAGTTGAAAATATCAGCCATAAATCAAATTATATATCACAGTTATCAAGATGGAGTCTTGGATTTACTGTCGTTTCGAGTAAAGTCCGAATATTTTCAAGATTTAACCTCTCCCCCGCCCAAAATAGCGGAATGCGACACCTTACGACACCCCCCAACCCCTTTACATCCCCCCATTTAAGACCAAACAGTTTTGCGACAGGTGCGCCATGACTATGACTCTTTCCAGGCCCGAAAATAGGAGGATAGCCGGGTGTTAGGTTCCCCCCCCCCCCCACCCCAACCATTACTCCGTCGGAAATTTGTGCTATCTGTCGGAAATGTGATGGCCACACGATTCAAAACAGTTTCTCCAAGAGCATCAAATTTGAAAAAAAAATGATCATTTGATGAAACCACACTTTTCATTATGTAAATAAAGCTGCCCTTATTTGTTCCATATATCCTTAGCATGAAAACTCTTGCTCCGATTAAATAAATTAACGTGAAGGTGAGAGTTCATAGACTTTTTAATATTCGGAAACGTTAATTCATTTATTTTAATTTAAAAAAAATTATTTCGTTCATATAATAATAATTAAAAGTCTTGAGTCTGTTTCTGCTTTTATTGTTTCCAAAAATGTTTTGGAGTTAGATTTCAAGGTCATACCGTCGGTAAAAAACCCGAGAACAACGTCGGGAAATGTTAACTTCCTCCTCAGCATGTTGTAATGTTCAAGATCTCAGATCCTAGCTTTGGGCCTGACTTTTCAGTAATATCCAGCAGGTTTTACCGAATCAGGACGTGGCTGTACTGAAAATTTACATTTACGATGACGAAAAATGAGAATCGAGTAAGAATAAAGGTGGAAAGTTTCCATTCAAAGGTACAAAATATTCACGGAGGTGAAAACTGTTACTTATTCCCAGTTCCTTATTCGACACTCGTTATCAACCGATTTTATCGGTTGAAAACGAATGTCGAATAAGGAACTGGGTAAATGTAACGGTTGTCACGTCCACAAAATATTCCTTATGTTTTGAAATACACCCTTATGGTTGAAGTGACCAGATTGCATGGTTGTTGTGTTAGAGATGCAGAGCAAATGCCAAATACTCCCGGACAAAAGAAATCCTAAGCACCAGAGGCATAGAGAACATTCCTGATTGGGAGAGGGGTGTAAGCCTGATTTGACCCGACCGTGAGTGCTCAAAGCTCGAGTGATTAAAACTCCAACCACATCATCAAGGCATGCCTTCATCGAAGACATGCATTGATGATGTATCTGGAATATTAGTCAGTAGAGATTTCAGAAATGGAAATAACCCGAGAACGATCGTTTAGGTTATGTAGGTGTTACGTCACGTAAAATACGCGAACGAACAACGGATTACTTCATAATAATTCAATATAAGTTGAATTTCTAATACCGCATGCTTTGCCAGTCAGACTTAATAATCATTCGCGACTAACTCGACACGAAGGATGCGCATTGCATCAACATATGAATAGAGTGGCATGCTGTTTACCTTATGCCAGCATGTATAGCAACAGCTAACGCGCGATCTTGCAAAAGCGAGATCGCACGTTAATTCTTTTGCGGGCTATTCTGTTAAGACGTTCCCAGCCTGCATGGTTGGAGCAGCAAAAACAGAGATAGTGGAAAAGCATCGCAATCCTTTTTTACCTATCGACTACCACCATGTTATATACAGAATAAATAGGAACTAGGGCCAGTTATCAGATTTGCACCACGAGTAGGATAAGGGTTTTAACCACCCGGCTTACTGAGTGGTTAAAACCCTTATTCTACGAGTGGCTTAAATCTGATTACCGGCCATAGTATCTATTTGTTTTATTTATACCGTGCTCTTAGTAAATAATCGACTTTGGCACTTAAAATGGAAAAAAACGACACTTTCTATCGCAAACACACGTGTTTGTCTTGTTTACATCTGCGCCGGTGGGCAGTACTGCCGGCTGTACGTGAATGCTTGATTGACAGCTTGACACATCGTCAAAGTTAATTGAATTTACCTTGATTTTTCAGTCAAATTATTATTAACAATTCTTAAATACTTTAAATATTTAATTGGAGGTATTTAAACTCAATAAGTCATTGCACGCAGTAGATAATACTGCAAAATGCCGTATGTTTGAAGGAAACATTGCGAAGTGTGAATGTGTCTCAGTTGCGTCACGCCAAAGGTCAAGTTGGATGAACTTCCGACTTTGGGTGTAAATTTTCTTTAACAGCAGGAGAAGCTTTACACCGGTAGTGAAGTAGAAAGCTAACATTTAACCCTTTACCCAACGTAACGGCCAAAACCGGCCAGCGCTATTCTCAAAAATCGCCAATTAATTTTCAAAATATTTTCATTTTTTGTCTCAAAAACATAGGTTATGACCCCTCGTTGGAACGAGCTCGTCGAGCTCGTTCCAATGAGGAGTCATAACCTTTGTTTTTGAGACAAAAAATGAAAAAAATTAGTTATTCAAGAATTTTTTTTGCAAGTGTCGTCTCTTTTCATGTTAGGTAAAGGGTTAACATACCAGTTTTTCACAGGTAGTAACATATGTGAGCATTGTATAAATGGCGTTAACCCGGTAATGGATTACGATGGAAGCTCTTTATGTACAGGCCTGGGATTGCAGTTGAAAAACTCAAGATTTCTTGGAAATTTATTGGAGATTAAAAATATATATATAATATACTAGTCACGACTTAACTTCATATTCAATTAAAACGTACTTTATCGGTATTCCAAATTGATCATGCTGTCCTACAACAGCCCGAATCAGGCACTACAGGCCCTCACTTCTATGATCGACAGTATATGGGACACAATCAAAGTATCAAATGTGTTGTATACTCTATTTTATTACATACCTATTTAAAATTAAGCTTGTTCACGACATTCTAGGATGTGTGATAAAAGTAAACTTTTATCGCACACGTGTGGGATACAGATTTTTGGAACCACTCATATATCTGGGGATACATAGCCCCATTTCGATACAATGGATCATTTACTGTGAAGTTGGCAAGTGGATGTTAGCTGTCTATAGTATCTGAGTTTCTGTTGTTTCCGTAGAATCTCATGTCCTATACACCGACCGATCATCAGAAGAAACTTTCTAATTTATTTTCTCCGCGTGGACAACACTGAATATTGATTAAATAGCCCGATAGGCAAAAGTATGTCATGGCAATGACTGACATGCAGTTCAAACTAAAGAACAATGTAGACAGAATATGAAATCGTCTATGAGTGACGTCATTTCAAATGAATGACGTTGCGCGAGAAAGTTTCTTGGTCACCAAAATCGAAATACAAAACAAATTGCCTGTCGATATTCACTGGAATTCGTATGTATTCTGTACCCCTGTTA
The DNA here is from genome assembly GCA_031216915.1 of Pictodentalium vernedei. NCBI lineage: Eukaryota > Metazoa > Mollusca > Scaphopoda > Dentaliida > Dentaliidae > Pictodentalium > Pictodentalium vernedei. Next base: position 654,030,684 of record CM062295.1, read on the forward strand.
AAGTCTATAACGCGATCTCTAATAATGTTTCAGCAGACGCTGTGAACAATACAATCATTTCTCTTGGACAATAAGGTTATATATTTAATTTACGTGGGACGAATCGTCCGGAAACGTATTAGCGCCACATCCAATTTAGTTATTAATTCGTAATAACGAAATACTAATTCGTAATAATGAAATAATAATTCGCAATAACTAAATACTAATTCGTATTAACGAAGTGATAATATTAATAACGAAATAATAATTCGTAATAACGAAATACTAATTCGTAATAACGAAATAATTATTTCGTATTAACGAAATAATAATTCGTAATAACGAAATACTATTTCGACATAATGAAAATAATATCTGTAGCCATTTGTGTTATGCATGCAGGTTCAGCTTAATGCGCCTCGATACTTTTTGATTGGAAATGCTGCTTGTTTAGCTTAGTATCAAAGTTACGTATGCCAACAAAATATGAATTTCAATCATTAAAATTAATGTCTTCACTTTATTGTGCAATAAATTAAGTCATATTCTCTTGAAACACTCGCAAATCAATTGACGTTACAATCTTTCCAGTTTTCGCAATATGTGTATAGAAGAATATTCCTAGTACCTCCTTTCTCGTGCGCTTCCGTTATCGGCCCCGTTTTGTGATTTCCGACAGGTCGTTTTTATAACATTCTGTGACAATCATGGTCAAATGTCGGGAGGGTTTTTACCAGAAGCATTTCGATGATGACTCACGGGTTGTTGGGCGGATGTGGTTAAAACTTGATTTGTCTGAATTCGAAAGTATTGGCGACAGACAGATTGATAGAAAGTAGTTGTTGCAGAGACACATATTTTGAATGGTGCGCCAACATTTCTCGGCTGACTCAGGGCGTATTTATTTATTTATTGGAGTTTTAACGACACTTTCGGCAGCTGGGGCCACCTCGTTTCGGACAGTTTTACGGGTGGAGGCAACTGTAGGGAGCGAGCAACTGCCAGACTCCTCAACGTACTAACGTACTAACTCCACACAAGCAGGGTTAGCATTGGTTGACAAGCTTCACTGAAATATCTGTAGTGTCAAACATTCAATCTTTTGTCTTTAAATAAGGGATACTGCCCTATAAGACCACACTTGGCACAAGATACCGTACTATAATTTTTTGGCGTGGTACGTCTCACAGGATGTGCCACACAAAAAAAATGTTATTACGGACTTTGGTGCTAGTTTGACTACAGTCTTTTGAGAGTGATAACGCGTATGACGACTTTGGATACACAGGCCTAGCAGTTTTAAAAAAAAACATTTCCCGAGACAGCATGCCCCATGCTGTTGGGAGTGCGGGAGGCGAGGGACCGCCTCCAATAAACATTTCTGTCGAAAATGTTAACATTCTGTCGGAAAATAGTTGCTGAACTTGTATGAATCGAAAGCAAACAGCTTCAGATTTTGATATGTCAAACATCATATTGTTAACGTTATTGACTAAAATCAGCAGCTGCACAGTCACCACTGAGTCACCCGGAGGCTCTAGAATTGTTCTCTGAGCCTCAGATTTAAAACGTTTTCCCTGGAGAGGCTCCCGATCCCCACCAACGGGAGGGTGATACCCCTTGCCATACTCTCCCCCACCTCTGTGTTGGACACCTCGGGTATGCCCACAAAAGTACGCCCGCCTCCCCACCCACTCCCCTATGTTGGTTTTTAAATACGGCTGGCTTCGAGCCTGCGGTAGAATGCCGCCAGCCCCGCTCTCCCATCTCGGTGGCAACCACTTTTGTTACAACAAACCACTTTTGTTACAGTTCACCACTTTTCTTACAACACTTGCCCACTTTTGTTACAGCTCACCACTTTTGATACAAAATGAGCTCATCACTTTTGTTACAACAAGCACCCATTTTTGTAACAACAAAAACTCGCTCACCACTTTTGTTACAACAATCGCCCATTTTTGTTACAATTTTTGTGAGTGTGAAAAATGAAGTAATCTGCAAGTGCTTGGACGTGACGTTCAGTCATGTTTATCAAAACCTAAACCTGTTGCGTTTGTCCGGTACCAACATCATATACCAGTGTGTGCAGGTGTTCTAAAGTTGACTATTTTCGCAAAATTCTAACTTTTAGGGGAATGGGACTACTCTTTCTTTCGCCAGTCTTCTTGGATGGGGTGTCTTTTTACTTTAAACAGTAATCTCTTGAATGTCTCGCTATTTCTTTTCTGTTGTATATATAGAATAGACATAATTGAGTATGGCTTTTTGTCAACACCCTTTAACCCGTCAACACAGTATTTTAGGAGGGCGCGGTTTTTCATTGGATAACGTGTCTTCCTTGTGATCGAGAGGCCATGACTTCGAATCTCGCTAGAGTCACTCGCGCTGTGTCCTTGAGCAAGACATTTAACCTCACTTGCTAGAGCGGGATCACGGTGGCACAGTATGCTAAGGCGTATAGCACGTCGATGGTACACACGCCTTCAACCACTGCTAACCCTGCGTCTGCCGAGTTAGTAAGTTGGAGAGTATGTCAGTCACGGTGGTTCGCCCCGGTGATTCCGGCTTCCTCCACCAGTAAAACTGTCTGACACGAGATGACCCCGGTTGTCTAAAGTGTCGTTAAACTCCAATAAATAAATAACAGTATTTCAGAAATTATGTAAAAGTTATGAAATATCTGTATAGAAATCTTTTACATAGCAATAAAACTATGAATGTCATTGGTATGAGATCACTGAGCCAACTCCAATGAGACTCAGACTTGTACTGTTGCTGTAACGTTTGTTTTTACGGTATTACAATAAGAGAGGGGTATGTTCGGAGGTATGTTCGATTGAATGGGAGTTACTCTAATTACCAGAAACAACACGACAATCCCTCCAAATCACCAAAAACGCCATTATTTACTACGGATTCCCCGAGAATCTTTCTTTTTTTGGACCGCAATACCGTGGCTTATAATAGTAGCACGTAGTGCTATAAGCCGCGTTCCTTTATAAAAAAGTATATCTAATTACCCAAGTAGACCCGACAATTGGGTTTTTTTTGCTCGAAATTCAACTAAACATTCGGTTTCTACCTATGTATCTACAATCTATGTTATGACCTTCCCCATCTTTTTATATTATTCCAACGCCTCTAGACGTGTTTATGTTCTATTGTACATATTACATGTAGCACATAGGAATGTGAAAATGCACAGTGTGACACATTGTACAGCAGCACATAGGCACATGCCTCCAAAAATGGATTATGTAAGCACAGTCGTTTCCCAAAATGGGATTCCAGAAAACGGATTCCAGAAAGAGGATTTCGTAAGTGGGATACCCAGAAACATGATTAATGATTTGCCCTAATAAGCTATTGGTCAATTACTGCAAAGTCATTGCTCGAACTACTCGAACCAGATTAAGCAAATGAGCTATAGAGCAGTTGCTCGAACGAGCGACTCGAAATACTGCTCTTCGACTTATTTCGAAAAAAGGGATTCGCTAACCACCGACGTTTCCCAAAAGGGGTTCCACAAAAGGGATTCCATAATTGGGATTCTTTAAGTGGGATTCCAAGCTTCTATACATACAACTCATATACAGCTCATATACATGTTGACTTACCATCGGCTTGCAGCATGTCCTCTGCTGCCTGTCTTATGATCGAATGCATTCCCCTAATACTATAGCCTTCTTCTACCCTTGTAAAATTACCACTGACTTGTATCATTACTGCAGGCTTGCTAACTATCTCCGATTGCTCGAACGACTCGAATCCCATCGAGCAAATAAGCCATCGAGCAATTGCTCAAACGAATGACTCCACATACGACTCTTCGACTCATTTCATAAAAAAGGAATTTCATAGTCACAGATGTTTCCCAAAAAGGGATTCTAAAAAGAGATTCCGTAAATGGGATTCTTATCCGATTCCAAGAACATGGGATTCTTGCTATCCCACTTGCGGAATCCCTTTCCTGGAATCTTTTTTCTGGAATCCCTTTTCCGGAATCCCTATAGAATCCGTTTTGAGGAAACGACTGTCCTTACAGAATTCCTTTTGGATGCGTGCCTATGTGCTACTGCACAATGTGTCACATTGTGTGTTTTCACGTAAGCATATGTCGGCACATTCAGCATGTGCCTATGTGCTACATGAAATGTGTACAATAGAACATAAACACGTCTAGGTGCGTTGGAATATTTTATAAGGAGATGGAGGAAAGTCATAGCATAGCTTGTAGATTCATAGGTAGAAACCGAGAGTTTAGTTAAAATCCGAGCAAAATAAAACCATTGTCGAGTCTATTTGGGTAATTAGATATACTTTTGTATAAAGGAACGCGCCTTACAGCACTACATGCTACTATTATAAGCCATGGCATGGCGGTCCAAAATGGATTCTGGGGGAATCTGTAGTAAATAAAGTAGTTTTTGGTGATTTGGAGGGATTGTCGGGTTGTTTGTGGTAATTATGTTTACTCCTATTGAGTCGAACATACCCTACGAACATAGCATGTCTTATTGTAGGTCTTTCGGTAACAGAGCAACCACGTGCTACCGTAGTAGCCAACTTAGAAGTAAGATTAACATGTGAAGTTTTTTTTATATAACATCTCATTGAAGTATTTTCCGAATTTACACCTGTTGTGTTTTGAAAGTATGGTAAGTTTTTTTTGGAGGGGGTGGGGGGAGGGGGGTGGTCACAGCAACCGCTCACAATTCGTGCTATAAAATTGTGGCACAAAAAGACGACGGTAAACAGGGGCCGGAGGGGAACTAAAAAATTGCAAAACGTGACGTCCTATTTTTTATTCAGCTCCTTTTTACACCCACCCACCCACTACGTGCAAATTTTCTACTACCGTTCTCAGACACCCACCCCAACTCTCCCATTAAAATCCAAAATAAACTTATAAACTTAGTAGGCACAGCTGTCTTTAGGGGGTTTTCATAATGTTCTTAAACTGGTACCACCAATCTAAACCTCTGTGGGCTGCTGCGGGCCCCAGTCTACAAATGACAAGCTGTTCATTATCAGGCTTGGCCAGAGCAGGTGTACATATACGGGAACAAATTTTCATTTGAATTGTTCCCAAAATATTGTCTGCACATTTTCTACATTTCGAGCAAGACACCCAACCCCTACTAACGTGTGACATTTTCCCAGATTAAGCCCAATATTCTCACATATAAAGCCTCCTATTTATGTTAAGAGTGTGATGTACAACATCATCTTTAAGGTTTGAACCACAAATGATGGTATATATTAGCTGATATATTGATATATTTTTAAAAAATTCAAAAAATTGCACAAGTTGGAAATGCACATTTTTGGCGCACTCAAGAAACCCACCCATCCCCACGTCACGTCTAGCAAATTTTTGGTGGCTACCCCTGCGGTAAAACCCATTTTTGGCAGGATAAAAATACCCTTTAAAAGCTTAAAATTCCCATTTTTGTAGATTTCTCTAAAAAACATCTCGTAGGTTTTCAAGAAAAATTGCCTGTTCGCAGATCTTTGTGTGACATTACAAGTTGCATGGACAAAATATTCCGATGAGCGTTTATTAACCCTCTACAGGCAGCCAAGCATCATAATTTTGTTGAAATGGGTTGTTTTCGGACACGCACATCACGCAGTGTATACCCGAGAGATACACATAATCTCCTTTGTTGGAAGCAGAATTCACTGAAGACCATTTTTGTAAGTAAAAAGGGTATTCCAAAACCCAAGCGTTAACCCCTTTTGGGGTGGTTAATAGCGATACCCACCAAAAGCTTAAAAAAATCATGTTTTCCCTGGATTTCTTTACAAACATCTTGTAAGTTTTCAACAGAAAATGGTCATTGATAGGTCTTGGTGTCACATTACCGGTTGCATGGATAAAATATTCCGGTAAGCATTTGTTAACCCTCCATGGGCTGCTAAATGTCAACATTTTGAAAAAATAGTCTGTTTTTGGACACCAACAACAACAAATACGAATGCCACAGAGAAACATAACTTCTATTACCGGACGCAAAACCGATAGGGAAAAGCTTTAGTAAGTAGTAAGGGTATTCAAAAATGTAGGTCTTAACCCATTTTCGCATGGTTAAGGAGATGTACCCCTAAAAAGCTTAAAATTCCCATTTTCTGTTGATTTCTCCAAAAAATCTAGTAAGTATTCAAGAAAAATTGACCATTTGCAGGTCTTGGAGTGCCATTACAAGTTGCATGGACAAAATATTCCGGTAAGCGTTTGTTAACCCTACAGAGGCTACAAAGCATAGAAATTTTGAGAAAATGGGCTCTTCTTGGGCACCCATCGTGTACCTGCCAAATAAACATAACCTTCTTCGTTGGAAGTGGAATTCCTTGAGAATCATTTTTGTAAGTAATGAAGGTATTCATAAAACCAAGCATTAACCTGTTTCGATCTGGTTACAGAGAGATACCCCTCAAAAGGTTAAAAATTCATGTTACCGGAGGATTTCTCTAAAAACTTCACGTAGATTTTCAAGAAAAATTGACCATTCTCAGATCTTAGTGTGACATTACAAATTGCATGCACAAAATATTCCAGTAAGCATTTGTCAACCCTATACAGGTTCTCAAACATCAAAATTTAGATAAAATGGGCTGTGTTTGCGTTCCCGCACCATCCAAAATTACGAGGAGAAGGCATCATAAGTGGAAATAGAATTCACTAAGAATTATTTTTGTAAGTAATAAGCGTATTCAAAAAAATAAACCCTAACCCTTTTTGGGCCGGATAAACAATGATACCCATCAAAAGCTTAACATTCATGTTCTCCCTGGATTTCTCTGAAAACATCTCGTAGATTTTAAGTAATGAAAGTGTCAATGACACTGTAGCTCAGCTTGTTTAAGACATGTACATGTATAGTATATGACACAGCAATGACAAACATCTAGGTAATGACCTGATAATAAAGGTACATGTAAAGTATTGTAAAGATCAGTTCATAAATACAGCCTTTAGCCTGAGCCGTATAGAAGTTGTGTACAAAAAACCGATTGGACCTAATTTCGGTACAAAATGGCCACTGGCAGCCATCTTGAATTTTGGACCCCACCCAGAAACACTCTTTCTCGTCCCAAGGTGATAACAAAGGTACCCAAGAAGTTTCGTGAAGATCGGTTCATACATACAGACTCTGGACCGAGGCGTATTGATATGTGCGCTTACTGTATATAAGTAGCACTGAATAAATCAGAGTTCATCTAATTTGCATAATTTCTGCACGAGAAAAAAAACCCGTATTATATGTGACGTATTCCATGTTACTAAACATTCATACAAAAATTTATTCAAATCGGAACTTTCATACAGAAGTTCTGTACAAAAAACTGATTGCACTAACTAAAGTACAAAATGGCTGCTGGTGACCATCTTGAATTTTGGACCGCACCCAAACCCACTTGTATCCCACGGGGATAGCAAAGGTACTCAAGAAGTTTCGTAAAGATCGGTTCATGAATACGGCCTCTAGACCGAGCCGAATTGGCATTTGCAGTTACAGTGCTGAAATTAAGACTAAATAGATCAAAGTTAGTCTAATTGGCATAATTTATGCACGAGAAAAAAAACCCGTATTATATGTGATGTATCCCATGGTACTGAATATTGACACAAAAAATTATTCAAATCAGAGCTTTCATGTGGAAGTTCTGCGCAAAAATCTGATTGCACCTAACTTTGTACAAAATGGCTACCAGCCGCCATCTTCAATTTCAGACCGGACCCCAAAACACTCGTTCTCGTCCCACGGTGATAACAAAGGTACCCAAGAAGTTTCGTAGAGATCGGTTCATAAATATGGCCTCCAGCCCGAGCCGTATTGGCATTTGCACTTACAGTGCTGAAAGTAACACTAAATACATCAAAGTTAGTCTAATTTGCATAATTTACGCACGAGAAAAAAAACCGTATTATATGTGTTGTATCCCATGGTACTAAACATTCATGCAAAAAATTATTCAAATCAGAGCTTTCATATGGAAGTTCTGCGCAAAAATCTGATTGCACCTAATTTTGTACAAAAAGGCTGCCAGCGGCCAACTTGAATTTCGGACCGGACCCCAAAACACTCGTTCTCGTCCCACGGTGATAACAAAGGTATCCAAGAAGTTTTGTAAAGATCGCTTCATAAATGCGGCCTCTAGCCCGAGCCGTATTGAATTGTTGACGGACAGACGGACAGGCGGACGACTGGCCATGGCATGAGCTCAAATTTGACTTACGTCAAAGTTGAGTTAAAAATTGCCATTCGCAGTTTTTGGTGTGAAATTACAAGTTGCATGAATAAATATTCCTGTTAGCACTTGTTAACCCTCTACAAAATGCCAGCAATCAATATTTTGGATACATTTGAGATAAAATGGGCCATTTTCAATTAGACACAACATTCAGTGGGTATGTGTCAAACAAACATAACTCCTTTTGTCGGTCATTAACTTGTAGGACGGCGATATTGATATTAAGGGGTCGTCCAACCTAACTTTGGTCAATTTTTTGATATTTTTCCCAATGCCTCAGAAACAGATAAGAGAAGTAAGGAAAGGCAAATTATATATCAAAATAATCAGTAAAGTGCATAGAAAAGGTACATATATTTTTTTTCAGGAACAAAAGTGAATTTTATGATTTTGAAGAAGATTAATTTGCAAATGGCATAAGTAACGAACCGGTAAAACCACAAAATAATCGGTAATTCGAAAGCCTTGTCCTCAATATAATGATAACATACTACAGACTCGGAGACAGCATTTTTTGACACACACTCTGGTGGGTTTTGACGTTTGAATGTAATAACACCAACACAAATTTTTGATGTTCCGGATGTGGCCATGTTTCAACGATGTTTTTTCCGGTCATGTGATTACGATGTGGTTCTTGCAGAAATACTCAATTTGGGCAATCGTAAGAATGCAAGGACATGATCACGCCCTTTATTTGTTCGAGACAATGTATGAGCGTATTTGCAAACAGGTGACAGCAAGTACTTGAGCTGTTAATGTCATAACTGCAAAATATGGTTCGAAATTCCCTCTCGTGTTTACAGGCCGTCTGAACTTTTTTGTTGACAAAAAATCTGAATTATTGCGCACTAGAAAGACAACATGAACCACTTGTAAAAAAAATAACCGAGTGTATAAAATCGGGACGATACACATAAAATAAGGCAATATTCATAACAAAGTAAGCAGAATGCTTCAGAAATCACTTTTTCACGAAGTATATTCCAAGTGACCTGGAACTATATTGAGCGTGTTAATTTCCCACTGTCGCTGCGAAGTTATTTACGTCCTAGTAACCATGGAATTTGAAGGCGGGTATGTTTGATGTCTGCAAAGGACCGATTGAAGATGGGTTGAAAATGATGCATTCGTGCTTTTAAATAAGGTGCGCTTGGACGATGCTGAGAATTTAGTTTTTTCTTCCAACCAACCATAGTAATACAAGCGTCGATCAGTGTCTTTTATGATCGTTTTACACTGACAAATGTGACAAATCTCCTTCACGGGAAACCATCCCTCAATTTGCATATCACAATAAACATAACCGCGTGGCCGTGTGGTCAAAACCGAAACGAATTATCGAATGCACGGTCAATATTAGCTGCAATTGGCTTTTAAATAAATGAAATACACGAAATATTCGCAATTTCTTCATTATTCATGCCGGGTTACTTTTTAATCAAACCACATGCGTTCAGTTTCGTTTGTCGGCATCAAACTGATATTGTTTGTGGTAATTAAATAGTACGAGAAGGCGAAGGAAGCCAAATATTTTTACATCATCTATTATTTAATTCAAATTGATAATTTCTTTTATTTTACTGAAATTATGAACTGATAAGTTGGGTGTGTTGCGATTATTATGCCCCAGACCTGGAACTTAGTGAAAGTTGGAAAATCAAAGGTGCATCTAGGGCCGTGCAGTGGTGACCCCCTGTCCTCTTAATCTTAGTCTTACCCATTCATCATTGCATGTACCAACATTCCCCCTTGTATCTCAACCATTGCTACTCCAATTTGAAGGATATTTGGTTTTGTGATCGAGCATCATGGAGAAACAATACCTGTGTAGCTGCTGTAGCATGTGTTTCTTCCCACATTTTTTCAGAGTTGTGGTACTTTTTCACTCTTTTGAGTTAGAAAATTTTGTTTATAACTAGTTGATTTGTTACAATTTGTTGCAGAGTGCCTGCTAATACCCTCAATTGTATTGCTACAGAATTTTCTTGTGAAGATTTGTTCCTATTACTTATCAAGCAAAAACCTAATGAATATTCTGTATAAAGCCACCAATCTGATGTTTGACACTTTTATTGGAGCTGTTTTGAAGGCTTATGGAACTCAAAATGTTGATTATGGCAGGACTTTTCTATTCACCCATTAATCGATAAATTAAGTGTTATAGTTGGAAGTAAGAAGCAAGAAAGGTCCAGAACTAAAACTCTAAAAAGAATGTTTTGCAATGTAACATGATTTTTGCAGATACACTTATTTGGAGGTTTACCTGTCTGATAGTGTTTGGAACATGTGTGGCCAGGATCTTCAAAAAGAAAAAAGAGTTAAACTTTGAGAAAAAAGGCATATGCCTTGAGTGCCGGAGGAAGAGTCATACAAGGAAGAGAGTCCCCCCCCCCCCCAAATTTTCTGTGTCAAATGGAGCTCACTTGTCATCTTTTGGGGATTGCTTTGTGTACTGCGTTCTTGAAAAAAATATGTGAGACCCTCTGGATGTGCCCTTCTGATCTCAATATGTCAGTAAGCCTCCTTGGGGAAAGTACATGCAATAATGGTTATGTAAGGTTGATTTGATGTTTTTTGAATAACAATGTACTTTTAAGTACATTAGATGGTTTATTGCAGTGACAGGTTACAGTTACCCTTATTTCTTCTTCAACAGATATCATGAGTGTATTGGTGTCCAAGAGTTAAACAAAGCTAATATACTTATTGATAAACCAGACAAATTTAACAATTTAATCACTATCAAATTGATGCATGGGATAAAAGGGGTTACAGTGCAAGGGGTTTGTAAATATATTTATTCAACTACAATGTATGACTTTGCAGTGCATTCTACATAGGAGAATATCATATTTTCTTTCCAAACCATTACAGTAACACATACATCTTGATATTGGGAGACACTCTTTTGTCCTTCCATACTTCTTCTGCTGGACTCCTTCAAGTTGACCTTTGTTGAACTCCCCAAATCAAAACATAAACAAAAGAAAATGTCTGCCTTCAATCAGTGAGCACTCCACTTATAACATTTGGTCTCAATCTTCATTACTTTCATGAATTAGGAAAAGATTTCTTCGAGTATGTACTTAAATGTTTATAGAATACAGCTGTTATTTTATTTTGAGGTATTTTATTGTAAAAATTTTGTTCTCTTACTTATGCCATAGCAGACTTTCAGGTGGTGCTATTTACACATGGCAGCAGTTCTATGGCAAATTTCAGTTTCCACATGTTCTATGTTTCATTCCAAGCATTTTGGTATATAATTTATTGGGGTTATTCATTTTGGGCCTTTTTTAGACTTGAAAGAAAATTACATGAAATTTGACCAAAGTTAGGTTGGACGTCCCCTTAACCTACTCCGCCATTAATGATGGTTTTTACCTAAACATTTTTTTTTTATCAAACTGAGTCATTTGAGACTACTATACTCACCTTTCTCCTGAAATCAATGAAGGAACGTCAGTGAGACAGTTAAAAATAATTCATCCGACACTGTGGGGTCATGAAAAATCATAGAATCTCATCGGAAAGGGCCATGATTCTCCAGAATCATGAAGTCTAGTTCTTACTTAGTATTACCGTAAAAGTCCTATTTTAGAAATTTGGGAAGGCGCATAATAAATACAGAACCGCACAAGCGTTTGAATGGGTCAATGTTTATCGCACTCGTTTGGTTTGGCGCAGAATACCACTCGAGGCTTCGCCTCTCGTGGTATTCTTACGCTCAACCAAATTCGTGCAATAAACATTAACCCATTCAATCGCTTGTGCGGTTCTGTCTATGTCTGGCGTGGTAGTGTAGTAAGGGCGGTTTATACTTCCTATCACTACTTCAAGTTTTTCTGTTTGTTGACTTACCTAATGTCGTATACTATACAATCCCATTAGGATACCGAGATTATAGTATTTCGAATATCGCATTGAGTATGCACCCAAAAATTTCGAATCGAATGAATACCGAACATCGAATGCGGGAGATCGAACAATTTTTCTGTTCTTGTCCAAGGCGGCATATTGAGGAAAGGTGAGTCGCTAAGATGGAGTGTGGGTGGAAATCTGATTTTTTCCGACTGTGATGGGTCATGTCCCGACTGATAAAATATTCCAACTACATCATTAAGGCATGCCTTCGTCGAGGGCATGCCTTGGTGATGTAGATGAAAAATTTATCGCTCGGGATATTTAAATAACAACAAGACCTTCTGTGTTGCTTTCGTTAACCATACTCGAAAATTCACTACTACTCTCCAATGTCGACTCGAATTCGATTCGATTATACGATTTGGATCGAATTGTTTTTCGAATATTCGCAGGCCCCTAAATCTCATGTGTGTTAGTTATGTTTTATGATATACTTGATTGGCTTGTGTGGATTACAGAAGGGGTGATGGTGACGTTGTGTTAAGGTGTACCGCACGTCGATGGTACACCTGTCTTCAACCAATGCTAACATTGCTTCTGTGGAGTTAGTGTGGAGTTAGTACGTTGGAGAGATGACAGTTGCTCGCCGTTGCTAGGTGGTTCTCTCCGGCTACTCCGGCCTCCTCCACCCGTAAAACCGTCGTGGTCATAATTAACCAACGTGCAGAAATATGTGACCTTAAACGTAAATAAATAAATAAATAAATAAATAAATAAATAAATAAATAAATAAATAAATAAATAAATAAATAATTATGAATAACAGCGGGAACTTATGTGCGAATTTTCTATTCAACTTGATTATGCAGTGAGTTTCTCTGTTAGATTTAGGGGCATTAATTACAAACAAAGGTGTCTATAATTCTCAGTTGCTTGTCAAATTTCGTTAATTACAAACAAAGGCGTTTGAATAATTATCAGTTGCTTGTCAAATTCAGCTTAACACTATCTGGTGTTTATGTTTGTTTCAAAATTTCAAACGTCTCCTGTATTGTTTCAAATATATATATCTTTTTTAAGTGATTATGAAATTCCTAATTTTGTTTTTAGTGCGTTGTGATTATTTTTATTCACTTGTCTAACACCCATTTCAAATTGTCAAAATTCTATAATATATAAAAATAACTTTGGTGAAAACATGAGTCATTTACTTTGGAAAACAAAACCAATATGATATTAATTTTGTCATTGAGGTGTACAGTACAGCCGCCGTGGACTGATCACTTTCCGCGGGTGGGCAATATGTCCACGGGCGCAATAATATTAGATTCCAAACACTAATTATATGAATAATCCTCAAAAATTTAATTAATGAAGCACCGGGTACAACCCGGTGCTTCATTTATTAAAATTTTGCTGCTAATCATTTTTAATTTCTGGAAAACGCATGCGTGGACATCACTGCCCACGCGTGGATTACGACCAATCCACGGCGATTGAGGTGTATTTCATTTGGCAAATTTGTGTAATTTTGTAATAATAATATCGAATAGTGCATTTTGGAAGTTCCTGAATAATATCTTCAACGAAACCGTAGAAACGCATTTTAAATAATTATTTATATTTATTTATTGGTGTTTAAGGTCACATATTTCTGCACTATGGCTAATCATGACCACAACAGTTCTACGAGTGGAGGAAGCCGGAGTACCCGGAGAGAACAAGCGAGCAACTGTCAGCTCTCCAACATACTAACTCCACACATGCAGGGTTAGCATTGATTGAAAACAAGTGCACCATCGACGTGCAGTTCGCCTTAGTACGCAACGTCACCCTGCCCCCACATAGGCAATGGGGGTGAAGTGTGTTGCCAAGGACGCAACGCGGTTGTTGCGGGGGGGGGGGGGGGGGGGGGGGTCGAACCGAGGATCTCTCGGCTTGTAGCCTGCACCTCTACCTACTGAGCCACCGCGCCCCAAACGCATTTTAAAACCATTGTGTTTTTGCAGAATAGATAGAATCTGACCTCATCAGGAAAAATTTTTAGGCCTAAAAATTTAAAAATCTGTTTCTCAGGCCCTCCCGCATGGTCCTTATGGCTGCCGAATGATTTTTGTTTATAACCAATGCAAACTTAAAAAAAACAAGTGCAACACCAAGGGTGGCCATGCCCTCTCCCCAACTGTCAAACATGAGTGGCCATAACTCAAAGAAAAATTATCGCACCACACTCAAAATCAAACCGGTCTGGTATATTGTCTGCAGTAAGTTCCAAGTTTGATTGAAATCGGACACCTATAACTCAAGTTACCATCCAGAAACCAATATCAACATGTCTTCTACAATACGTGAAGAGTATATTATCTCTAAATCACCCACAGAGTGGAGATTCCACCCGAGCACTAATTGCAAATTTGTTGCAAAGCACAACCAGCACCAGCAAAGTTTCAGCCAATGGACCTCCGGGTTAAACCCGGAGGTCCATTGGCTGAAACACTGCTTGTGTTTTTTGTCGATATGTACAAAAATTTGAAAGTTATAGCTTGGGTGATAACTCCACTCCGCGGGTGATTTAGTTACAATCCTCTCTCCACGTACTGTAAGTCGAAAAAGGTCCATAACTCTGCAAAAAATATCGGACCTAGCCCACAATAAATCTCAACAGTATTATGCGGTTATAAGTCTATGTATAGAGTTTTGTTTCATTTCGTTCAATCAAAGTAAAGTTATCGTCCAGAAGCCAATATCAACATGTCTTCTAAATCTGCCAAAAAAATATCGGACCAAGCCCACCATCAATCCCAACCCAGTGGCGGCGCCATGGAGAGGTATGTGGGGGGTACTTAACCCACCACTTTTTTCGCCAAGCGTAGTAAAACAATACTATTTTTGTTGTATTGAACGTTGCGGTGTAATGGTCGGTATGCTTAATCCCATATTCCCAAGTGCACGAAATCAGAGAAGTTTTGAAATTATGTTCCCCCCCCCCCCGTCCCTCCACACACACGCTAGCTGCAAACAACAAACAAGAGTCGAGGGTCCAAATTGCAACAAGGCATGCCGCGTTTAAACGGACTGAAACATAGTGCTTAAGAGTATTCGACGAATGCTAGAATCGAGAGCGTGCAAGGCATCCGTTTGGAATTCAGCCTATAGCAATTTTAAAAAATTAAAAAAAATTAATATTTTAGAAAAATTCTCAAAGGTAAAACTCAGTGAAATCATGCAAATATGAATATCATTGGAACCGGCTTGTTCAGCCGGTTCCAATGATATCCATATTCGCATGATTTTGTTGCATAACAGTTAACATTTTTCTCAACTTGGGGAGAGGACCCCCCCCCCCCTCCCTCGAAACCCACCCCAGCTCGGCGATGCACAATCCCCAACTGTACCCCCTCACTTTTGTAACCGCCACTCTCTCAACCTGTATTATGGGATTATAAACCTGTGTAAAATTTTGTTCCATTTCGTTCAGTCAAACTGAAGCTATCGCTTGGAAACCAAATTCGAGACGGACATACGGACGGATGAACAACGACAAACCACAATGCCCCTCGCCAGAATGGAGGGGGCATACAAATGAAATGGTTTATGTCTGATATTTTACCCAAGTTAACAAAATTGTTAAATTTGTACTTCGAGTGCAACGAGGCTTTGCAATGCTTTATAACTGAAAAGCCTTCTTGCACTCAATGGACGAAATACTCAACCATCCATGCTATTCTGTAGATTACGAAGCCTAAAACAAACCAAGAACATGAACTTTTGATCGCAAAGAAATAATTATAAAAATAAAACGTAAAATAAAAAGTCGCCCGCCCATATGCAATTTTACAAAAAAAATGGCCCGAGAAATAGATCTACTTTGTGGGCCTTATGTAAGATGATTTTTTATAAACACAATTGCTGGAATCAGCAGCATTTTAATGATAATGCGTGAAACGGAGATAATGCCCAGTTATAACTCACCTCAACAATGCCTCGATTTTAGCGCAATCACTAAAATCTGTTTCTTCACTGGAACTCAAGCTGACTTCCCAAGACTGGTGCAAACGATCTGAGACAAAAAGTAATGAGCAAAAACCACATACTCTGAACAAATTATAAGTTTTGACCCTTTTGCGAGAACCAATCATCGACAGTTAAAATAATTGATCCCTCCCACTGAAGGATAGCGAGGAGGTCTTCGTGCGCAAGGAGGATTCCGACAGGTGTTTGTTGTTAATTAGACTTCCTTATAATATAGTGTGTCATTTTATAATCCCCGACTATTTCCGAATTTATTGAACACCAAGTCACGATGTTGTCGCCTCAGTAACACGATATGTAGTTGATCTCGCATTAGTTCCTATTTTGCACGGAATTTACAAACTGAGTTCACAATGAGTGGCGTCGCGCTAAGGGGTGTTTGGGAGTGGTGGGGGTTTTCATCCGTTCCAATACTTTTTCTAGTCGGGACATTTCCGCCAAGATTGGTGTCTAAGATATTATTTTACTCCTGCAAGTAAACATGTACTTTCTTAAAAGACGAAATCGCCCGCATCCGCCCGCGTAATATGCAAATTCAGCAGTTGAAAAAACATATTTTTCAAACAATTTCAACAAAACTATATCATGTGACCCCTCGTTGGAACGTGCTCGTCGAGCTCGTTCCAACGAGGGGTCACATGATATGGTTTTGTTGAAATGTTTTGAAAAATTTGAAAAAATGATATTTAAAATAATAAATTTTGATATCGTCTGCGTTGGGTAAAGGGTTTTAAAATAGAAATTTGTTACTTGAATTTGTATCACACACACAGTCTGCCATACCAGTGGAGGTGAGAAGCTGGGGCGGACTTGTCTGAGCGATCAATGGCAGTCCACATAGAGGTCATTTCGAAGGCGTTCGAAGGTATTATCTTTGTCACTCATTTGTCAAAAATGGTTACACCAGAGAGGGCGCCGGATTCAACGCGCCGACAATAGTTCGGCTCAATGGGAGAAAATTTCGATTTTTAGAACCGCAGAACGCTGTTTCACTGCATCTGGTCAATCAATCGCAGACTAGACTGCTGGTATATCGAAATGTCTTTCGATAAACCGACAGTCTATGCAATCAGATCCACTTAACCTTTTGGCCATTCTCACAAAATTCCAAGTCAAAATAGGTGTTGTGCTGTATCAATTTTGGGGGCCCTAGCGGGTCCCAACAGAGGAGCCCACCGGGACATTTCCCGGTAGACTATACGGCCAGTCCGTCTCTGGTCTGTAGTTTCCACTTCGGACAGTTGGGGATCATCATGACCAATTTGGTGTACCAGTACGGTACGTGTTTATTAACCCTTTACCCAACGTAACGGCCAAAACGGGCCAACGCTATTCTCAAAAATCGCCAATTAATTTTCACTATTTTTTTTCATTTTTTGTCTCAAAAACATAGGTTATGACCCCTCGTTGGAACGAGCTCGTCGAGCTCGTTCCAACGAGGGGTCATAACCTATGTTTTTGAGACAAAAATGAAAAAAATTAGTTATTCAAGAATTTTTTTTGCAAGTGTCGTCTGCTTTTCACGTTAGGTAAAGGGTTAAATAATAAGTCCTGTCACGATTACCATCTGTATATTCTATCAAAAAGTATTCAGATTCAGATTTTGTCTTCACAATGTACACAAACAGTTACAAATACAACTTGATTATTTTGAAATCGTAAAGCGGATTTCCAGAAGTCATTCGACGAAACACGTCTATCAAGGAGTGTGCCCAACAACGGGACAAGATGTCTGATTCCTTTTAATGTACTGACGCGCCGAATAAGAGGTCCCACGTCTCCCCATCCGCCTTGAAAGCATTGCATGTCTCACCCCAAAATTCAATACCGTCCATTCAGAGTAATCTATGGGAAAATGTCTTGGACAAGCTACTTCAAATTTTAAGTGTTTTTTTCTGGGTGTTCTGCCTAACATGGTAATACCACTCTGACCTAGACCTTCAGGAAACGTTTGTAACCTCTCCTAAAATCTTAGCAATTTAATATATATGTAAAGAATGGGCCAACTTCTAAATGACGTAAAAACACCAAAAAAAGGCGATAAATGGAAGAACTGAAAACAGGCATCACACGATTTTTGAGGTTTATAACATATTAAAATCTCTAGGAAATCCGCCGCATTTAAGTGCTGATTGTATAACACCCCCTCCCTCCCTCCCTCCCTCTTGTAATATCACCCCGAGTTGGGGGCAACCGCACACCCTCTCTCACCTGTCTATACAACTATGCATTGCCCCACAATACAACATGGGATAGCATTTGATTCTAATTATACCAATTGTCGGACAGTATTACGCCTTGATTGGATCAATATCACCGAGGGTTAACATTGAACCAGCAATATACGGACCGTACATTTTATACTACCGCACTAGACCTCTATGCATTCCCCCACAATGCTGCCTTGCATAGCACTACATACTACCTATACTAACCATAGGACGATACAAAGCATTCGGTAGGTTAGTAGTACCAAAGGCAACAGGCTAACAATAGACCAACGGAGGTATATCCCACCCATACTACACTACCTTATCAGTCTAGTACAAGAAGCCGACATATCATGACCCGAACAACGAAATGTCGGATTGTACAGTGGACATCAACAACGATCAACTTTTCAATATTTTTTGTAGCTTGAACACCCAATTTACTTACTACTGCAGTCCTAGGAAATTCTCAGCAGTCATATTCGAACACTGAGGTGACGACACAGGGAGGATCATATGGTCAAAACTTAAATCACGTCGGATTTTACTTAAATTTTAGTACATTGCAGCGCTCGCAAAATTAAGATATAGCTGTTTTTTGTTTTTAAATTTGACTTTTTTAAGGCACTTCAAAGTTTAGCCAATTTTTGACATATTTCATCAAAAACTTGCAAAAGGACGTACTTTATTAAGCGGCTTAGAACATTAAAAAGCATCTGAAACAATCTTCACGTTGTTGGGGCGTTCGGCGTATAAGACTGACCAATCGCAGTGAGTAAATATAACTGACACTCCTAGTGGACGGTAATTATGATTTTTCGCTTGTCGTAGATTAGCGAAAAATATTTGTCTAAAATAATAACACTTTGGCCGGCCACTGATTTGTCGCGGTTCTCGGGCGAGAAGGCCTTGATTACCGCTGCTCTCCCAACTGCCCCCCCCCCCCCCCCCGCTATTCCCACGCTTCTTCTCTCCTCCCAACAGTCGGAGACGAACTGCTTGATAACATCTCTTGCCCCATTCTTCCCAATCTCTCCGATTAACATATTAACCCTCTCCCTTGAGTCACTCACTAACCACATGTCCTTCATTCTCCCACCCCACTTCCCCATTAGACTACCAATGAATATTATTCTTTAGACTGGTATTTTTGGGCACTCTAGAAGAAAGTGTTCCAGGGTCTCCACCACGCTTAAATTACACATCCGGCAATCCTTTTCACTGTTTTTCCCAATTTTTCTCATCAGCTCCAGGGACCGCGACCTTAGTGACCCCAAGGGTGCCATCAAGGCACTCTTCAAAACCAGGCTTCTCTTTCTCACGCAGGCCACCCAAAGACCTCTTTGATTTGACCCCATATCGCCAATTAAGGTTACATCCTCCATGACCCTTTCGCTGACGATTTTTTTTACCCTGGGTTGCCCCTACGTCTTGGTCCGAGATCTCCGATGAGTTGTTCTCTATTAGCTCCCTCACATGGATCATCCACCCTGTCTTTATATTTCAGTTGAAAATACTCTGGAACATTACTTTACACCATCGGGGGTCAGGGAGATTTACCAGATAATTAAGATAACCGAGTTTCAATAAGTCTATCCATCCAAGCTCACCCCTGATTGCTTCTAGTGCTGCGGCATTACTCGACCCCGTTATCTATCGGCCTGCATCGTTCTGCATAGTTCTGCAGGGTTTCCAAGCTCTGTACAGCCGTTTGGTTTAGGGGTACCACTTCCGTACCATATGTTATACTTGGCAGACCCAGCATTTCCCAAATGGTTTTCTCCACGAAAACCTTACTGAAACTGTTTCTCCCTATAAGTTTCATTTGGTTAAGGATTCGCCTCACCTTCAGAATCAATTTATTTGTGTGGTTTCGGTAGATGCCTCTTCCTGTAATGTTTATATTTACCCCCAGATACTCGTAGTCACCTGTCTCTCCTACACTAAGAAGTTTGCTGCTACCTTTCGCAACACAAAACTTCCCAACTCTCCACCTTCGAGTAGGGTCCGCTTTTCGACCCACGGGTATAACTGTGCTTTTGTTTCATTTAGTTCGATTCTCCATTTGTTCCCATATTTCTCAACAATTCCCAGCATTTTCGCTAGACCCTCTTCGCTTTCTGACACTAGCACCATACCGTCTGCACAAAATAGCCCTGGGATCTTCAAGTCCCCAACTGCTAACACCTCGTCGCTATGCAGGAGTTCATCTCCTAAACCTTTCATGTACAATGCAAAAAGAATTGGCGAAAGGATGCACCCCTGTGTTAGGCCTATCTCCACAGGTACACGTTTTGTTGTTATGTTACCCAGGCTAAATTCACTCTGTACACCTTTATATAGTGCTTCCAGAATTCCAACAAACATCGCCCCCAAGCCCAGAGCCTCAAGCTTTCGCCACATTCCCTCCCTCCATACTCTATCGTATGCCTTTTTAACATCCAAAAAAGGCCATAAACACCTTTTTATGTTTTGCTTTCGCGGATTCTATCATTTGGGATAGCGTAAACAGATGTCGGTGACTCTCCTTCCCTTCCTGAAGCCATTCTGAATCTCTCCCCAAAAAACCCTTCTCCTCAATCACCACTTCTAATCTCCCATACAGGACTTTACAGAAAACTTGTCCAATGTTGCTGCTGATAAAGATCTCTCGATAATTATCCAAAACGTCTTTTCCCCCCTTTTTTGCATAAATGTCACTTTGCTTTCTCTCCACTCTTTTGGGACCTCTTGTTTTTCTATGGCTAAATTGAGTAGGGCAGTTAGGCTTTCACAGAGTTCTTCTCCCCCTTTTTGAGAAACTCGTTAGGAATTTCGCCCCCCCCCCCCCCCCCGCACCTCCGCTTTTCCAATCCTTAATTTTGAGATCACCTTTCGCACCTTCTCGGTTTTAATTTCGCTGCACACGAAGTTCGATAGATTTTCCTCGCCCTGGTTCGGACACTCCGGTGGGTTCCCATGCCCCATCGCTTATCGTTTACCTTTTCCCAGTGCTTGACTAGTTCAAATTTGATCTTGATCGTCTGTATCTCTGCCATCTACTTTAATACTCCGTGGGTTACTTCCTTTGTTACGTTTATTCACCCATTTCCAAAATATGTTCGAACAAGACCCCTCCCCCCCCCCCCATCCCTGTCTGCGCGAAAACGGACATATTTCCCGCGCTTTTTCCCTGCGTTAATTTGTTATTGGTCAGCGTATTTCGACGCCGACCAATGAGACGTATTGCATGCTTCAGAATTTAGTGAATTGTAATTATTCCAGCCAGAGTTTACTGTAATGCATGTCAAATTTCTCGAAAATATATGGAACCTTCAGTAGCAAACTTTGTTGATGCTATAGTTCAAGAAGCTATCAAGAAATCACACAATGAGCTGCATAGTAACTTGGACGCGTTGGTGAAGGCCAGGTTCGATGATCAGTTTGGATAAGAAGTCAGCGAGAATCAACGGGAATTATCTGGAATTCACTTGGCACGACTTAAAGCTCCTGGCACGGCCAGTTACAAATTTAAGAGACAGGGTAACGAGGAGTAGTGCAAACACAAGAACAAAGTTCTAGAAACAATTACGGAAGCAAAATTTCACCTTGACAACAACGCCACTAATGTTAAAGGAAAAGCCATTGCGAAAAGGCCAGAAGGTATGGAAATAATTCTTCTTTGTCAAAAACTAATAAAACTGGCGGATTCTTCAGGTTTAAGTTGTATTTAGATCAACGAATATGAGACTCACCAACTAGCAGAGGCTTCCGAAGATGAGAAAAGAATCTTCAAAGCTGAAGCTAGTGTGCAGAAGAAACTGAAACAACAGCGCAGTTCTAGGAGAGACAGACGTTTCAGCCCCCCCCCCCCCCCCCCAGATTCAAACAGCTGTAACACCTTGGAAATCGCTTCTTCGAAAAGACCGGGTTGTCTTTCTCTTGTGGCAGGACTGGAGACTGGAAAGCTGATTGTGGGAAAATAAAAGTTGAGATAATATTATAACATCCGCGGAAATGGGTGGGTTAACTCCCAGCCATAGTAAAAAACGATTGCACGTCATTGTTACATTGGGAACTCACGGCCCGAAACATATTACTGTTTTTTTCGCACGATTCTTTCGAAGCGAATACAGAAAATGCTGCTTTTGTAGGTGAACAGAAAATTGTTTGTGATATGTCGCCTGTTGTGTAGTCAAACGTGGTACAAAAACCGAACGGTCCAGTTATCAGTTCTGTTGGCAGATTGAGGCAGAACGTTCTGATTTGGGAGCAGGCGGGTGCTTCTCTCTATATTCTGCTTTGATTCGGACGACTGGCAACTTGGAATTGCCCTGTTTTCATTTTTGGATAAATCCTCACAAGGTAGATAGATTTGCGACCGACTATAATACAAAAACTGAAAGAGTTAATTCTAGCTTATGGTTCCGAGGTACAGAGGGGGCTCACAGTTTTGTTCAGATTGTAGAGGAGAAAACAACTGGCCAATTCCTCCGCCTGGGGTTATTTTTAGGGTTCTCGAAAAATTAAGCACTGCTAAAGCTTCGGGGAGTTTATTGTTTCCAGGGACCCACCTGGGCATGCGCCAGTGCGTATTTGGTTCTGAAACATCAGGACCTGGCTCTTAAATCTCAGAAATAGGCTTCTCAGTTGGCGCGTAACTTCTCAGATCATATTTTGATATTCTGGATAATCGAGAGAGACACTCTTACATGTATTATATGATTATCATTTATCATTGTTGTAGAGTGCTTTAGTTAATACTTCAAGTCTTAATTACCAAGCATTAATCTTCACTGTGGTTTCTGATCAAGTCTTGGCTGCCTAAATAGGCAGCCAAGACTTGATCAGAAACGACAGTGAAGATTAATGTTTGCTATAGTGTACTAAATGAAAATGATGAGAGCTATTACATACTTGCAGTGTGTGTTACAAACAGCAGTGTGACTCCGTAAATTGAAAACTGGCGCATGAATTGAAAAAATAGGCTCCGAGGCTAGAGCGTATTTTAAATAGTCCTGATCGGTCCCTGATTGTCTCCTTGTTGAGAATCGTCCTCATTTTGATCCGTTTTAAAATCCCTCGTGTTTCCTGTGGTCGGTAATTTCATTGTTTCAGGCCGCACTGGCGTAGTGTTTAGCGGCAGAGAGAATAACGGTCTATTTTCTGAATGTTCATAAGATTTTCCATGGGCACATTGCGTACCAGTAATGGAATATTATACAAGTGATCTTTTATCGTTGGTTTCTTGTTTGGTCAGTGTCTAGTGACCCAGATATCAGAGAGGGTAGTGGAATGCGGTACTCGACAATATGGTGTTACAAAGGATTTGATTGTAAAAATAGCTGGATAGCTCATGAAGTCGAAAGCAGACGCAACTACATAAGTACATTGGTTATTTTAATAAGTGGAAACTGTTTGCTGAGCGAATCGGTTGTTCAGCTCTCCCAACATGTCGCAACTACATAAGTACATTGGTTATTTTAATAAGTGGAAACTGTTTGCTGAGCGAATCGGTTGTTCAGCTCTCCCAACATGTCAAATTCACGTCACATTTTATATAACGCAACTCATGGACACGGGGTCGTCATCAAATAAATGTTGTTTCTTCTAGATATTCAATAAAGTGGGTGCATGCTATTTACAATTACAGTGATCCGACTGACAATAGTTTTGTCAATCACAAAGTTGAGTCTTCCTGTGGGATTACTCAGCAAGGTAGTGAAGATAGAAGCTACATGTATCTCTGTCGACACTCTACAAGCTGTGTATGACATGTATTCCGAGTTTTTGGACTTGGCAGTGAACAGAGACTTGACCATGAGTTTACTATGTTTATCTGGTTTCTTTCGTTTTGACGAATTGAGTTCCTTGCAATCCAGAAAATAAGCAGACTGTTGTGCGTCATCTGCAAAATGAGGTCCCAAAAGGGTGAATTTAGTGATGCTACCCTGCATAGCAGGGTAGCATCACTAAATTTACTCTCTGTGAACCTCAATCTGAATCAGGGTCTCAAAACTAAACAGAAAGAGGTACCCAGAGGATACTGTATGCATGGATAGCATCATCAAATTCACCCGCTGGGGACCTCATTCTGCAAATGTCAGACTGCTTATTTTTAGACCTGGTTCCTTGCAATGACAATTCTTTTCAAGATGACCATTTTTCAGTAAAACTTCATAAAAGCAAGACTGATCACAGTACAGACTGGGTGATGAAGTAGTAATCGCTAAAGGTACTTCCACGGCTTGCCCTTACACGCTAAAAACTAAAGTGTTAAAAACTACCCTTGAAGTGCTGTATTTAACTCTTACTAAGTGCTGAACTAGCACTTTGTTCAAGTGTAGATATCCCAGAACTTGACAGGTGTTACAATAATACCACTTGACAAGTGTAATGTTGCGACACTTAAAAGGAAACAACGCAGATGACGCGGATCAGGCTCGAACTCTCGAGCCTGATCCGCGTCATCTGCGTTGTGTCCTTTTAATTATGTACTCACCAAGCGCAAATCAAATTATGGACGATTCTGGAAGAACCACCAATGCTAGACACATGGGAAGTGCCATCCATTCAAGTTTCAGATGTCTGACGATTGTAATGTCTAAGTGGTTAAAGCATTGCACGTTGAGTGTTAAAATCAAACCCTAAGAGTTAGAATGGGTTTAACACCTTGAAAGTGTCAGTTTTAACACTTTAGTTTTTAGTGTGTATTTGATGTTGCAAAAGTACATTCATATTGTAGTCTTGAATATTTTTGATGATATTTATTTCGACCGAGTTTTGGCCAGGTGCAACTTGCAAACTCATTTATAAAGATAAAAAAAAATGAGTTATACTGGCGCACGAGAGTGCATAGTTTCCAGACTCAAGGAAATTGTGGATCACAAGAATATTGATCTACATCCTTTGCGAGACGGAGGGGCCACCGCGACTGCAAATGCCTATGTAAATGAGCGTTGCTGGACTGGCCACGGAAGGTGGCGTAGTGAAGCCGCCAAGGACGGTTAGGTTGCGGACAGTTTAACTTTTCGTTTGCAGGTTACAAGAGAGTTACATTTATAAAGTCAATTTTTCTTTCATGCAGCTTACTTACCACTTTCTGTGCTTTTGAACATGTTCTTCTGTTGGCTTCAGTTTAAACTTGAGTTTTCATTTGATGAGAGTTAAGTATAGACTTATGATGTTTCGCGTTTCGTTGAATATTTGTCTGTTCGTACACGGAAATATTTCCCGCGCTTTTTTCGCGCGTTAATTTGTTATTTGTTGGCGCATTCAGATACCGACCAATGAGACGTACTGTATGCTTCGGAATTTAGTGAATTGTAATTATTCTAGCCAGAATCCAGTGTTCGCAGATTGCAGAATGTCGAATTTCTTGAGAAATATATATGTATATGTCTGTATATATTGGTTATATTTATATACAGATATATATTTCTATTTACGTTCATATATGTTATCTATAGGTAGACGTTAAACTTTATCAATTCTTCCATACGGATGAATATAAGGCGAGGTCGAACGCCTTCCCTGTGGGTGATTGAAGCACAGACTTTCGGTGCAGGTTTCCAGAGATTTTTCGTAAACATATAAATTTTTATCTCTGTTTTTTCCTGATCGGCTATTTTACCGCTACTGGGGAACTAGCAGGGACCGACCTGGGCATGCGCCAGTGCGTATTTGGTTCTGAAACATCAGGACCTGGCTCTTAAATCTCAGAAATAGGCTTCTCAGTTGGCGCGTAACTTCTCAGATCATATTTTGATATTCTTTCGATGGATAATCGAGAGAGACACTCTTACATGTATTATATATATGATTATCATTTATCATTGTTGTAGAGTGCTTAAGTTAATACTTCAAGTCTTAATTACCAAGCATTAATCTTCACTGTGGTTTCTGATCAAGTCTTGGCTGCCTAAATAGGCAGCCAAGACTTGATCAGAAACCACAGTGAAGATTAATGTTTGCTACAGTGTACTAAATGAAAATGATGAGAGCTATTACATACTTGCAGTGTGTGTTACAAACAGCAGTGTGACTCCGTAAATTGAAATCTGGCGCATGAATTGAAAAAATAGGCTCCGAGGCTAGAGCGTATTTTAAATAGTCCTGATCGGTCCCTGACTAGGGTGTGCATCAAGTCTGTAATAATCATAATTTTTTTTTATATTTCATGAAAGTAAGATATCCTGCTTCTAGCTGGCTCTGTGACTATTCTCTTCAGTTAAAACTTGAGTTCTTATTTGATGAGAGTTAAGTATACACTTGAGTCCTTATTTGATGAGAGTTAAGTATACACTGAAATGTCTCTGTTGTTTAAAAAAAATGACGCACCATCTGTCATAGGAGAATTCTTGGTCGCAACATTAGCCTTTAAGTGCAATTGGCATTAGATAATTGAACAACACATTATTTAGCGCGCGTGTGTATATTGGGATGATAATTGCTTCCGATCGCTCGGTATGGAATTCTCAGGCCGATTTAATTGACATTTGAAACAATGAAAATGGAACAGTATATATACTGGATCCACTAATATGCGGAATTCGTTATTTAACTGGGATTCACCGTGTTCCATATTATCAATATTCGTGTTGTGTTAGAATAGAATAGAATTTATTGAAGCAATAAGCACCTACTTGAGGCAGATTGCCAATTTTCTAACAGCATTATTATGGTAATATAATGAAACAATTTAATGAAACAATATAATGAAACAATGTAAAACGAAATGAATGAAATAATAATTTGGACAATGAAGAAACGACGGATACACCCATGATAAGGTATATAATCATACAGTCTTGTTCCTCATAATGTGTTGGAAGAGTGTCATATTATCCACCTGTATGTTTGGTGAATGATCAATGAACAGTTTGAACAGTTCTTTACGCAACTGATCATATAATGGACATTCTATTATAAAATGGAATTTGTCCTCAACCGCCCCCGAATCGCATCTGGTGCATATTCGTTCATTGGCCGGAACGACAGGCTGTGAATGCCTCCCCGTTTCGATCAGTAAACTGTGGTTGCTGATTCGAAGACGAGTGAAGAGTTTCCTAGCTTCCCAAGACGTAGTGTGCACTAAATACTGTTCTAAAACATATTCACTCTTGAACTTGCGATACGTTCTTAATTTATTTTACCCTGTTTTTTATCATCGTCATGAATGGCATTATAAAATTCTTCTTCATGTCTTGTGTTATGTCACCTCCAAACTTAGAAGTACGTTTTGAAACATGAGGTGTTCACTCCAAACGAAACAATTATCCACAAATCGACTGAATGTGTTATGTGTAATTACATAATGTCAGACATCCACTCACTAATGAGTGTTGATTGGACTGAACTGGGAAAAGATTCGC
Source organism: Pictodentalium vernedei (assembly GCA_031216915.1). Classification (NCBI taxonomy): domain Eukaryota; kingdom Metazoa; phylum Mollusca; class Scaphopoda; order Dentaliida; family Dentaliidae; genus Pictodentalium; species Pictodentalium vernedei. The sequence goes on from CM062295.1 coordinate 654,058,390, forward strand.
CAGTTAACATATCAGTTTCTGTTCACTAAATCTTTTTTTTTGTATCTGATACATTTTGTTTGGGAATTTTGTAGATCAAATAAAATCTTTAAAGGTGAAAATCGGTTTTGTAAATCCCGTTATTTTGTGTGATACATTTGACCCCAAAAATGAGAATTTCGCCGATCACGTGCAACAGTGTGGCCCTTCCGTCAATTGGATCTGCATTGCATGAACTATTCTGAAGTCATTGGAGATCGGCGAACAAACTCAGTATTCAGTCTGTTTTTCAACAGACACGGAAAGTTACAGATTGCTTATACATTTTTATTTTTGAACATCAAGGGAATTTACCTGCTTTTGTCAGGGGAATAACATCATAATCCACCCAAATGTCAAATTATAACACGATTTGATTAAATTAATGAACGAACGGATTTTTTCAATTCCAAAATTAAACCGCAGTACAGAGTTCTGGAAATGAAAGATTTGGCATTTGTATCTGAATATTTTATTAAATGTAGGTTTTAGAAATTTTCTGACTGAACAATATAATTGCTAATCAGGGACAGTCTCTGAAAGATTTTCCTCCGGAAACATTAATTGGTTATGTAATCCTTCTCACGTGACCGCACTAAAACAGTTTTTCAAAGTCGTTTCTACATAAACGACGGGATATTAAGAAGTGCGGTTTTGTATGGAATGTAGACGTAATGCCATTTTTGTTGTGATACATCCACCCTCGATTATATTAGATGGGATGTCTGCAAAAAAGCGTTGCAAGATGTAATTTTTTTTTCAAGCGGGCAATCAAAAACTAAATAGAGGATATGGAATGAGTGTTTTTCTCATATACTATTTATGAAACGAGTCTAAGAATTTTCCGTTTTGGCGAACCTCTGGCGAGCCCAAACGGAAAATTTGGACGAGTTTCATAAATATTAAATGAGAAAAACACTCATTTCATATTCTGTTTATCATATGACACACACACGTACAAATTAGCTGCTTAGTATGACTTTTTAACCCATCACCTAACTTGAGTTGCAGACGGCACTTGGAAAAAACATCCTAGTATAACTAAACATTTTCATTTTTTGCTTCCAAAACATAGGTTATGACCCCTCATTGGAACGAGCTCATCGAGCTCGTTCCAATGAAAGGTCATAACCTATGTTTTGGAAGCAAAAAGTGAAAATATATAAAAAAAAACGAATGGGGTTTTCTTGTAGGTAAATGATTAATACAATATAACCCACCCTAAATAGGACAGATAACATAAATTCTCCCTATTGAACTTATGCAAATGTGACCCAGTTGGATTTTGTTTAGCCAATCCAATTGTCCAGTTTTGAAATTGACCAATGATTAATACAATATAACCCACCCTAAATAGGACAGATAACATAAATTCTCCCTACTGAAATTATGCAAATGTGACCCAGTTGTATTTTGTTTAGCCAATCCAATTGTCCAGTTTTGCAATTGTATAATCATAGAGATACAAATTTATTTCAAATTTTGTAAAATAACTTGAATTAGTTTCTTACTGCCTGTTTGAAAAAAAGTTTATTAAGTTTTGCAACATTTTTCACGTTCATGCAGTTGCATTTTGCAATACTTATTACATTGTGCAACGTTTTTCCCGTCCATGTAGTTGCTCTTTGTAATAATTATTACATTTTGCTACTTTTATTACAAAGTGCGTTGCAGCAAACCACCGAGCAACGGCGAGCACTGCCAGACGCCCCAACATACTAACTCCACACAAGCAGGGTTAGCATTGGTTGAAGACAGGTGCACGATCGTCGTGCAGTACGCCGTAACACACAGCGCCACCGCGCCCCCACGTTGGCAATCGGGGTGAAGTGCCTTGCCCAAGGATAACGCGGTTGCCGTGGAATTCGAGCCGAGAACCTCTCGGCTTGCAGCCTTCACCTTTACCTACTGAGCCACCACACTCCCTTGTTTATTTGCTTATTTTGTGTGGAGGGAGGAGGAGTTTTCGAAGTTTTTTTTTTACAAATGGAGAAGATCTTTACCCCTGAATGTAGCCCCACTCCCCCTGTCCAATAAGCTTGAAATTCTTCAAAAACGTTTTCGAAAACCACCGCTAACAATGCTTGGAGATGGTGCCGAGGCAGTTCCTCCCAAAATCACCTCGGCACGGACGTTTTGTCTCAAGTAGAGTTTCTTACCGGGACGATTCGTCCAACAAAACTGATATTTTTTTTGTGTGTGTGTGTGTGGGGGGGGGGGGGGGGGGGGGTTGGAGGAGGGTTTGTGTTTGGGAGGATTGGATTTTCAGATGTTTACGAAGGAAGACATTAACCCTCATAGCCTGAAACCCTGTCCAATACACTTGGAATCATTTTAAACTATTTTTTGTGAATCACCAGTCACACTGCTTTGAGATGTCGTTTTGGCTTTCTTTCAGTGAGAGAGATGCAACGTTGCACAATGTTTCTTATTATGTTCTAATACAAAGAGAAAGCATAATTGTTGCACAAAATAAGAGTGTTTCATGGGCACTTTTTCGTGCGTTTGTACTTGCACAAAAACTTTTCTTGTATTATTTTAGAATTCCTCTCACCTCCAGTTTCTAAACTGTCTTTAACTGGTAGAGTGCAAAGTTATTTTTGGACATCAAAATTTTATCACATATCTTTGCCTTGATACAATTTATGGGAGAGAAAGAGAATTGTAATAAGGCATATGATTACAGACAAAATAATGCCACTTCAAAGATATTACACATCCACTGATTATAAAGAACGTCAGTTGTGGTGCCGTCACTCCGGAATAAAAATAACTGACACACTTAATGAACGATAATGTTGAAGTCTGTGATAATGAATTCCCATTGTGGTTTGAATGAAAGTGTCAATGACACTGTAGCTTAACTTGTGTGTTGTGGTTGATGAAAAAGATAATGTTCAATATTTATGAAAGGATTATGAAATAAGACAAGAATTGTGATAATTGGGAATATGTTCATTTCTGTTCCCTGTATGCTATGTTTTTGATAAAAATAATATGAGGTGTGCATTGTACTAAAGAGCTGAGGGGTGGGTTAATGTGACCTCACAGTTAATATATGTGGCACTCACAGTTAACGTATATATCAACGAAAGTTACCAGGTTACAGTGAAATTATTCCAAAACGAGTCATCCTATCAAGTTACATTGAAATTCCTTCATAAATATGGCCTGCAGACTGTGTTGAAGGTTTTGAGGCTTCGGGCCTCTGTAGCTGTCAGTTTCCCAATTGCGTCCAAAGGGGACGTTCTCATCTAGACATTATATGAAGTCAACCTACCAAGTTACAATGAAATCCCTTCCAAAATATGCCCTGTAGACTGTGCTAAAGGTTTTTGTGCTTTGGGCTCGGGCAGCCATCATGGTTGAATGATCGCAACCAAAAGGGGACATTTTCATCTGGGCATCATCTGGAGTGATCCTACGAAGTTACAATGAAATCCCTTCATAAGTATGACCTGTAGACTGTGTTCAAGGTTTTCAGGCTTCGAGCCCCTGAAGCCGTCACAGTTGACCAATCACGACCAAAAGGGGATGTCATCATCTAGGCATTATATGGAGTCAAACTAACAGGTTACAATGGTGGGGGGGGGGGGGCGGGGGGGGACATTTATTTGAATGGGAGTGTCCAAAGCTGGAGGTATAAAATTGAACTTTAATAAAGACGCTGAGTTTTTGTGCACAACACAGAAGAAAAAATGGGATATTGTGACATATAGGTCCATAGGGCCGGATGCAATTATGTTACCATGTAATAACACTATAAACTATGTATGCACATGTCACAAAAATAAAGATCATACTACTACTACTACTACTACTACAATGAAATCCTTCCATAAAAATGACCTATAGACTATGCTAAATGTTTGGGGTTTGGGGCTCGGGCAGCCATCAAGGCTGAATGATCGTGACCAAAAGGGGACGTTATCATCTAGACATTATTTGGAGTCATCCTACCAAGTTACAATGAAATCTCTTCATAAATATCACCTGTAGACTGTGCTAAAGGGGGTACGTGAGTTTAAAAAAAGGTTCCGCATGTAGTGACTGTAAATAGTTCAAAATGCATATTTGAGGAAAGAAAATTGTTTTTAAAAAAATGCCTAATTGGGGGGGGGGGGGGGTTGATGGTGTTTGTCTGGATTTTTAACCATAAACTTTAACCAAAACTGTAAAAAAAAGCATTTTTGACGAAAGAAAAAAAAAGTGCCTAATTGGGGGGGGGGGGGGGGGTACATAAGTTTAAAAAAGGGTTCCGCATGTAGTGACTGTAAATAGTTCAAAATGCATATTGGAGAGTAGGTAATAATTGAGAGTTCAACCATCATCGTACATGTACGTGTACGTGTACATGTACACCTCCATAGGATTTAGTGTTAAAATCGTGTACATGTACAAGATTTTTAACGTTTTTTAGGGTGCTTTAGAATCCCTTGAGAATTCAAACATCACTGATTATATCCAAGAATGACAGAAAACGCATAAAATTTTACGTACAGTACATGTACCGTTTTGATTGAAATCGGCAAGTGAGTTTCCCCCATAGGATTCTGTGTTAAATTGCGAGCAAAAAAACGTTTTGAGAATTCTAACATCATCCACTCGCCGATTCTAACAATCCGCGTCCGTACACGATTTTAACACTGAATCCTATGGGGGAAACTCGCTTGCGGATTTTAGGTCTGAAATCGACTCGCGTGAAGAGGTGATGTTTGAATTCTCAAACCCACTGTCGCGTTTCTCGAAGTGAGACTGGCGCACGTTATTGCGAGGTGATCTCGATGAGCACTTGATGGAAATGTTTTGAACGAAGAGTGTTGTCGTTGGTGTGTTAGAAATTCGCGAGCCCGCTGTCACGTTTTTGATTGATATATATATATATATATATATATATATATATATATATATATATATATATATATATATATATATAGGGGAGAAAAAAAAATATAAATAAATAGTTATTTAAAAAAAAAAATATATAAAATCGAATAGATAATAAAAACGTAAATCATGAGCGATTCTCAGGATATTAGAGTGAGGTTTCTTTTAAAAATGCTGATGAGAGCCTACGCATTCTGCGTGAACGAACAACTAGGTTGTCTCTTGTTAGAACGATGCGTCGGATGTCGGGATCACCTAGACTTCGATCACGAGAATCATTCGTGTCTGTGGATGGAAAGGGAAGATATGGTCGTCAAGTATTTCGAACCGGCGTTCGAACGCGTTCAAATCAATGAAGTGATCGCGTTTTGGAAGAGATTACTCTACTGTAAGAATCGAAGCAAGCCCACAGATTCGGAAGAACAGAAATTGGCGGGTAAAAGTCTGACTTTACGAGATAAGGGATGCATCTTGAAATTATTGTTCAACGAAGCATACGTCTAAGTTTTCTCGTTGATATAAAATAAGGGAGAATAGAAAATAAAAATAAATACACACATAAATTTTTTATCTAATATTAGAAAGAAAAAAAATACAAAAATGAGAACCAGAAATAAATTGTATCCGACGTTAGTGGACGACGAGGACGAGAAGCCGATCGACGGTTTGCCGACGGCACCGTCGCTAGAAGAAAGAGAAAGAGGAGAGAGGTATCGCATCGATCAAATCAATAGAATCCAAGAGTATCTAACTCGAGAGAGAGATTCTCGCCGTTCTCTCAAGAAGAAGTATTCGCGTTTTGTGACATTCGTCAACGCGATCGACCCGACACTCATCACGATTTCCATGGGTTTACACGTGGACGGCATCAAAATGTTGTCGACCGCGGTCGCCATTCCGATCGTGTTGACCATAGAAGGTGTGGCCCTCGCCGCCGGATTGTTTAGCACGCTCGGAAACTTTTTAAGTAGGAAATTATATCTGAAGGCGAGGAAACACGATAAGATTCGCGTCTTGGCCGACTCCAAGATCGACACGATATCCGAAATGATCTCTATGGCGTTGAAAGACGGTAGGATATCGGACGGAGAATACTTTGCGATATTGAGCGAGAAAACGAAATACGATGCCATGAAAGAAGCCGTGAGAATCAAGACTCGTCAGATCATCAAGGAAGAGATGAAGGATTCTCTCGTGGAAAAGGGGAGGAAAGAGGCCAGGGAGGAATTCAGTAAGATGATAGAACTCAAGAGCAGCAATTGAAAAAAAAAATATATATAATAAGAACAGAATTTTAAAAAAAAAAAATTAAATTTATATATAAAATAAAAAAAGCGAAATTAATTTAAATAACTCTTAAAAATGTATTGCGTAAAGTGTAAGAGAGTTACCGAGACGAGTAATTCTAGAGAAGTGCGAACTAAAAACGACAGACAGATGCTTCGCGGAATTTGCGACGTGTGTGGTTCTGTCAAAACACGATTCGTCAAAAAAAAGAACACGAGCAAAGGTAAAGGCATCGTGAATAAAATGATCAAAAATCTACCTTTCGAAATGCATCTGCCCGGTCACAGTTTCACGGGACCCGGAACGAAATTGAACAAGAGACTCAACCCCGATCTGACACCCAAATCTTGGAACAAACCTGTGAATAGGGTGGACGTGGCCGTGTATGATCACGATCTGTGCTACGCCGGACATCCTGACACCAAGACTCGCAACGACGTCTGCGATAAAAACATGTTGGGGAAATTGAGAGGCATATCGAATCCGACCAGGAGAGAGAAGATGGAACGTTCGCTGGTCGGCAATCTGATCGGTGCAAAACGTCGATTCGGATGGGGCATTCAAAAAAAAAAAGCGCATCTGAAAAGAGGAAGAAACGATTATTGACGAGCGAATTGGCCGAGGAGTTACACAAACCCATAGTGCGTAAATTCGAAAGAGAAGGGTGTTCGTGAAGGGTCTGGATGATATTTGGTCTGCCGACTTGGTCGACATGAGATCATTTTCGAGGTGGAACGAGGGCGTCAATATCTATTGACGGTCATCGACGTGTTTTCCAAATACGGTTGGATCAGAGCTTTGAAGAATAAATCGGGACCTGCGTCGCCGAGGCTCTGAAGAGCGAGTTCGACTCGTCTTCTCGAAAACTGAGTAAATTGTGGGTGGATAAGGGAAAGGAATTCTGCAACAAGGACGTTCGTCGATTGGTAGACCTCTACTCGATCGAAAATGAAGAGAAAGCCAGCGTGGTGGAACGCTGGAATCGAACGATGAAGGAAAAGATGCACAGATACTTCACGGCGAATTCGACCAAGAAATACATATATGCTCTGAACGGTCTGGTCAAAGATTACAACAACACCCGACACAGATCGATCAAGATGACTCCCGCGGAAGCGAAAAACGGGTCTACGCAAATCTATATCCTGAGAGATCTAAGATCAGGAAGAAGTCTAGAACGCCGAAATTTGTGGTCGGTGATCGAGTGAGAATCTACGCTTATAAGAAGCACTTCGAAAAGGGTTATACTCCTCGATGGACCTCGGAAATCTGCGTGATAATCAAAATATTTCAAACCGATCCGGTGACTTATGAAATCAAAGCTTTGGATGGAGAAGAGATCATCGGAAAGTTTTACAAACAACAATTACAGAAGACGAAGTTTTGATGAAGAAAACAAAATTTTTTTTATTTACTCTCTTTAACATTTTCTTGTTTACACACATATATATAAGAGAGAAAAAAATAATAATAAAAAATAATTAAAAACTATTTTTAGATAAAGAAAGCAAATTAATTAATAAACAAAAAACTAAAAATCCTTTAAAATGACAAATATACTAGATATAGCACAAAGCATAGTGAAAGATGAAAGAAAGTATTCAAGAATATGAGGTTCATGAATACGAACCGGTAACCGGAACGATTTTGAACAATGCGGGACAGATAAGAATCAACGTCAAAACTCAAGATCTATTCGTACATCCTAGCGAGAGTTACATAGTGGTGCAGGGACGTCTCACCAAGGAAGATGGGAGCGACTACGCCGACGACGACACGGTTACTCTAGCCAATAATGGCATCATGCATCTATTCAGTAACATAAAATACATGCTATCCGGACAAGAGATAGAATCTGTGTTTCATCCCGGTCAGGCCACCACGATGTTCGGACTCTTGATGTATCCTGATGATTTTTCTAAATCCAGAGGACTTAATCAGTTGTGGGTGAAAGACACCATCGGCCCTGCTAACGCCGGCGCCGCCTTGATATTCGACTACGTCGTCAAGACGTCCAGACCTAAAGGAACGTTTTCGTTCAGGATACCTTTGAAACACATCTTCGGATTTGCGGATGATTACAACAAGATCATGTACGGATTCAAGCACAATCTGACGTTGATTCGAAAAGGAAATGACGACGCAGTAGTGAGACTCACTGCGACGGATGCGGGTAAGATAGCTCTACACAAGATATCGTGGTTCGTTCCGCACGTGGAGCCTTCGATCATGGAGAAAGCGCGTCTCTACAAGATCATAGAATCCAAGAGTAAATTACCCGTGGGATTTAGAATGAGACAGTGCGACACGGCTAGCATTCCTCCCTCCACGAATCACTTCGATTGGAGATTGACGGTGAAATCCGCTTCAGAGAGACCGCGTTTCATCGTGGTTGCATTTCAGACCGATAGGGACGGGTCTCAGGAAAAGAATGCGTCGCTGTTCGATCACTGCCATTTGAGAAACATGCAAGTGTTTCTGAATGCCACGAGATATCCAGCAATCGATTACAACTCGTCGTTCGACAAGAACGATTTCTGCAGACTGTATGGCGACGCCGCTGATTTTAGAAAGAAGTATCACGGTCTAGACGAATTGATGAGCAACCCTAACATGTCTCCCGGCGAATACAAGTCGATGTATCCCATGTTCGTATTCGACGTCAGTAAACAGAGTGAACGACTCAAGAGTAGCGTGTTAGACATTCAGATCAAGATGCAATTCGATAGGAACGTGCCGAGAAAAACCGAAGCCTTCGCCCCGGTCCTGTCGAACAGAGAATTACAATTCGAATTAGATGGAAATAAGATGTCGATCATTCGATGAGAGACGAGTGTGAAAAAAAAATAAAAAACAAAAAAAAAATAAAAAGTAATGAGTAATTATTAAAAACAAAAAAACAAAAAAAAATAAATAAAGTAATGTGATCTAGAGAGATTGAACATCTTTCTAAATCTCATTACTTTTTTTTTTTTTGTTTTTTTGTTTTTAATAATCACACATTATTTTTTTTAATTCATTATTTTCCACGCGTTCACTGTTTGTTCAAAGAATCTAGTTCGATCAGTAGACTCACCACGGAAGTGGTGGCTTCAGGATTATTGGTTTTCGTAACGAAATTAATCCTGTCACCGGCGTTCACTTTGAGAGGCATGCCGAATGTGCTAACATTCGCGTGTTGATTCTCAGTCTTTTCGATGCTGTATCTCTTATCACTCTCTACACCATTCACCATGAGATTGACGACCGCTCTGTTATTCAAATCCGAGGAATCCAGACTCATTCGAAGGATTTCACCTCCCAGCAGCATGGGATATCCCACCTGACCATGTTTCGATCCGCTACCTCCATTTCCGAAAGACCACTCAGCTTTTCCCTCATCTAAGGTGCCGGCCTCTTCAGCCCACACAGTGATAAATTGTCTAGCATATTTGACTTTCTCCACCACCGAAATCAGGGTGCAGGCATCCGTCATGTTCAAGGGATCCGGTAGATTCGTGAGCGCGTGTCCACCCATGTCTAGTTTACCTTCCATGATGTCACCCTTTCTCCAGACTGAGTTGTCGTCCACGTACTTCCTGCTGACCGCGCTGGAATCGAATTCGGGATCGTAACTGAGTCCGAATAAATTCTTACCGTTCATGTCGATGCCACCCTCCATGGTTCTGCCAGATTTTTTGTTCAGGTAGAGATCGTCCACTTGCGATTCTAGGTATTCTTGTGATTGTATCACGGCAGAATCTACGTAGCCCTTGTTGACCGTGGTTGAGTCCGCATCCATGTTGTCGATCTTCGACAGATTCAATATCTTGTTGAATCCCGCATTCAGATCTGATTTCATTTCTCGTCTGTCAGACTTTCTCTGTTCCAGATCTACGTAGTGTTTGGTCGCCACATCCTTGGGATTCGTGGGAGTGGCCACGTTTGTTATCTTGTTAGAATTAGCATTCAGTTCCGAGTGCATCGTTTTCTGAACGTATCTATTTCTCAGGTGTTTGCTGAATTTCTTGGTCGCGGCATCGGTGGGATCTATGGGATTCGCGACGTTCACCAAATGTTTGGATTTCAGATCCAGATTGTCGGTCATGGTTTTATCCACATAATTATCTAGCAGGATTCGTTCGAAATCAGCGCTCCCCCTGTCGACGTATTTTTTAGTCGCAGCATCTGCGAGATCTATCAGCTCGGGAAGATTGTAGAGCTTCTTATCGTTCATGTTCATAGGTTCTTCTCGAGGTTTGTATCTCCGAACGTAACGTTCGTCCAAGTTGACAACATCGTAACCATCGTCGACTTCGAACGTCTTCCTCTTCTTTCTCGGGTTGACTTTTTCGTCGTCACTTCTACCAAATTTATCGACTGGCATGTTGTTGTGGGATTTTTTGTTTTTTAGAAAAATATGTTCAAATGCAGTTTATTAAAAATGAACTATGTTATTTTATTTTTCGTTTTTATTCGATTAACTTTTTTTTAAAATAATTTTTTATCTTTATATATACTATAAAAAAAATCTCTCTCTAATGTAAATCATTGAGAATGTCTTGAAATTGATCTCCTTCAGACCATCTCTTGAGAACGTAGAGACACAGGTGACCGCAAAACACTTGATGTGGTGATTGCACTTGTTCCGAGTTGTAATGAACCATCGATTTGTTGAAATAGTTCTTTATTTCTTTTGGCGGTGAGATTCCATAGCTGTCGAAATAATAATTTTTCTCCTTCCCGTTCTTCATCCACGCCACCCAGTGAGTGCCTTCACCCGATGAATCGTCTAGATTTAAAATTCCGCATTCCGATTGTCGAGGTCTTCTCTTCGGCAAGGCATCTCTGGAAAACACTCCTAGAAAATCTTTGATTTTCACATCTTTTGCCGCATTCAACAGATCGATGTTGGATAGGGGTTCGTTAGGTAAGACGACACCTTCTATGGATATCTTTATTTTCTTATTCATAAATGCGTATATATTTTTTTTATTTATTTTATTATAATTTACTAAAAATGACGTTATTTTTTTTCTATTTTTTTCTTTTTCTTTTTAAACTAACACTCTTGATGTCTCGATCGATTTCTATAATTTTGAATTCGTCTAATTCCTCTTGATTTTCTGGAATCCTATCATCAACAATCGTATCTAGAATCCAATCATCCATATTCATATCATCTCTAATTAGATCCACAGTCCAATATCCGAGTGCCAAAGTGCTGATTTTATCTTCTAACACGAATCTTTTATCGTCGTCGGCCGTCAGCGAAATCTTGTTGACTATTTTGGTATACAAGTCGTGATTTTTGCTTCGAATCGATTTCATAGTCTTATACACTGGACCACTTCCTAACAGACAATCTTTATACTCTTGGAAAGAGATGTTTTTCTTCACCACGCACGCTTTAACTCCTTTGCACTTCTTGATCTCTTCATCATCTTCTAGACGATAAGCATACAGTTTGGGTCTCAAGCCCACGAATTCGACGATCTGTTTACCGCCGCTCTCATCCTTAAATTTACCCAACACCTTCTTGTTGTCGTTCGATTGAATGTTGGACGGGTGATCGACGGGATAATTGATCGTATCGAACCACTCGGCCACGTCCGGAGATATATCTCGTTAGACGTCTTTCGTCTCTATCTCGTAAACTAAACTGTCCATGTCGGTGAACAGTAGTTTGGCTTTATCACCAAATTTTCGTTTGACGTAATCGCAGTGAAACTCATACATCAATTGCTTGCAGATATCTAAGATGATTGGTCCGAGATAATATGGTTTGTCGAACTTCAGGTGCGTCTTTTGCATGTGAATGGCCACTAGATTTTCGCCGAATATGGTTCGGTGTTTGTAATTGGGTTTCGCCACTAATGATTTAGCCATCCATCGATTTACCGTACACGCAGTTGTTCATGAGTTTGAAGAAATCTTTTTCGAAATCGTTCTTGGCTCGAATTCTGAGATTCGTGTTGAGATCAATGTATTTTTTCATCCAAGGCTCTTCGTCGAATCGAATGATGTGATGTATGTCGACTAATTTCATCCCGTAATCGATGTACTGTTTCAAATTCTCACTGTAGACGACGTAGTTACGTTTGTTAAATAAATTGGGAATGCGTTTTTCCTCGTCTCCTTCTTTCAGTTCCATTCATTTGGGAGCCAGCGGATAATCGTTGTGTGGATCGTGTAATTCTTCCGGATAGTTCAAATCGACTTCTAAAATGCAAGGATAGTCTCTCCATTTTTGCATCTCTTCCGGTTCCTTCACCCATTCGAAATTTCCAATCAGTAAAGGATGACTCATAGCCCAACCATACAGATTATTGGCGTCCCAATACTGTATATATTTAGTTGACCGTTTCGAATCGAAACCTTCTTTCATGTAGGGATTGTTAGCTTCAGAATGTCTGTGGGAGATCATCGAGATGCCACCTCTCGCAGCCCTTTCGAACATCAGCAACATGTCCACGTCAAATAATAATTCCAATTGGACTTCGGTGGTCTTCAACAGAGCGTCCCACGCCAAACCGGGTGCGGTGAAATACCAAGCGGGATCCAGATCGTAATTTCGACAACAGACGTCTCGAAAATTTTCGAACACGTCTGCCAAGAGTAGAACGTCAGTCTTGAGATAGAGATCGTGATAATCTCTCTTGGTTTTCATATCGAATGATTTCCACACGTTTTTAGCGTGTTCGTAATTCTCATCGGAAATGTCGGATTCGTATAATTTCGAATAAAAATCTTCTTTCGAAGGTAGTGCGGTGTCTTCGAATCTCTTTAGATCGTTCATGTAATCGTAAGGATAGACTCCTTTCCTCAACATGATGTCTACTCGTTCTCCGAAATGTTCGCTCATGATTTTGAATTTATCCTTGCTCATGTTATCGACTAAATTTTCCAGAGCGGTCAACATGAATTTAAAACTGTCGATGAAATGTATGCATCTATGAATTAATTTCGTTTTTTCTTCCAACGTCTCTCTGTCGATTACTCTTTTCTCCTCCATGAGCTTCCATTTCGTGAAGGAAATGTATCTTTCTTCGCTGTTCGCGATGCACTTTAATCCTTCGTGTGAGGTGCCGAGATTTTTCATGAACAGATGACTGTGATAACCCGAGAGATTGTAAAACATCACCGGATAGAAAGCGGCATCTAGATATTTTAAATTACACTTGTTGTGAGCCGGACCGCGATACAGACCCGTGTAATGATCGTGGTCTCTGACTGTCTTATTTTCCGTCGAATTCTCGTCGAATGATTGTCTGCATATGTGACATTCGGTGGCTCTGTTATTTTCATCCTGCTGCTCTCGCGTGATGATCATTTTTGCCGGAGTTTTGAATTTGTCGTATAACATTTGAAGTTTCCATTCTAACTCTTCCACGTACCTTTGAGCCACATCGTCATCTTCATACTGTTTCATGTAGGTGAAGGGACCCATGTCATGTTGCGAGTCGAAAGTGCATTTCACGTAAATGCAATAGCCCGAAGGTATGTGTTTTTGATATTGTTTGACATAAGTTTGAAGAGCGTTGGGTTGACAGGAACTCATTTTCGTGGTGAAACATTCGAAATCGGCGTACACGACGAATGGTACTTTTAACCTTCTATTGCGATTTTCAAACTTCACGATGGTGTTGGGTTTGGGCATTTCGACGGCGACACCTTGATTTTCGTTGCAATATTCCTGATGTTTTGCCAACGAGTCTTCACTGTGAAACACGTTCATGCAATTGTAACATAAAGATATCTTTCCGTTCTGATTATTATTTTGTTTCGACAGTAATCGGCTCGGATGTTTAACCCAACAATAATGATGATTGTCACCATTCGAAATCAATAATAAAATAATCGTCTTTTCTCTTCCGAGATACGAAGTCAGTCTGAGAGGATAGATCTTTTGTTTTTCGTCGTATCCCAAGACGTTCACCACTATGGTGGGATTTTGTGCCTTGAAACGTTCGATGTGTTTTAACTGTGTTGGAAAAGTCACTCCAGTCCAATCGAGATTTTTAGAAGTTACCTCGTAAGAAGAAACTCTTTCGATGTTCATTTTGACAGGGTATAAAGCGGAAGTGACTGCCCATTTAAAACACTGATCATCTTTATTTTTCACGTTGATCATGGCGTGTTTTTTTGCTAGGAAATACGGTAATTTCACGTAGGAAGACCCTTTCAACAAATCGTTTTCAGTTATGTGAATTTCGAGTTTCAACATCTCATCGAATGTCCAATTACTACCTTCATGTTGATAATTCGCGAGAGACGTCAACATCTTGTCTTTCATCTTTTCGAAAACGTCTGATAAATCTGAACCTTGAAATAAGGGTTCGACGTTAGATCTGAAATATGCATTTTTCACGATGCTCTCGCCGGACTTCACGTCGATTTTATTCATCACGCAATGGAGTATCTTAATTTTTAGTCCCACGTTCATGTGTTTGCGAAACAAATCCAATACTTTTTTCTTCACCCGTTCCATGAACAATTTCGGATCGATTTTCTTCAACGAGGGAACCACGTCGAAAGTTTTAAAAATACCTTTGATCGCACTTTCCCGTTCCATGGACTTCGATTGAAATAGTTCCGCGGTGAGTTGCGCTAGATATTCTTCTCCTTTCCCTTCGTCTATTGCTCATCGAAGTTCGCTCGATATATCTCATTTGCCTAGAATCTGATGTGCATCACTCGTTTTCGTTTTAGTCTTTCTTTTCTTTTCTTCGGAAACTTGAAGTTCTTCTTCAATGGCTTTTCGTTTAGTCATCTTCTTATTTTTCACAATCGAAACGTTTCCAGTTTTTTTCGACATCGGCATTTCGATTCCTTTTACTATCTTTTTTTTCTTCTCATTTTTCACAACCGATGCATTTTTTGACATCGTTGCTATCGGCATTTCGATTCCTTTTACTATCTTTTTCTTCTTCTCATTTTTCACAACCGATGCATTTTTTGACGTCATTGCTATCGGCATTTTGTTTGCCTTTCCATCGTTTTGCAAATGTTTCTGTATGACTTCAATCTTTTTTGATTTAGCTCTATGATTTCTGAAATGTGAAACTTTTAATAGTTTACAAATCTTGTTTAACTGAGGTATGGTTTTCTCATTTAAATTTTCCAATTTTTTTTTATCTGTTTGTTTCACTTTGTAAGAATATATTTTTTCGAATTTTGTATTTTAAATAATTTGTTTAAAAAGTTTTGTTTTTTTAATGTGAAAAAAAAAAATTTTTTTGATGAAATTAATCGATTTTTTTATGTTCCTTAATGTTAAAAAAAAAAACGAGAAAAAAAGGATGTTAAAAATTTAACTTATATATATAAAGAGAAAAAAAACTTTTTAAACGAATTATTTAAAATACAAAAATTTAAAATATACATTATTTGCAAGAATTCGTAAAACAAAAAAAAACAAATAATCAATCATGACGACAACATCCACGACGGAATCTCAACATAAACGTCGACATTGTTTAATAAATTGTTATTCTCCAAAAAACCAAGAAGAAAAAAATCGTAATTTATATTTACGCGTTTCGAAAGAAAACGATACAATTTGCGATAGAAAATCGAATCGTAATACTATTAGCGAACAAAAATTAATCGACAATGTCGTTTGAACTATTAAAAAAGAAGGTTCAAGACAAATAGAACTCTTATGACTTTTACGCGAAGTCTCGCACGAGGTTCAAAACAAATTTCCATGAAGCAGACGCGTGTTCATCTCACCCGATTCCTTCTCAATAGATGATGATAACTGCAAGATGCGAAGGCTAATTTTTAAACGTTCGATGTCTTGCCCGTTCTAAAAACTCGTGAAAAAAAAATTAAATTAATATGAAAAAAAGGATGTTAAAATTTAACTTTTATATATATTTAAAGAGAAAAAAAACTTTTTAAACAAATTATTTAAATACAAAAATTTAAAATATACATTATTTGCAAGAATTCATAAAACCAAAAAACCAAATAATCGATCATGACAGCAACACCTAAAAGATGCGAATTGAAATTGAAACGAGTCGAAGCGTGTACGAAATTAGTTTTAAAATCTATACATTACAACAACACGATCCCATCGAATTGAACGAGGTCGAGACGATGGGCTTAGAGCGGTACTACGACAAATATCATATGTGTTTGAAATTGGATGAAGCCATGCTCGATTTGTTTTGCAAGTACCAAAGTGATCTGGTGAATAATATCGTCGCCGAAGACAGAAAATTCGACAAGGACGATTTGTTGTTGTTCTTTAGAAATTACATATATCCAATAATCTCACTCGAACTCTTGGACAAATCGGGTGGTGAGAGCACGTTCACCAATGTAAAAAACTTAAAAGAGTAAAGATAAACATACAAGACATTTTTGTAAGTGAGAAAATGACGCATGTCAACATGCTAATAATGGACTTGGAAATATAAACAATAGAGAGATTGATTTTAGCAAAGAAGAAGGAAAAAAAGTAATGAGATCTAAAAGTGATCTCATTACTTTTTACAAAAAAAATTTTCACATTAAAGAAATTAAAATTAAAAACAACTTTTGTTTTTTTTGCTCTTTATATACATATAAAAAAAAAATTATTAAAATACAAAATTTAAAATATACATTATTTGCAAGAATTCGTAAAAACAAAAAAACAAATAATCGATCATGAGGACAACAACACCTAAAAGATGCGAATTGAAATTGAAACAAGTCGAAACGAATAAGAAATTCGGTCATAAAATCTATAGATTACAACGACACGATCCCATCGAATTGAACGAGGTCGAGATGAAGGGCTTGGAGCACAAATACGACAAATATAAGATGCCTTTGAAATTGGACGAAGCCGCGCTCGATTTGATTTACGAGTACCAAAGCGATCTGCAGAACATTGTCATCACCAAAGATAGAGAATTCGACAAGGATGATTTGTCATTGCCCTATGAAAATTACATATTTCCAAACATCTCATTCGAACTCGTGGAGAAATTGGGTGGTGAGAGCGAGTTGCCCGATGTAAAAAAACTCAAAAGAGTAAAGATAAACATTCAACACGTTTTCGAAAAAGAAGAAGACACGAGTGTCAACATGCTAATAACGGACTTGGAAATATAAACAATAGAGTGATTGATTTTTAGCGAAAAAAAATGAAAAAAAAAGTAATAAGATCATCTTTAGATCTCATTATTTTATACTTTCTATGATTTATATTTTATATAATTTTATATTATAATAACATATTCAATATCGGTATATTCTTAAATGGCGAATTCTCACCGAGCAACAAACCCTTGCCGAGTCGCTCAACGTTCCGTCCACTCTTCAGATAGAGACCGTTTCCTCTCAGAGAGTTGCCACCTCTAACGGGTTCTAGATACAATCCTTTACCGCTGTCGTCTACGTGGACGCGACACACGGCTCCTCCCTTCTTCAAAAACAGTCCGCTGCCACCCATTAATTTCTCAACTGCCGAACTAGCGAGTCCCGTGAGAGCTCCCACGCCGAGAGTCTTTCCGAGAAAGGGTAGTGCCTTTGCGGTGAAGGGTAATGCTTTTGCGGCTATTCCTGCCAATCGCGGTAGGAAACCACCTTTCATTCTCAAATTGTATCTCAATTGAGCGGGACTCATTCTCACCATCAACCCTCTTCCATCGCGAATCGCTTTCTCCATCCTTTTGGTTTGACTTCTGGTCCAGGCGATCGAATCCTGACCGCCTCTCGTCAGATCTTCGTGACTGAATTTGAATCTCACCGCCTCGCCTCGAGTTGTTAACGCTCTCTTAAGTTTCTTCCTCTGTCCTGCGGATATGTTCACGTTTTTAACCACGTATTCTGTCATAATTCTGTTTTTTAAAATATATTTACTTCAATTGTTTCTTGTTTAATAATTATAATAAAATAATTTTGTAAAATTAATATTGCGTTTATTTTATTTTTTGTTATCTATATATATACACAATTTTTTTGCTTTTATATTTCTCTTATGTGAAATCGTATCGTCACCCTCTCTTCACGAAGATCTAACAGTTCACCATTTTGATCCGTCAACGTGGTTGTGAGACTATACAACGTGTCTAAAATCACTGGTAGATAAACTAAATTTCGAGGTCGCTCCACGATCTTATAACCCGGCGACACGTTTGGAAAGAAGGAATAGATCGTCGGTTGAGCGCTACCATTCACGTAGCTTCCAGCAATCACGTCCACGTTCACCAGAATGCTATTGACTGCGAGAATGTCGACCGTATTTTCAGATGCCGCGTGGCCTCGATACATCTTTCGATCGAATCCCAACATCTTGCCTATAGAATCGTCCATGTTGAAATCCACTCGAAAATTATCTTCCAAATCCAACATCGTCTGTAAGGTATTAGGATTGGGAGCGAGTCTGATCTTGTTGCTTCCCTTTCCATCCGTCTTCATTCGCGTCTGAATGTAATCGTTCAAATCGTCTATGTCATAACTCCCTTTGGGAATTCGAATCTCCAACCAATCCGTTCCGTCGGAATACTTGAACGAGTTATTCTTTTCGGTGACGTTGGGAAAGGAATAATAAGTCTCCAGATTCACCAACGCCATCTCGTATCTTTTCTCTCTATTCAATTCGATGGAAGGTTCGAATTTCATAGCGAATCGAGTCGAATCGCCACTCACCACGATTTGAATGGATTGTTTTGCAGCCGTATTCTCGGCTATCTGTTTTAACAATTCTCCATGTTCGAACATTATATTTAATTTTATTTTTTTCTATTCAAAACTAATTATTTGAAGATTTATTTCTTTCTAAATTCATTTTCACGCTCTATCTTATTATTATCATCAGAAACATAAAACTTGTCGAATCCACACCGATATTTTCCGCGATTAAATTGGCTTGTCAAATCGACCACGACGAAATTGTAAAGTCCACCATCCCAAACCCTCTTGCAGGATCTCCTGAATTCCACTGCGCTCATGTCGTTTGCGACGTGATCACCGTAGATGTGATTGAGATTCCTGAGATCTTGGCGAAAGAGACATAGAAAATTAGCGTTCTCCCTTATCGTCTGTCTGGGCAATCGAAAATAATTCTGCGACAGGTAGAAACAGTCCACGTTGCTGTGACGACCCCTAACGTAATACGATTCGCATCGGTTCTGTCTCTCCAAAAGCAGATCGTCGAAAATCATGAGATTCTTATCTCCCGTTTTCAATTCTCTAGGATCCAGAACGTCGCTAGCGTTCTCATAAAATTGACACTCGACGTTCGAAGCTGCATTTCTCTTCATCAGCTCCATCGCCGCACCGTACAAAATGGTCGAAAGTGGAGCTTCGCTCTTGTCGAATTCCTCCCTACTGTCAATGATTCTGGCTATGACGTCCTTGGGCAATCTGCGATCCATGCACTCTCGAAGCAATCTGTATTCGGGTTGAAACAAGCTCTTGCCAAACACGAACAATCTGTCATAATCCAACCAGTCGGGTCGAGACAACAGATTCATCAACAGATTGGTCTTTCCACAATTCGATTTTCCCACTATCAAGCCTCTTATGCTCTTGGGAAAGAACTCGTTATTCGACCTCTTGGTCGCGGCGTCGTTCCAAGACATATCTTTAATGTTCATCTTTGTTTTATTTTTTTTTGTTGTTATTTTAGATTCTTTTCAAACGCAAATTTTTTATGTTTTTCAAACTCTGTTTTTAATGTTATTATTATTTATTTATATCACACCGTCGAGAGTTCTCCTCAATCCAGATCCACTCGTCATTTTGGCTAAATCTTGTATGGGTACCACAGCATCCTTAAAATCTTTCCAACTTTTCGGTGTTTGCTATAACGCAGCTCGCTTCACCGGTGGACTGATGAACTTGTCGATCAACGCGTCGGCTGCCCTCTTGCCAGCCACAGAAGCTATCCTACCACTGGCTTTCTTACTAGCATCCAAAGCCGTCTTCTTACCGACCTCAAACGCAGTCGATGCGAGTTTTCTACCCGCATCGCTCGTGAACGCTCGCATTATAGAATCGACGATGCCAGAACCGCCTTGAACGTAAGTTCTGACGTATCCCCTGTTCTTTATCACCAACATATTTTATTTTTATAATATATTTTGTTTTTTCACTGGTAAATCGTTTTGTTGTTTTTAAATACTTTTATTATTCTAGTGTAAGAATTTACTGTTTTATTTTTGTTTGTTTGTTTGTTTCTCTCTACTTATTATATACACATCAATCCTGCAATTCGTTCATCAGCCTTTTATAGTGGTTTTTATTCAAAACCTTCTGCCTTAACAATTCGTCAGATATAGCAACTATCTGATTATCTAATCCTGTGTTACCAGCCCGCCTGCTCGCCATCAACACACTCAATCTCTGAGACAGAGCGTCAGAATCGCTCGGAAGAAAAGTGGTTTTCACCCCTTTGCCAGTCACCGATTCGACGAACTTCTTGTTCATATCCCATGTGGGTTTCACCACTTTCGTCCACTTGTAACCTCTGTTGGCTTTGGGTCTCGTCTCCCTGGCATCGTTATTTCTCTTCATGGCGTGGGTCTGAACCAGAATGTCACCGTAATTGTCGAAATCCTGATCCGTGTAATCGCCAGGCTTGTCGTAAAGGAGCAATCTGCGCAGTCCATCAGTCAATTCGTATTTGTTCGAACCCACGATCAATTCATCATCGTCAATTTCTACTTCTGTGTCTCCTACAAAAATCCTTCCCTCCGAATCCTTATAAAATCCATACGACTGATCTCTATTACCGCCATAATCATCAGACGATACGACGCTACTAGTGGTGATAGTCGAAGCTGTATCATCACACTCGCTCTCTGTTTGAATTCCTGTGGGATCGTAATCCGGTGTAGATTGAACGGAATACCGATTTCCAAAACTAGGAGGCAACGAACCCATTCTCAAAGAACTCTCCTTTATGGGTGTCAATTCTTCGACTATCTCCTTCCTGCTTCGCTCTTGACCCTCCGTCACGGGTTTAAATATTTTTGTGGCTTCGCGTTTGAGTTCCATCTCACCAAGACGTCTGCTCCTATCAGCCGACTGAATCCCCTTCTTAGCACGCTCAAACTCTTCTAAAATTCGATCTCGGTGTCTAGGATCCATCTGTAAAAACATCTTTCGTTTTAATTGTTTTTATTATTTTCAAAATTAAATGTTTAATTATATTTTTATGTTTTAAGTAATAAAAATCTTTCCGTCTTTAATATAATAATCTGAAAATATTCACATCTCAACTGTTAATTGAATTGGTGAAGTTTAAGAATACGTTTAAACAGTACATGACAAACCGGTTTCTGATTTAACACATTTTGACAGTAGTTTTTACATTTTGTCAAAAGATCTCCATTCACACATCAAATAACCATTCAATCAGTTTCGAATTAAGAGAGAATCCCCTTGATGACTGTTAAACAGTTTCAACACACAAAAGAAAACTAATTTTAACGCTGAGAACTTATTCATATCTCTCTGATTGCTATCATGAATATATTTAAAATTTACCACTCAAAAACCTAATTGAGCGGAAAATGCGTTTTAAACATTCCACTAAGTGTTTGACTCTTCGAACAATATCCCCCAAAACTCAATTTCTATTCATCTCATCAAGACAAAACACGAATATCTATTACAGATCGACTCTTTCAAACAATATCCTCCAAAACTCAATTTCTATCCGTCTCATCAAGACAAAACACGAATGTCTATAATACAAACCATATTCATAATCGACTCTTTTTGAACAAAAACCTCATTCAGTCATAACGATAACATGTGTTAGTTTTACTTCAGGAAGACGTGACAGCGGGCTCGCGAATTTCTAACACACCGACGACAACACTCTTCGTTCAAAACATTTCCATCAAGTGCTCATCGAGATCACCTCGCAATAATGTGCGCCAGTCTCACTTCGAGAAACGCTACAGTGGGTTTGAGAATTCAAACATCACCTCTTCACGCGAGTCGATTGCAGACCTAAAATCCGCAAGCGAGTTTCCCCCATAGGATTCAGTGTTAAAATCGTGTACGGACGCGGATTGTTAGAATCGGCGAGAGGATGATTTTAGAATTCTCAAAACGTTTTTTTTTGCTCGCAATTTAACACTGAATCCTATGGGGGAAACTCACTTGCCGATTTCAATCAAAACGGTACATGTACTGTACGTAAAATTTCATGCGTTTTCTGTCATTCTTGGATACAATCAGTGATGTTTGAATTCTCAAGGGATTCTAAAGCACCCTAAAAAACGTTAAAAATCTTGTACATGTACACGATTTTAACACTAAATCCTATGGAGGTGTACATGTACACGTACACGTACATGTACGATGATGGTTGAACTCTCAATTATTACCTACTTTGGAGGAAAGAAGAAAAAAAGCCTAATTGGGGGGGGGGGGGGGTAGGAGGTGGTGGTGTTTGTCTAGTTTTTTAACCACAAACTTTAACCAAAACTGTAATAAAGCATTTTTGATAAAAGGAAAAAAAAGTGCCGTATACCCCCTTTAACCAAAAACTTTAACCTGGAAGTTGTAAGTTAAATTGCCATACCAAAAAGGGTTAAATATTTCCCAAAATAACATGAAACATTAAAAAAAATAAAAACAAAATGAGAATGATACAATCAATAGTAATATCAATTTAAAAGAAAAAAAAACCAGAAACTTTAAGGTTGACTAAAAAGCTTTAACCACAAACTTTAACCAGAACTCCAAATGTTAACAGACAGACAGAAGAAAGTCATGACTAAACAGGAAAAAACAAACACTTGAACCTTCAGTAAAAAACTTTAACCACAAACTTTAACCAAAACTCTAAATGTTAACAGACGGACAGACGGACGGACGGACGGACAAAAGTCATCACTATAGCCCTCACTGTAAACAGTCGGGCTAATAATCAGTCGGGCTAAAAATGTATTGGGAACCTGTCGGTGCTGCCATAATGGTGAGCTCTTGAGACTAAATTCATTTAATAAAACAAATATACAATTTCATAAGTATTTTATTGGAGACTATTCAGAACAAAATAACAAAATAAAACTCTTACAAGTAATGACAGAATAACAAAAAAGTGACACCAATTATATATAATATTATAGAACAATAACAACAACAACAACAACAACAACAAAAATGCCCAAGTTATATGCATTCATCATGTCATGTCGCACAGGATTTTTTAACAGTGCGATAATTTTGTATCAGATTCATTACTTAGCCTCACAAATATAACAATAACATGATTTTGGAGGGCATTATGGTTCATTTGCGGCCCTGCAGCAATGATGAACAGCCCGAAGGTTAATAAGCCCAAGGGCTGTTCATCATTGCTGCAGGGCCGCTAATGAATCATGATGCCTGACAATTATGTTATTACTATTATTACCACTTCCTGTTACAGCTAACCGCACGAGGGAATTGCTGGAAAAAATAATCAGTAAGTTGGTTCAATATTTCTGTTTCGATCGCGCGTTCGACTTCCGTTCGGAAATACAAATGGACTTCATCCGAATGGGAGTAATTCATTTGACCATGGAATCTAAAAATAGCCGGGCCGCGGGCCGATAATGGCTATTTATAGGAACCCCAAGCGGGCCGTAGGCCCGCAAAGGGTTCCACATATCCAGTCAGATAAATGCGTTCCAGAACAGAATTCTCTATAGCCGTCAATGTGATTTTTGAAGTGGACAGTAAATTTCAGTGAAAAAACCACGTAACTTCCGGTGTCGAATTGCCCATGCAATTGCAATTGGCCTGTCCCCCTCTGGGAATCAAATGTTTTTTGTTTCGCCTCAAAGCTTTGCGTGATACATTGGCCTACATTTCTACACTTCAGGGGTAACCAGGCCTTCTCAACCGAGAACAGCGACAAATCAGCGGCCGGCCAAAGTGTTACTATTATTACTCGAGTTCTGTCCTTCTGGAGGTTTGTCAATATGCTCAGCTGATGATCTCGTCATTTCAGATCGAACTCTTAGTCCTGATTTCGTTGCAGCTTGTCTGCCAGTGATAACCTCAATCGTAAAAAACGTACACATAACCGATAATATAACTGATAATTGTTGTTATATTGGTGCGATTGAATACAGATATGCATTGACACGTACCTCGTGAAATATCAAGATGAACAGAAACTCAGTTGTTGAATTATCCGAATGTTAAGGTGTTGTAAAAGTAAGGAAAAGTTTGCTTGAAAAAAGGGTATACGGACGTTTCGTCCGCAAGCCGAGTCGTCCGCTTGTCAAGGAAAATATTGTCTGCACATTTTCTACATTTCAAACAAGACACCCACCCCCTACTAACGTGTGACATCTCCCCAGATTAAGCCCAATATTCTCACATATAAAGCCTCCTGATGTTGTATTTATGTTAAGAGTGTGATGTACAACATCATCTTTAAGGTTTGAAACACAAATGATGTCATATATTGGCTGATATATTGATATGTTTTTAAAAAATTGCACAAGTTGGAAATGCACATTTTTGGTGCACTCAAGAGACTCACCCACCCCCACATCACGTCTTGCAAATTTTTGCCCCCCCCCCCCCCAGGACCCCCCTCCCCCTGGAATAATTGCAAAATTATAAGATTATGTTACGGAACTTAATATAACAAGTTTTGATGTATTTCTTAATATTATTAATTCCTATAATACATTTGCTAATAATTTTGTGATTATTCATTGTAAAGGGCCGGTGATGCTCTTCCAAGAATAATTGCAAAATTATAAGATTATGTTGCAGAATTTAATAAACCATAAATTTTGATGCGTTTCTTAATATAATTAATTCTTATACATTTGCTAATAATTTTGCTATTATTCATTGTAAAGCGACGGTGCGCCTCAATGAATACTTGCAAAATTATAAGATTATGTTGCAGAACTTAATATATTAACAAATTTTGTTGCATTTCTTAATATAATTAATTCTTATAATACTTATGCTAATAATTTTGCAATTATTCACTATAAGGTGCCGGTGGAGCTCTTCAATGAAAAATTGCAAAATTATAAGATTATGTTGTGGAACTTAATATAACGTACATATACTTTAAGAACTTTTACTGTAATGATATAATTTTTATTGGTAATCCATTGAATACACAGTAATTAAAATTTATTAGATGGCTGGATAGTTTATTTTGTTCTGACATTTCTGTTTTCAGAATTTCATACACATATATGAAATTTAATGCAAGGAGGTACATTAAGATATATTACAATGGAGGTACATTAAGATATATTACAATAGGTAATATACAATAAATTATACAATAAAATTATTATATAAATAAAAAATGATTCAAAATGCAATACTTGAATACTTTCCCCCAGCGAACAAGTTTCGGATGTGTTGGGTATAATTGTAGAGGACGACTTGGGTAAAATTGCAGCGGACGATTTGGTTAGCAGACGAAATGGGTGTAATTCGAAAAAGTGATACTGATAGGTTGCTTTCAGTCCCGTTAGAAACCAAAACAAAGTAATAATGTGTTACTTTTTGGTGCATCTGTATTTCTGAACAGTGCTTCGTAGTTTCAAAAACTAAAAAATGGAAAATAATAACCCTTTTGGATATTTACCGCCATTGAAAATGGCATGTCATCTTTTTTCTGGAACTGGGTGAATCTTCAGGCCCAGGGAAGAATCATCCAAAAGAAAAGCAGTACACATCTGTTAGGATATTTTAGATACACTACGATATTCGTTTTAACTCCTGAAAATAATTCTTAAAAAAAATATTAATAGATTGTTCGATATTTATTGAAAAAATGTTAATATAATATATCGTTGAGCAATTATCTCTGTAGTAAATTCACATTCAATGTGTTCTGTAATAGGGCCTAATTAACGTCTCTCATCTGTTAGAATGATATCCAATCACTTCGGCTCCAAGTCATTTCGTCCTCTGGTCAATTCGACCTCAAAGTCATCTCTGTCCTAGTCACTTTGGTCCCTTGGTCATTTCGGCACCATTTTAAGTGTAGAGATCTATAAAGATCAGTGCATTATAGTTCATGTTTAGAAATAATGGATAATTACCTTTATTAAGTAATGTTCAGTTATTTGTATTTACACAGTGTACAGAACAGTTATACATGACATTAAAAATTATCCATGTGTTCAATTTTACATACATTTAAGATGCTATCTGTATAAGTAAGAGAAATTTTTTTACTTTGAAATTTTGCAAAGTGCCGGAATATGCAGTCATTTATTCATATTGTTATGCACAATTCCAAGTCACCTTCCAGTTTGAGGTTCACAGGGTTTCTTTTCCTTTTTTTCTGAAACAACCACCAAACTGCGATTTTGATACTACCATAAATATGTCCACATTTTCAAAAACACAGAGCAGAATCCTTGAAGTTAAGCGCAATTCCTAGTCCGCTTCCAGTTCGATGTCCACGGGGGTTTGATCCCAGTGCCCCACTTCCAAGGCGTACACTCAAACCAAATCACATTACTTACCCTCGCTTCCGGCTCTCATAGATTCATAAGCAAATAAAATTATTCAGGTCACAAGTGATTTCAAATCCCACATAGTCCATGTGCATCTTCGACATGCTGAAACATTTCTTTTATTTATTCTTCATGAAAGAAAATCTACTAGACATATATCATGTATACCTGAATATCTAATTGAGAGATATATATGTTGAACAAAAATTAAATAGAAAAATGTTAAAATTCAAACAATATTTGAAAATATTTAAAGAGGCCGAAATGGCCTGGTATATTGGGGCTGAATTGACCTGAGGCTGTAATGACTGGGGCCAAAATGACTTGGGGCGAAAGTGACTGGAATTTGTGAGAATTGCATCCAAACTGTCCTCCAACAATTTGACCCAAACTGGATACTAATCTAACCCAAACCATCCTTTGGCAATTTGCCCCAAACTGTTCTACAGAATAGGGACACATGATTCTTATTGATTTATTTATTGGGGTTTAATGACACTTCGATAGCCAGGGTCACTTCATGACGGACAGTTTTACAGGTGGGAAAAGCCAGAGAGAACCACAGAGCAATTACAAACATGTAACGTACAAACAGCACACATGCTGGGTTAGCATTGATTGAAGACAAGTGTACGATTGACATGCAGTATGCCTTGGTACGCAATGGCACTACGTGGGCAGTGGGAATGAAGTGTATTGCCCAAGGAAACAAAGTGGTTGCCACAGGTGGTATTTGATAGAGGACCCTTTGGCTTGCAGCCTTCACCTCTAAGTACTGAGCACTTTAACCTTCAAAACTGTACAGTACCAGCTAAAACGTTTTGTAGAATGACCACATGAAAATTTCACAAGTACATAGTTTCATTATTAGTTTGTGATATTTGTTATTGCTGTACAGTGGAACCCTGTTAATTGAAGAGCCACTTTGCCAATAACATTATTCAATTAGCAGGAGTATTCAATTAACAGGGATTGTGTCACTTTCCTGTATTCCAGAGATAAACTTAGCATTTATTCTATTATATTTTGTTTGACAGAGCTCCATGAGCTC
This sequence comes from Pictodentalium vernedei, assembly GCA_031216915.1. Classification (NCBI taxonomy): domain Eukaryota; kingdom Metazoa; phylum Mollusca; class Scaphopoda; order Dentaliida; family Dentaliidae; genus Pictodentalium; species Pictodentalium vernedei. The sequence continues at coordinate 654,086,071 of CM062295.1, forward strand.
TGTCAAACAAGATATAATAGATTAAATGCCTGCATTGAATGTACTGAGGCCAAATTGGTCTATAACCAAAGGAAAACTGGGAAGATTCAGGGCAATTTCTCAACATGTTACAAGATTTTTTATTCAATTAACAGGAGATTACTCTATAACCTATATTCAATTACCAGGTCAAATTTGTACTGGAGGTAAATGGTTTTGTGTTGGGAAATTATATTCTATTAACAGGGATACAGTTAAAACTAGAAGTCCTAACATGAAATGCGCACAAATAGCACGTCGATTTGCGCGTTAATCCAGGGGCGGATCCAGGGGGGGTGCTCTGGGTGCTCGAGCACCCCCCCCCCCCCACACACGCCTACTCACTACTCACAGTCATCCAAAAAAATTTGAATTTGCAGACATTCTGAAAGAGTGAGAACTTCATCCCAATCACAAGTATTACTGTAATAAGCATACGCGATTACTGTATTTCCGATCCAGCCTCCAATAATCTATCTTGAAGATTTAATTTCAATAAAATGTAATTGTTATAAGAATGTGCCTGGAATTTAACCAGTTACCAATCACAGCTTTTCCCAAAATGGATGGCATTTGAATCAGTTGACGAGCTGATTCCAATGTCATCCATATATTTACGGTCTTATGGACAAAGTTTCCACGTATATCAGCTCTGTTCGTAAATATATCTTTGTTCAGCTGAATCAGTGATGCTATAGTGACGTTCGCCTTCAGCAATAGTTTTACACTATGACAGATGATTGAATGGGACAATTTAATATTTAACAAAGAGCATTTAACATTGGTGAATGATTCACCAATGTTAAATGCTCTTTGTTAAATATTAAATTGTCGCAACAGTTGAACTTGCTGGATAATGCCTACAGGCATTCTCTAGTAAACTGAAACAATTTAATGTTGCAGAGCAACAGGACATCTAGTATCCAGACTTATTTCTTCGATAGCATGAATAAAATGATTAAGCTACTTACCAGTTAAGATCAGTTGATGGAACAATGTATTTACACAGTGTACAAGTTTGTGCGTTCACATAGCACGGTTGAAGCACACAAACTGAGACAGGACTTGGGTGTTTCAGAAGCAGATCCAGGATTTTAAATTGAGGGACGTCGCCCTCTATACTTATATGGTCACAAACTGTTGTGATGCAAGTTTGCAGATACTATTAATTTATAGTACGCACTGGCTTCAATTATTTTATTAGAATTGACTGGGGCGTGCCTTTGCCTTGCTCGAGTCAATTCTAACAAAATAATTTTCAACGACATATACTTTTTATATCTGATTAATAGACGGGGACGCACGCGGCATGCGTCCCTCTATTTTCTCAGAAATGATTTCTGAGAAAATAGAGGGGCGCACGCCATGTGCGCCCCCGTCTAAATCTGCCTTTGGGGTGTTTAACATTTAAATAGTATATGCATCTCAAAGTTGACCAGAAGAAATGTGACCCCCCCCCCCCCCTCGGCCACTTACCCAGTGGCACCAACCCATCCACACATTCACCCACCTACACACACTCATACTTCTTGGAACTTCTGTCGCCCCTGCGTACAACAGGTATGTCATGGTGAAAATTATTATGTTTCTTCCAGGCAATCCCCGCATTTCAGTTAATTTGATGCAAAATCCAGGGGTGATTATATTTGCTTCTTGGTAGGTAACAATTTCGAATGATTATTTTGTTTTTCATTGGGCAGTGTCAGTACCATAATTGTTTTTACCAAATTTCAAGCCAAATCGGCAGAAAATAGGTTTATGAGAAAGGACAAATATATGACCAGGATACGTCTCAGATAGCATCTGATGGGTTCCTAATTCAAAATTTTTTCTGGGGGAGGACCCCCAGACCCCCCGCTAATTGCTTCGCGCCTTCGGCGCTCGTAAGGACGGCGCAGAGCGCCGTCACGCTGCGCGCCTTCGGCGCTTGCCGACCAACAATAGCACCCCCCCTTATAAAATCCTGGATCCGCGCCTGTAATCTACGCGTTGTGACCATAGTAAGGCTGTCATATTCTGTACATATGGCCTGTGCACAAGCAATGTTTCAGCCAATGGACCTCCGGGTAACACGGAGGTCCATTGACAGAAACATTGCCTGTGTTTACTATGAGTAATCAGGAGAACCTGCCATGCTTTGGATGCCATTCGATATGGCAATTGCACGCAATTCCTACGCGCAGTTAAGCCTAGATAAGCGCACAATTTGGGACAGGACTTCTAGTTTCAACTGTATACAATTAAGATATATCCAATTAAGTGGGCACAACTGTATACCCCCACCCCCCCCCACACACACACACACCCCAATCAAAACCATCATTCAAAGGTCTTGGATTCAGCAAATTTGATTTCTTTATTTATTGGGTTTTAACAACAATTTTTACAGCCAGGGCCACCCAACAGTTTTACTGGGGGAGGAACCCAGCCAGAACACCCAGAGAGAACTACCGAGCAACAATGACAAGCAACCGTCAGCTTCTCAACATTGTAACTCCAAGCAAGCAGGGTTAGCATTGGTTGAAAATAAGTGCACCATCGATGTGCAGTACGCCTTATTTCAGTTGCCGCAATTGGGATTCGAGCTGAGAACCTCTCACAGCTTGTTTTGGGAAGGTTTTTTTTGTTCCAGCTTCATTAAGGTTTGTTTCATATCGCACTTGTAATTTTGTCATAATTAGTAATCATAAATCCTTAACATAAAACAATAGAAAAAATGCATAGCATATTTAAAAAAAAAAAAAATTCTGTGAGGATTTGACCTCAAGAGGTGATGACATTTGACCACGACTGAGACCGAATATTCTAAGAAAAAGTATGAGGGCTGAATCTTCCTGTGACTGAATCTTCATGAACCCCTTTTTTCAAACTAAATTGCCCATTACTTATAAAGCACCATTACTAAGGCAAAAACAATACTATGAAATTTCCAAGCCTGAAATTCTATAAATTCCAAATAAATTTACACAAATTATATAGCAAAATGAAGGATGTGGTATATAGTATGTGTGCTTCTCACACACTGACACACAGTCGCCATCAGACATCAGCGGATCCTGAAAGTGTGCTATCGGTACCATATTTGTACCATAATTGATAATAATAAAATAATATTTCATAAGAACAACAAACACAGGAATTCAAAATGCAGCCTCAAGGCAGCATGGTGGTGAATGCCAATGCTGTCCCATTGTCCTTGAAAGGGGGAGTCCTTTACAAATAGGTTTGTGTTTTGTGATACTCTGGATACTCCCCATTTTTAGCTCAGCTTTGACAAAGTCATATTTAAGGTTATGTCATAGCCCGTTGTCCGTCTGTTTGGGAACAACAATTCAATACGACTCAGGCTTCCGTCTGTTTGGGAACAACAATTCAATATGACTCGGGCTAGAGGTTGTATTTATGAACCGATCTTTACGAAACTTCTTGGGTACCTTTGTTACCACCGTGGGACGAGAACGAGTGTTTTTGGGTGTGGTCCAAAATGCAAGATGGCCTCCAGCAGCCATTTTGTACAGAAATTAGTGCAATCAGTTTTTTGTACAGAACTTCTGTATGAAAGTTCTGATTTGAACAAATTTTTGTATGAATGTTTAGTAACATGGAGTACATCACATATAATACAGGTGACCTTAAACACCAATAAATAAATAATAAAAAGAACACACCACCTCATACCCGTTTAGACTCTCCAGTTTTCATTTACCTTGGTATCCCTCGGTTTGCCTTGGTGTTTAGTATGCCCACCAGAAAAGGAGTGATTTCTTTTTCTAAAAGAGCAAAACAAGAAACAGTAATTTTTAACAGGTAGTAACGAAATAATTTTCATGAAGTGCACAATTTTATCTTAGTTAATAGCTGAAAAAAAGCAGGGTGATATTTGCAAATCTTATTTTATTACTGGCACCAGGTACTGGTAATGAAAATTGTTGTTTGTCATCAATACTTGATCAAGTTTCTGACAAAGCACATTATACTATTCCAGTATGTTAGCGACTGGACATAAGGCTAAGCGCACAATTTGGTGTTGGTTTACCACTATATACTGGTGCTTAGCCAGGAAATCTAAGTTACATGTAGGGGCAAGAGTAATATCTAGTGGGAGTGGGGCCGGGTAATAAAGAATATGATGCACAGAATCACCTGAGCCACATATCAGTGAGATAGGGGCGAGGACAAGAGGGTGTGTGACCCTCTCATCAGTAGAGGGGTCGGGTGCACCTCCCCCCCCCAAAAAAAATTTGAAATTCAAGACAGTAAAACATAATTACCTTGACTCTGTGTCCGTTTGTGTCCATAATAAGTTGCGAACAAGCATAAATATCTAGATATTAAAATGTCTTTTGGGATGTTCATTATATGGGTTAACAGGAGAGAGGGGTGGGGGCATGAATGAAATTGGGGACCGAATATTCTCAGAAAAAGTATGAGGGCTGAATCTTCCTGCGACTGAATATTCATGAACCCCTTTTTTTCAAACTACATTGCCCATTACTTATAAAGCACCATAACTAAGGCAAAAACAATACTATGGAATTTACAAGTCTGAAATTCTATAAATTCCAAATAAATTTACACAAATTATATAGCAAAATGAAGGATCTGGTCTATTGAACCCCAAAAGTATGTGTGCACCTCACGCACTAACACACAGTCGACATCAGACATCAGCGGTTCCTGAAAGTGTGCTATCGGTACCATATTTGTACCATAACTGATAATAATAAAATAATATTTCATTAGAACAACAAACACAGGAATTCAAAATGCAGCCTCAAGGCAGCATGGTGGTGAATGCCAACACTGCCCCATTGTCCTTGAAAGGAGGAGTCCTTTACAAATAGGTTTTTGTTTTGTGATACTCTGGATACTCTCCATTTTTAGCTCAACTTTGACAAAGTCAAATTTATGGTTATGTCATTGCCCATTGTCCGTCTGTTCGGGAACAGCAATTCAATACGGCTCGGGCTAGGGGCTGTATTTATGAACCGATCTTTACGAAACTTCTTGAGTACCTTTGTTATCACGTGGGACGAGAACGAGTGTTTTTGGGTGCGGTCCAAAATTCAAGATGGCCTCCAGCAGCCATTTTGTACAGAAATTAGTGCAATCAGCATTTTTGTACAGAACTTCTGTATGAAAGGTCTGCTTTGAATAAATTTTTGTATGAATGTTTTGTAACATTACGTGGAGTATATCACATATAATACAGGTTTTTTTCTCGTTGTGAAATTACGCAAATTAGATGAACTTTAATTTATTCACTGCTACTTACATGTATTCCCAGTAAGTGCACATGTCAATATGGCTCGGGCTAGGCTGTACAGTATTTATGAACTGATCTTCATAAAACTTCTTGGGTACCTTTGTTATCACCTTGGGATGAGAATGAGTGTTTTTGGGTGCAGTCCAAAATTCAAGATGGCTACCAGTGGCCATTTTGTACTGAAATTAGGTACAATCAGTTTTTTGTACAGAACTTCTATACAACTTGGGCTAGAGGCCGTATTTATGAACCAATCTTTACAAAATTTCTTGGGTACATTTGTTATCACCATGATGTAAGAACTGTTTTTGGGCGGAGTCCAAAATTCTAGATGGCCGCCGGCAGCTATTTTGTACTGAAATTACTGCAATCAGTTTTTTGTACAGAACTTCTGTATGAAAGTTCTGATTTGAATAAATTTTTGTATGATTGTTTAGTAACATGGAATACATCACATAAAATACAGGTTTTTTTCTTGTACGGAAATTATGCAAATTAGATGAACTTTGATTTATTCAGTTCTACTTATACACAGTAAGTACACATGTCAACACGGATTGGGCTAGGGGCTGTATTTATGAACGGATCTTCACCAAGCTTCTTGCATACCTTTGTTATCACCTAGGGACGAGAACGAGTGTTTTGGGGTGCGATCCAAAATTCAAGATGGCTGCCAGTGGCCATTTTGTACCAAAATTAGGTCCAATCAGTTTTTTTTGTACACAACTTCTATACGGCTCAGGCTAGTGGCCGTATTTATGAACCGATCTTTACGAAACGTCTTGGGTACTTTTGTTATCACCGTGGGATGAGAGTGAGTGTTTTGGGGTGCAGTTCGAAATTCAAGATGGCCACTAGCAGCCAATTTGTACTAAAATTAGCGCGATCAGATTTTGTACAGAACTTCTGTATGAAAGTTGTGATTTGAATAAATTTTTGTATGAATGTTTAGTAACATGGAATGCAGTTAAAACTAAAAGTCCTGTCCTGAAATGCGCACAAATAGCACGTCGATATGCGTGCTAATCTATGCGATATGACCATAGTAAGGCAATCAAATTCTGTAAATATGGCCTGTGCACAAGCAATGTTTCAGCCAATGGACCTCCGGGTAACCCGGAGGTCCATTGGCAGAAACATTGCCCGTGTTTGCTATAACTAACCAGGAGAACCTGCCGTGCTTTGGATGCCATTCGATATGACAATTGCGCGCAATTCATACGCGCAATTAAGCCTAGATAAGCGCACAGTTCGTGACAGGACTTCTAGTTTTAACTATACATCACAAAAAATACTGTATAATACAGGTTTTTTTCTCTTGCAGAAATTATGCAAATTAGATGACCTTTAATTTATCAGTGCTACTTATACACTGTAAGTGCACATGTCAATACGCTAAGTCTGGAGGCTATATTTATGAACCGATCTTCATGAAACTTCTTGGGTACCTTTGTTATCACCTTGGGATGAGAACGAGTGTTTTTTGGGTGTAGCGGCCCGATATTAAAGATGGCTGCCAGCTTTCACACTGTTGCTTACTGAGGTGAAGTCACTTTACCATTACCAAGCTACCTACTAAATACCAAAGGGAAGATTTTTCAGCGCACTCTTATTACTTCAGCACCCATAATTCTTAAATATGGCATTAAAACCAATCACATACTAGTATTGCTTAAATCTATTTACATAATCAGAATACACCATCAGGGGTGCATTAGCTCAGTAGGTAGAGGTGCAGACTGCAAGCCGAGAGATCCTCGGTTCGAATCCCATCTGCAGCAACAGCTTTGTGTCCTTGGGCAAGACACTTCACCCCCCACTACCCATGTGGGGGCAAGGTATGCTGTGTACTAAGGCATACTGCATGTTCTTGGTGCACCTGTCTTCGAACAAGGCTAACCGTGCTTGTGTAGTATGTTGGGGAGCTCACAGTTGCTTGCCATTGTTCAGAGGTTCTCCTGGGTACTCTAGTTTCCTCCATCCATAAAACTGCCATGGTCACAATAAGCTGTTGTGCAGATAAATGTGACCTTAAACACCAATAAATAAATAATAAAAAGAACACACCACCTCATACCCGTTTCTCTCCTGTTTTCCTTCACCTTGGTATCCCTCGGTTGCCTCGGTGTTTAGTATGCCCGCCAGAAAAGGAGTGATTTCTTTTTCTAAAAGAGCAAAACAAGAAACGGTCATTTTTAACAGGTAGTTACGAAATAATTTTCATGAAGCGCACAATTTTATGTTAGTTAATAGCTGAAAAAAATGCAGGGTGATATTTGCAAATCTTATTTTATTACTGGCACCAGGTACTGGTAATGAAAATTGTTGTTTGTCATCAATACTTGATCAAGTTTCTGACAAAGCTCATTATACTATTCCAATATGTTAGCTACTGTACATAAGCACACAATTTGATGTTAGTTTACCATTATACTGGTGCTAAGCCAGGATATCTAAGTTACATGTAGGGGCAAGAGTAATACATGTGTCTAGTGGGAGTCATAAAGAATATGATGCACAGAATCACCTGAGCCACATAGCAGTGAGATAGGGGTGAGGACAAGAGGGTGTGTGACCCTCTCATCAGTGGAGGGGTCTGGTGCACCCCCCCCCCCAAAAAAAACAAACAAACAAAAAAAACAAAAAAAAACAACAAAATTTGAAATTCAAGACAGTAAAACACAATTACCTTGACTCTGTGCTGCTGTGTACTGGTCACTTTCTGGGGGTGGGCAATATGCGGATGCAATGATATTAGTTTTCAAACATTGTTTACAGCAATAATCATCAAAAATTTAATTAATGAACCACAGGATACAATTCGGTGCTTCATTAATTAAAATTTTATTGATGATGATTTTCTATTACCTGGAAAAAACATGCATGGACATCATGCACTGCCCATGCAAGGATTATGACCAGCAAATGTACTGTATGTCTGTGTCACTGCTATGAGCAGGGACTAATCTAAATGGGTGGGTGTGTTTACAAATATTCATATTTTTTAACACCTGATAACAAAGTAATATATGTTTATAAACAACCACACAATTGACTTTTAATTACAATACTCCTAATTCCTATTAAACATATATGAATGTTTATTAATTTTGTGGAATTTTTACACTGTGTATGAAGCTTATTTGGGCCTGTATGTTTGTTAAAATTGCCCTTCCACTACGGAGGACTTTCTGAAATCAGTCTACACTGGATTGTGTGGTATTCCTTTGTGTTAGACAGTGTATTCATTGTAATAATATTCATGCATAAGTTCATGTTCTTGGTTTGTTTTAGGCCTCATAATCTACAGAATAGCTTGGATGGATGTGTATTCCATCACTTGAGTGCAAGAAGGCTTTGCAATGCTACATGTATAGCATGTACCTTGTTGCACTCCAGGGACAAATTTATCAGTTTTAATAACATGGGTAAAATATCGGACATGAACCGTTTAATTTTATTTTTTTTTTTTTAGCTCACTTCGACAAAGTCAAGCAGGGCTTATCTAATCACTCTCCATCCATTGTCCATCCATCTGTCATCCATCAACACCATGTTTTGGTCAATTCAAGTTAAAGTTTGTGTGAGTAATGGTACCAAATGGGTATGCCCCATAGGGAGGGGGTGGGGTAAAATGCTCCCAAAATATTTTTAAAATCTTATGAACCAGTGGGTACAGTGACTTTATATTCGTTATGGAACTACCTTTTGAGGTGTAGAATCACGCTTGTTCAAATAAACGTACTTTGTGAAGCAATATTTGGCTTTATAATGGCAGTGGTTAGATTTTTGGTACCACCCAAAATTTCTATTTTCCGAACCGATGGTCCGATTTGAATGAAATTCAGTATTGTGGTAATATTGGGTCATAAGTACTTACCTCATGCAAAAAACCCCCCTGCATCCCCATGGGAACCCCAGGAGCGAAAAATAGAAATGTTTTCAAACTCCCATGTTTCCCAAACCACTTGGAACAGAGAACTGTCATGTGGTATGAAGCATCCTTAGAACCAGTAGAATTGAATGGTAAAAAAAATGCCCGCTGTTGTTGTTAGAGAGTTCTGCAGAGGGCATCAGAATAATGTTGGTGCAGCATTTTTGCAAACATTTTAGAAAATCTTTTCTCAAGAACCAATGTTCAGAATCTTTTGATATTTGGTATACAGCATCCATAGAGGGGTCAGATACAAGTTTGTTAAAATGAAGCTCATTCGTTCATATTTGGACTCAATGCAGGAGCCCAAATTTTATGAGGAATTTTCTTTAAAAATCTTCTTCAGAACCACTGTTCAGAATCTTTTGATATTTGGTATACAGCATCCATAGAGGGGTCAGATACAAGTTTATTAAAATGAAGCTCATTCGTTCATATTTGGACTCAATGCAGGAGCCCAAATTTTATGAGGAATTTTCTTTAAAAATCTTCTTCAGAACCACTGTTCAGAATCTTTTGATATTTGGTATACAGCATCCATAGAGGGGTCAGATACAAGTTTGTTAAAATGAAGCTCATTCGTTCATATTTGGACTCAATGCAGGAGCCCAAATTTTATGAGGAATTTTCTTTAAAAATCTTCTTCAGAACCACGAGTCAGAATTTTATAATGTTTGGTACCCTCATTGTTATGATGGTCAGATTCAAGATTGTTCAAACCAAGTCCCTATGTTAATATTTGGGCTTCCTTTGGTAGCCCAAATTTAACTTAGGGCTGTATGGGGAAGTTTTTTTTAAAAATCTTCTTCTTCAGATCCACCAGTCAGAATGCTTTCGTATTTGGTATACAACATCTCTAAGGGGGAGGGGTGGGGGTGGGGGTTCAATTTTCAAGATTCAAGTTTGTTCAAATCGGGTCTGTGGGTTAAAGTTTGGGCTCACTATTGTAGCCCAAATTTTAACTTTGTGCAATATGAGGAAATTTCTTTAAAATTTTGTTCTTCAGATCCACCAGTCAGAATGCTTTCATATTTTGTATACAGCATCTCTAAGGAGATCAGATTCAACTTTGTTCAAATCGAGTGCCTGGGTTGATATTTGAGCTCCCTATGGGAGCCGGAATTGGCCAAGTAGCTGAAGAATTATACATTCTTTATTCAGTACCCTCAAGAGGTGAAGAGCAATCTACATAGGTTGTATCAAGTTGCTTGAGAGGGGAGCTCCGCATTTTACATCATAATCAACTAAAGAAAAGGCATGATGCTTGGACTGTTTTTGTCACTCCTGAGGGGCTCAAAGATTTGCAGTGTATCCTATGGAGATGGATTGCGTAATGTAGATTCATTCTTGGACTCTTATATCGTGTTCTGTTCTCTGTTTATATCGTGTTCTGTTCAAGGTGAGCGCTTCAGGCCCTGTGGGGCCTCTTGTTTATTTATTTATTTATTGGGTTTTAACAACACTTTCGAAAGCCAGTAGCTACAAGTTTCTTCTCTCCTTGAACCAAGCATCTCGCCCAACTGCAGCACTCATGATCCACTGAGTTTTTAGCTCACCTGACTTTCAGTCAGGGTGAGGTGCAGTGATCACTTGCTGTCTGTCGTCTGTCTCCCGTGAACATGGTGTTTGCGTCTTCTCCTCCAAAACTGCTGAACTGATTAATCATTTAAGTGAAATGTGAGATGCTTGTTTGTTATGACATTGCATTTTGATTTTGCTTAAATCAAGTTGCCCTGCCCCCAGTAGGGCCATGCCCCAAAAGTTTGCCTAAATCTTAAAAAAATCTTCTCGTGAACCAGGAGTAGCAGAGATTCGATATGTGTGTGCTGCTTCCTTTTGAGGTGTAGACTCAGTTTTGTTCAAGAGAAGTTTGTAGGTCTTTATTTGCCTTCATTATTGGAGGGCATGTATTTTTGCCCCGCCCAAAATTTCTGTTTTTCGAACCAAGAGGCTGATTTGAACCAAATTTAATTTTTGGTTTTATTTGATCATAAGTAAATAATTTATGCCCCAAAATATTTTCCCATCCCCCCATGGGAACCGCAGGAGCTAAAAATAGAACAAAATTCAAAACGCACATATCTCCAAAACTACATGGCACTGAGAATTCTTATTTGGTGTGAAGCTTCCTTGGGACCAACAGAATGGAATGGTCTAAGCATATTTCTGTCAGGTCAATCATGGGGTACTTTTTCGTGACTTTGAAAAAATGCTTAGTCAGCTTTCTGTAACACTGTGGGTAATGAAGAAAGCATTTAAGACTCTTCTTCATCCAATTCACTCCTCCAAAACCTTTCAGATTTCACATATACCATCTTTGCAAGATTTTTTTACACGTTTATTGAAATCAAATCCTTGGGTCCATATTTGGCCTCTATGGGAGTCCAAATGTTGAAATTAGTGCAGTATGAGGAATATTCTTTAAAAATCTTTTTCTTCAGACCCACCAATCAGAATCTTTTGATATTTGCTATGCACCATCATTAGGAGGGTGAGATTTAAGTTTCTTCAAGCCAAGCCTATATTTTGGCTCACCAGGGTTTTGCAAATTGCGAGAACGGTGATTTCATTCCTCTGATGTTCTTGCAAATGCCTGTTAAGAAGATCCATATTTACCATTCCCCCAAAATTATAAGCATTTTTTCATCAGATAAAATTTAATAAAATTAAATTAATTTTAGAGCTGAAACGATTAAAGGGTTTTCGAGATTGATTAATCGCATGGGTTAACCTTGGTTAACCGATTAATCACTTGCCCCAATAGGTAGCTGAATAATTGCTGTACCGTTGACCATTTATATAATTAAAACTTTACTCAGCATAATGGACAAAACCGGGCAGCGCCATATACAAACATGTCCATTCAAATTTTATTATATTTTCAATTTTTGTCTCAAAACATAGCTTATGACCCCTCATTGGAACAAGCTCATTGAGCTTGTTCCAATAAGAGGGGGGGGGGGGGGGCATAAGCTATGTTTTTAAGACAAACATTGAAAATCTTAAGAATTTCTTGTGCAAGTATCGTCTGCTACCTGCATTTGGTGAAGGGTTGAGAATGACCGTTTTCAGCTACTGATACAGTATAATGATCATGCAAGTGAACAAGTATTTTGGCATGTAACTGGCATGCATTTCTCTGTCTCATGCAATTGATGTGAGCCAGTGTGACAATGTTTGCCTGTTTTGGAGCAAGTTTGTTCCATAGTTAACCCATACAGGGTATTTTTTGTTTTTAAAAATTTGATTAACAGTTTCCATCTTGGTTTCAAAAAGTGATGATAAATAGTGAATATAAGCTTACCCAATATGAAAGAAAAATGGTTAGCAATTGGACATTTTTGTATAGCATTTTGCGATGTGAATCCAGCCATCAAATACCCTGCCATATAGTACCGTACTTCAAAAGTAACGGTTAACCGATCAATTAATTTTTTTATCAATCAAGATATTGATCATTGGTTAGTCGATTAATCGGTGTGAGCCAGTGTGAGATTCAAGTTTGTTTACGCCAAGTCCCTGGGTTCATATTTGGGCTCACTGTGGGAGATTCAAGTTTGTGTACGCCAAGTCCCTGGGTTCCTTTTTGGGCTCACTGTGGGAGCCTGAATTATAACTTAGTTCAAAATGAGGAATATTCTTCAAAAGTATTCTTCACATTCAGCAGTCAGAATGTTTTGATATATACAGTATCCTTAGGGAGGTGAGATATAAGTTTGTTAAAGCCAAGTCCCTGGGTTCATATTTGGTCTTCCTGTAGGAGCCCGAATTGTACCAAAATTTCTATTTTCCAAATTGAGAGGCTGATTTGAAGTAAATTTGATATGATGGGCTTATTGGGTCGTAAGTACCTAATTTATGCCAAAACATTTTTCTGTGGCCCTGTGGGAACTGCAGGATCTAAATATAGAAAAAATTTAAAACGCCCATATCTTCAAAACTGCATGGCACTGAGAATTTTTATTTTGTGTGACGCTTCCTTACGAACAGCCGAAAAGAATGGTAAAAAAAAAATTGCCATCAGTTTTATCATAGGGAAGTTTTCCAGGACTTATGCGGAGTCATCATTTTAGTAATGGGAAAAACATTAAAGAATCTTCTTCTCCCATACCACTGCTCCAAAGGCTTTCATATTTTGCATATAACATCTTTGGAAGATTTATTCACATGTTTGTTGAAATCAAATCCCTGGGTCCATATTTGGGCTCTCTATGATTAGATTAGTGCAATATGAGGAATATTTTTTAAAAATCTTCTGATCCACTCTTCAGAATATTTTGATATTTGGGATGCTGCATCCTTAGAGGGGTGAGATTCAAGTTTGTTTGAGCCAAGTCCCCGGGTTCATATTTGGGCTCCCTGTGGGAGTCCAAATTACAACTTAGTTCAATAAGAGGAATATTCTTTAAAATCCAGTAGTCAGAATCTTTTGATATTAGTATATAGAAGCTTCCTTAGGGATGTGAGATTCAAATTTGTTCAAGCCAAGTCCTTGGGTTCATATTTGGGCTCCCTGTGGGAGTCCAAATTACAACTTAGTTCAATATGAGGAATATTCTTTAAAAATCCTTTTTTTGAGATCCACCGGTCAGAATCTTTGGATATTTTGTATAACCTTTTCTTATGAGGGGCAGATGCAACTAAATGTTCAAATAAATTCCCTGGGTAGATATTTAGGCTACCATGTCAGGTGAATGCCATCAGACCCTCTGGGGGCTCTTGTTTGTTTTCTGTTTGACAACATTGCCGTGGCTCTTCTATCTACATTTTTCATTTTAAGTTAGTCACTACTTTTATTTAGGCTTCCCAAATTTGTTACTGCATGTCTGTCTGTCTGTCCTTCGGATGAAATGTTTCTTTGCTTTTCATTTGCCTGGGTCAACGTTTTAAATAATTTGCAGCTATCTTTCACCCTCCAACCTCCCCCCCCCCCCCCCCCCCCCCCACACACACACACAAACACACACACACACATACAAAAATCTGGGCTGGCAAGTATTGAGTATTTTATCAAAAAAGTGGTACTCGAGTGCTATGAGTACTGAGTACTTTGGACCCAGCCTGTCACAAGTATATTAAACATCAAAGAGTATATTATATACTTGAAACAAATACAGTACAGTGGCAGTGTACTGCTCACTTTCCATGGATGGGCAATATTTCCACGGATACAACAATATTTGATGCCAAACACTAACTATAGGTATAATCATCAAAAATTTAAATAATGAAGCACCAGGTACAAACCGATGCTTCATCAATTAAAATTTTGTAGATGATGATTTTTATTGACTGGTAAATGCATGAGTGGACATCACTGCCCACGCGTGTATTACAACCCGTCCACGGCAACTGTACTGTAACTTGTCCTCTTTGTGAACATATTTTCTACAATTTCACTCCTTTTAACAGAATGCATGCCTGTGGGGATTAAAATCAAAATAGTGAAAGTGCACTTGTGGATATTTGGAGCACAAGCACAGCACTAATGAATCAATATTTGATGATTTTAGGAATTTTAACAGTGTCATGAGACACCACAGTAGCAGGTACTGGTCATTCTGTTGGAAAAAATCACTGTTTTATGACTCGAGGTGCCTTAACTGAGAAAACTTAGGCTTTTTCTTACAAAGATTGCAGAATATCAAACGCAATGTGAAATGTGTTCAGAAGCAAGAATGTGATTAAAAAATAATGGGAAATTCATGTCACCATCAATTTATTTATAAATTAATAAAGTTTTTTAGCTCACCTGAGCAAAGCTCAGTGGGAGCTTTACTGATCACATTCTGTCCTCCGTCCGTCCGGCGTTAACTTTACATTATTCAAATGTTGGGTAAATGTTGATTACCTAATGCCAATTCAGATTTGTTCAAATGAAGTTGCCCCCTTCTCTTGGGTGGTGCCATGCCCCTAAGGGGCACCAAAATCTTCTCATCAACCAGCAGTAGCAGAGACTTGATATATGGTATGCAGCTTCCTTTTAAGGTGAAGACTTGGATTTCTTTAAGCGAAGTTTGATGGGCTATATTTGGCGTCATTATGGGAGGGGCAAAATTTTTGGCCCCGCCCAAAATTTCTATTTTCCGAACCGAGAGGCTGATTTGAATCAAATTTTATGTGAGGGCTTATTGGGTCATAAGTACCTAAATTATGCCAAATTTTCTTTTTCTGTAGCCCCATGGAAACCACTGGAGCTAAAAATCGAAAAAAGTAAAATGCCATATCTCCAAAACTCCATGGCAGTGAGAATTTTTATTTGGTGTGAAGCTTCCTTATGACCAACAGAAAGGATTGGTCCAAAAAATTGCCATCGGTTTTATCATAGGGTACAGTTTCGGGACTTTGAAAACACTTTTTAACACTGCAGGCATTGGGAAAAACATTAAAAAATCTTCTTCTCTAGATCCAGCAGGCAGAATCTTTCGATATATGGTATGCAACATTGTAGGGTGGATCTGATTCGAGTTTGTTCAAATCTTCCCCCCTGGGTTTATATTTGGGCTCAGTACAGGAGCCCGAATTCAAACTTAGTGCATTTCAGGCAAATTTCTTAAAAAATCTTCTTCACCAGATTCAGCTGGCAGAATCTTCTGATATTTGGTATGCAACATTGTGGGGTGGATCTGATTCAAGTTTGTTCAAATCGGCCCCCCTGGATTCATATTTGGGCTCACTATAGAAGCATTTCAGGCAAATTTCTTTAAAAATATTCTTCTCCAGATCCAGCAGGCAGAATCTTTCGATATTTGGTATGCGGCATTGTGGGGTGGATCTGATTCAAGTTTGTTCAAATCAGCCCCCTGGATTCATATTTGGGCTCACTATAGAAGCCCGAATTCGAACTTAGTGCATTTCAGGCAAATTTCTTAAAAAATCTTCTTCTCCAGATCCAGCAGGCAGAATCTTTTGATATTTGATATGCAACATTGTGGGGTGGATCTGATTCAAGTTTGTTCAAATCAGCCCCCTGCGTTCATATTTGGGCTCAGTATAGGAGCCCAAATTTGAACTTAGTGCATTTCAGGCAAATTTCTTTGAAAATCTTCTTCTCAAGATCCAGCAGCAGAATCTTTTGATGTTGGGTATGCAGCATGCTTAGGGGGAGAGATTCAAGTTGTTCAAGCCAAGTCCCTGGGTTCATTTTGGGGCTCACTGTGGTAACCCGAATTATAACTTAGTTCAAAATGAGGAATTTTCTTTAAAAATCTTCTTCAGATCCAGCAGTTGGAATGTTTTGATATTTGGTGTGCGGCATCCTTAGGGGGGTGAGATTCAAGTTTGTTAAAGCCATGTCCCTAGGTCCATATTTGGGCTCACTGTGGGAGCTTGAATTATAACTTAGTTCGAAATGAGGAATTTTTTTAAAAAATCTTCTTCAGGTCCAGCAGATGAATGCTTTTGATATTTTTTATGCAGCATCCTTAGGAGGCTAGATTCAAGTTTGTTCAAGTCATGTCCCTAGGTCCATGTTTGGGCTCACTGTGGGAGCTCGAATTGTAACTTAGTTCAAAATGAGGAATTTTCTTTAAAAATCTTCTTCTTCAGATCCAGCAGTTGAAATGTTTTGATATTTGGTGTGCGGCATCCTTGGGGGGGGGGGGGGGGGGGGGGGTGAGATTCAAGTTTGTTAAAGCCATGTCCCTGGGTTCATATATGGGCTCCCTGTGGGGGCCCAAATTATAACTCAGTTCAATATGAGGAATATTCTTTAAAAACATTTTATTTAGATCCACTTGTCAGAATCTTTGGATATTTGGTACAAGCTTTTCTTAGGAGGAGTAGATGCAACTTGTTGAATTCAATTCTCTGGGTTGATATTTAGGTTACTATGTACAGGTGGGCACCCTCAGGCCCACTGAGGTCTCTTGTTTTAGGAAAAAATGCATACTGAGAGCTTGGGGGCAGGGGGTGTGGGGTGGGGGGGGGGGTACATCCAGGGCTATAATTTACCTCATCACTAGGTAAAAGAATATTTGACATCATTTGTTGAGATAAAATGGCACTTTCTATTGATATTGGTGGATTATATAGCCTCAGCCAGGGCTTATAAGAATCTGAAAATCGATTCCCGTAGAGATCCGTGCAACAAAACCAGTGAGAAACCATGTAGCTTCTCGTGACATTGCTGCTAGGATTCATATGAAAAGAACTGAGTCAGTTTAACCCTTTACCTAACACAAAGGCAGCAAATTAACCAATACAACACTAACATGACCTGAAATATTGTGACACTGGCAATAAGATTTGTACAAATATGGCTGTCATTGGAACCGGCTCTCATCAACCGGTTCTTGTAACATCCATAATTATTACGCTTGATGAATATTGTTTATTTTTAGCTCACCTGACTGTAAGTCAGGGGGCGCTTAAATGATGACTTTCTGTCTGTCCACCATCAGTCCATCCTGTCTGGCGTGAACTTTACATTACTAACCTCTCCTCATAAACAACTGAGCCGAATTGAACCAAATTTGATATTCATGTTCCTTATCATATATGAATTCCAGTTTGTTCAAATAACGTTGCCACACCCACAGGGGGCCCCAAGCATTTCACTGATAGCATGCATAAATTGTTTTCCAAAATTGAAAAAAATTCTTCTCCAGAACCATGTATAAGAATCTTTTGATACTTGGTATACAGCATCTCTAGGGGTGGGAGGGATAGGTTCAGGTTTGTTCAAATCAAGTCCCTGAGTTTATATTTGGGCTCCCTATGGGCACCCAAATATCAACAGTGCAACATGAGGAAATTTCTTTGAAAACCTCCTTCAGATCCACCAGTCAGAATGCTTTCATATTTGGAATGCAACATTTCTAGTGGGGTGGGGGGCAGGGGGGCAGGGGGGAGGGTAGATTGAAGTTTGTTTGAATCGGGTCTCTGGGTTAATATTTGGTCTATCTATTGAAGCCCAAAGTTTAACTCAGTGCAGTATGAGGAAATTTCTTGAAAACTCGTTTTTTTTCAGATCCACCAGTCAGAATCCTTTCGTATTTGGCTTAAAGCATCTCTAAGGGGGTCAGATTCATGTTTGTTCAAGCCAAATCTATTGGTTAATATATGGGCTCATTATGGGAGTGCAAATTAACTGAAAGCAACATGAGAAAATTTCTTTAAAAATCTTTTTCTTCAGACCCACTAGTTTAATGCTTTAATATTTGGTGTACAACATCTCTGGGGAGGTCAGATGTAAATTTGTTCCAGTTTGGTTCCTGCCAGTCCGAACCCTTTCATATTTGGTATCGCAGGAAGGAAGGAAGGGGGGGGGGCAGATTTGAGTTTGTTCAATTCAGGTCTGTGGCTTAATATTTGGGCAGGGGTGGGTTAGGTTCGAGGTTGTTCATAAATGTTCAAATCCATTCCTTAGAGCTTTTCCATAAAATTTGCCTTTCAAAGTGCAGTGACACAACAACCCTTGGAAGTTTGGCAGTACTTGTCTACAGCTGTCAGAATTGGAAGCAATCAGGAAGACCTATGCTAATAATCATCTAACATGGACAATAGAATTATGAATAATTTCATAACATTATTCCTATGTAGTGTCCATGAACCTTGACTAACTGAATCTGACCCAAAATACTTCTCTGAACCACCTCGTCAGGTGAGCGATTAAGGGCCCAGGGGGGGGGGGGGGGGGTAAAAAGCAATAGTTGGTGTTGTAAAAATTAAAAAAGCTGTATTGGGTAAAGGGTTAACATGTATTATCAGTATGCAACAGGGGTTCAATCATACTGACCTAATAGGATCCTGGCCCATAGCAGGTCTGAATTCTCGGAACGATTTCCGCAAGAATCCAAATGGATTCTCCCAAATTTAGAGGAACTATAAGCCCTGCACAACCCCAATTTTGAAACAAAATTGACATTGTTTCATGGTGGTGGGGCCCTATTTATCTTGCTGTATGATTAATTAAAACAGATTTTGTGAAAAGGTTTTGTGTGCTGATGCAGATTTTAGTTTTATTTTGGGATTTGGGTAGTTTCAAAGAAAGCTGTGAATTCTTATCCCTCCCAACTTATTGGGTAACAGAGTAGAAATTCTGTCGGAGGCAATAACAGTTTTTAAGCCTATTTGACACAGATTGGACAGTTCTCTTCAAAAGAACAAATTTCCCATGCTTTGGACTAGACAGAAGCCAAAAGTTGAATTCTATTGCAGAAATGACTCTTTCATCACATGAAAGAGGTAACTGTATCTTTGGTAGGGTTGGGTTTGCTCATAGGTATAACTGTTGTAAATATTTTAATTAGATTTACATGCCTCGAAAAGTTGCGCTCGGAAATTATGTAATTCCCAAAACTAAGCAGTCTTGGGGAAATGTGTTGTTTCAGTAAACATTTGAAGGAGTGTACTGACATTTTGCATTACTTTTGAATGTTCCAGATGAATAAAGAGGATGATTTGAGGACTTTTAGAACCTAAAAATTTGTTTGACTATTGGTGTGTTTTGTTTGGGAATTCCCTGAGAAATATGAACATGTGACCAGCACTTCCCTTTCTGTTAGTTTTTCTTTTATTTGTTGCATGACCCCTGTTTAAAGATCATTAAAAGGTTGTCTGAAGGGCTATAACTGACAAAAAATATTTGAATGCTAAATTTAAAATGATGCGACCATATTTTTTTTCGCCTGAACGTTATAATGGTCGCCTATGGGAAAATATTTAGTACTGTGAAACGTATTCTTGTTTGGCTGAAATTAAACAATTGCAGGAATTCGACTGAATAAACCAAAATGTTTTTGGAGTAATGGTTGCGGAATGAAATATTTCAATACGTTGGATACGTTGGGGTTCCTCCTTACGCCTTGCGTATTGTCATATTAATATATAGTACAGTGATGCAAAAGGGGTGGGTTAGGTTCGAGGTTGTTCATAAATGTTCAAATCCATTCCTTAGAGCTTTTCCATAAAATTTGCCTTTCAAAGTGCAGTTCAATCATTCTCGACCAAATCACGACACACAACTCCACTGGGAGGGGAGATTTTATTTTTTAAAATGGTAAAATTAAGTCTTATCGAGTATTGTGTATAAGTTAACAACAGAGTTGGAGGTATTCATGAATATGAAAGACCTGGGCATGTGCGGCGAGTGACACCGAGCATGTAGCACAATGTGTTACAGCACATTCCCAGGTTGTTCATATTCATGAATTTCGACAACAAAGTTGGCAACCAACTTGCACACTGTCTCTCCAAAAAATTATCGATCCACGCCATTTATATTCTTTTGAAAATATCTTGACCCAATTCCACCAGACAAAACAATTGAGCTATACTATTGATTGAAGCCAAGACAATTAAAATATCTTCTGCTGAAGAATTAAAAAGTTTTAATTTTTACCTCCAAAACAGTTTATGACCCCCCACAGGAACAAGCTCGACAAGCTCGTTCCAATGAGAGGTCATAAGCTATGTTTTGGTAGCAAAAAAACTGAAGAAAAATAAATTTGTTTTTCAATTTTTGCCTCCAAAATATAGTTTATGACCCCTCACTGGAACTACTCAAAAAGCTCATTCCAATGAGGGGTCATAAACTATGCCTCTGAAGAAAAATGTCAAACTTTATAGTTTCTTCGCTGAAAATATTTCAAGTGTCGTCTGCTAATCCAGGGCTTAAAATTACCGGCGAATCCGAGAATCCATTCTCGTAATGATTCTGGCAATCTACACTTGTGCGAATCTAAGTGGATTCGCATCGGTTTACTGCTTGGATTCACTTTATGTAAATGGCTTTGATTCATATTGACGTTCTGATCGGGGTGTATCATAACATACATAATTATGTGAAACTATCTATTCACATTTTCTTGAGTTCGGTATCAAATGAAGTCATGGCTGCTATTAGCAGCCCTGACTTGATTTGATACCAAACTCAACAAAATGTGAAGCATGTGGTAAACCAGGTGTGCAGGGGCGGCGGAGCCGGGGGCACGGGGGACACATGCCCCCCCCCCCCCCTCCACACTTTTTTCACCAATTATGGGTACCCAAACAGGACATATTCTGACATAACGTACACAATCCATGTGGCCATATTGACTGTGGGAGATAGTAATATAGTTCTATCAAAATTAGTAACATAATACTATCGGTGTCACTGTCCATTTTATATATTGAGATATTGCACATCGCAACTAGCCTTAATAAGTACAGTCTACATGTATAGTAATAGTAAAACTAGTCCAAACTTGGACCTAAAGTTCGTAATGTAATTTTTTGGACGTACCAAACCAGAATATTACATTATGGACTTTGGGTGCAAGTTTGGACTATGGTGAAACGTGCGAAGGTGTACACCCCTGCAGTTACCCAGAAAAAATTGTGCCCCCCTCCCTTTTTTGAGCTTCCGCCGCCCCTGAATGTGTGGAAATGTTAACAACATATTTCATGATCTTCCCAGCAACATTCAGCTTGTGTTTGCAGAATTTCATGCTATGGCCTAAATGCATTCGTGCAAATATATCTTGCTAGAATAGTGTTAGATTTTCGCGATGCCCGACGAATATTAAGCCCTGTAATCGTGCTAGACTGGACAGGACCCGATCGTGCAATTGACTACTATTGTTTAACCGAGTGTTCATGGCCCATAAGCACTTGAAAAACACGAAAGAGTTAGTGAGTAATACAAGGGAAGCAGACATAGAATTTCAATCAGAAAGTTATTACTCACTCACAATCTGGTTGAAATTCTCTGTATGCTTTTGTAATCACAGTACGGTACTATACAGTACAAGTCAAAATAAGTTGTAAAGATAACCACTTTAAACTATGTGTCCTGCTTTTCCTACAATGATACCCGGTCCTGACATTATTTTTTAGAAAGCTCTGAGGGCTTTCCAACAAATAATGTTAGAACCTGGTGTTATCAAACTAGGACACATAGATTATAGTGGTGATCCTGCAACTTGTTTTGTCTGTAATGCACTGTTACAATTTTGGTAATCCTTCACAATAGCGAGTTGAGGTAATTATGCAAAATTATGTTTTTTTTCCTCAATTCTTTTGTGTTGTTTCTTTTTCAAAACACTTTTCAAAAAGATTTACATTCTTTAATGAAAAAAAAATTCAGATTTCAACCACTGTTACAGCAGTTCATTGTACCGTTGTCACGGTTGAAAGTCTGTTGATTTCACCATTTTGCATTTTTGAGTTATTTGCCAAACCTGTAAGTACTTACAGTAAAGCAGGTGCATCTAGTCAAGTGTCGTCTGCCAGTTCAGGCAGACGACACTTGACTAGAAGGATCTGCTCAAGAGTTTATGTCTCTCCTAACCCAAAGATAGCTGGACCATCACAGTCCGATTACCTGCCTTATTACACCAGAGGCAAGAAAACTCAACTCCTGGCTTCTAACAGTTCAAAAAATAAATTTAGTGTCATTGTGATAGTAAAGCCATCTTAGGATTTTGTTAAAATGGCTTGCATTCTGAGTGTAGCACTAGATGTTATACTAACACCTTTGACATTGCATAGAACCCTCTCTATGAATACCATGGTATTGTTGATACCTTGTGAGTATTTTATACCATAAATGAAAAATACACACATCAAGCATTGTAACCCCGACACCAGATCTCCTTGTGCACTGACAACTTTTTGGAAGTCCAAGTAAATCTCGATCTGCTTGGATGACAAAGGATTTTTCTCTACACAACCTCGGAAGATGATGACTGGATTTGGTGTACTGGGTTCCTGCAAATAAAAGATAAAAATAAACTTCAAAAAGATATATATGGCCCTTTTTAATGTTGCAACAGTTTATATGACAATAGCAGTCGATCTGTCATGTTTTTATGCCCCCGCCAATTTTGGACGGTGGCATCAAGTGTTACCCTTTTTCGCCCTTCCGTACGTACATCCATCCATCCTTATGCACGGAATGTGATTTCCGGACGATAACTTTACTTTGATTGAATGAAATGAAACAAAATTTTATACATAGGTTTATAACCACATAACACGGATTGGGATTGAAGAGGATTTGGTCCGATATTTTTTGGCAAAGTTATGACCCTTTTCCGACTTGGAATTTGTCCAGAATGTGGTTTCCGGACGATAACTTTAGTTTGACTGAATGAAATGAAACAAAATTATTTACATAGGTTTATACCCACATTATACAAGTTGGGATTGATAGTGGGCTTGGTCCAATATTTTTGGGCAAAGTTATGACCCTTTTTCAACTTAGAAAATAAAAATTATCAGCAGCAAACTTTTAATTAATGAAGCACCCGGTTTTATCCGGTGCTTCATTAATTAAATTTCTGATGATTATTCCCATAATTAGTGTTTGAAATCTAATATTATTCCTTCCGTGGAAATATTGACCATCCGTGGAAAGTGACTAGTCCTCGGTGGCCGTACTGTACATGTACACACTGAGCTAGGATGCGCGCATATAGAGAAGCATTGTATTTGCCAAATTGTTTCGCTCTCAGTTATGTAATTATCATTGAAACAGGATTCACATTAATAAAAAGCCATCAGGATTTATTTGCACATGTGATGTAGCTAAGTTCAGCAAACCCATGATGTATCAGCATTGTTGGGGGATTACAATTATATAAATCGGAATAGTCATCTTTTGTGTGCTATGTAATTACTAGTACTCAATATAACTTACTGGCTGTACACGTGTCATTTTAATCTACGAATTGGTTAGCTGCTCTACATGTGTTGCATTTCGCAACTTCGTTGAAGGTTTGAGTGATATTTGAACACAAACAAAAGAAAAATGTCCACTTTCTGCATTAGTTTGGGATTTTAATAAAATGTTAATCGAGAATACCGAAATTTTAAATTTTCTCGGTATGCAATCAGTATTTAAAAATATAAAGTTTCGGTACAAACATCAAATTACCGTGGGGGAATACCTACAATACAGTCGCCGTGGACACGTCACTTTCCACAGGTGGGCAATATTTCCACGGACGCAATAATATTAGATTCCAAACACTAATTATAGGAATAATCATCAACACAGTGCTTCATTAATTAAAATTTTGATGTTGATGATTTTTATAACCTGGTAAATGCATGTGTGGACATTGTTGCATACACGTGGATTACCATCTTTTCACGGTGGCTGTACTGCAGACAATGGTGTTTGCATCCCTACAAGAATTTCCCTTGGTTTCGCTGTGTCCTTACAAATAAAACAATGGGTTATGCTTTTTCTTCATGATTTTATGGGGACTTGTTTGCCTGCCTTTGTCACTGACAACAAATGAAACAACAGGCCCCAAGGGGCCTTAATCGCTCGCTTGGACCCAATTTGAACAAACCTGAATCGGCTGTTATATAGCAAATAAGAAAGGATTCTGACAGGTAGATATGAAGATGATTTTTTAAGAAGTTTCCTCATACTGCACAAAGCTAAACAAGCCTCTGTGTGTGTGTGTGTGTGTGTGTGTGTGTGTGTGTGTGTGTGTGTGTGTGTGTGTGTGTGTGTGTGTGTGTGTGTGTGTGTGTGTGTGTGTGTGTGTGTGTGTGTGTGTGTGTGTGCGTTTGTCTTACCAACTTGACGAGGTAACTAGACAAAAGAGTTTGCGTGTTTCGCCTTACCGAGGTACAAAAGACAAAAGAAACCCTTTACCTCGGTTGTTTTCCCAGAACTGTACCGGCAAAACGAGGTTGAAACCGTTAGTCCACACAAATGACAGACAATGGGGTACCTCGGTATGTAGGGAAAACAAGACTGTGTGTGTGTTTGTGTGTGTGTGTGTGTGTGTGTGTGTGTGTGTGTGTGTGTGTGTGTGTGTGTGTGTGTGTGTGTGTGTGTGTGTGTGTGTGTGTGTGTGTGTGTGTGTGTGTTTTTGAGGTTAAAAAATCGCACTGGCACAGACATTTCCTACTGAAACGTTTTTTTCTTTTAATATGCCGCCGAAAAATTGTTTTCATTTACTGAACCCTGATTGGTTTCAAACATGACAAAAAGGTACATAAAATTGATTTAAACTAAGTGATGAGCTTGAGAACTCGTTAAACGGACTGACAAAAATTGATGTTATTCATCGATGGGCTCTAATTTAGTCCTTACAAGGATGTTACGCAAGCTTTTGTTTTTCTTATAGGCGATGACAGGTCGAAGATTCAAAGGTTCATTTAATTTAGCATTGGTAAAATTGAATTCATCTTTTAACATTTTTGCTATTTCGATATTCATTCTGTTGTATGTTAATGTGAAAGGAATGTTAGACCTCCTGGGGCGCGGTGGCTCAGTTGGTAGAGGTGCAGGATGCAAGCCGAGAGGTCCTCGGTTCGAATCCCACCTGCGGCAACCGCGTTGTGTCCTTGGGCAAGACACTTCACCCCCATTGCCCACGTGGGGGCACGGTGACGCTGTGTACTAAGGCGTACTGCACGTCGATGGTGCACCTGTCTTCAACCAATGCTAACCCTGCTTGTGTGGAGTTGGTATGTTGGGGAGCTGCCAGTTGCTCGCCGTTGCTCGGTGGTTCTCTCCGGGTACTCCGGCTTCCTCCACCCGTAAAACTGTCACGGTCATGGTTAGCCATTGTGCATAAATATGTGACCTTAAACACCAATAAATAAATAAATAATAAATATGGACCTCCTTTCACATTCGCCCTCTGATATGTTCATACCAAATGGCCAGAGGGTTTGAAGCGTATTGATCCAAAAAGCTTCACGTTTTTTTCTAAATTCATCCGTTTCTTCTAATGTGTCTTTAATTGGTGGTTGTTCAATAGGATGGATTTCGAAATCGTCCAAAGAATGGCCAGAAAGGTTAAAATGTTGTGCTACTGGGGCATCAGCATTATGTTTTATATCCTGTTTGTGTCTAGTAGCACGTTCTCGGAAAGGATTTTGACTTTAACCAACATACTGTTTCCAACATCGCTTACAAGCGATAAGGTAAATAATGTTTGGTGAATCACAATGGAGGGGGTTACGGATCTGATAATGATTTTTCGTTTGTTCGGAGGAAAATTCCTCTTTTTGATCCGGCATAAAAGTATGCAGTCTACAACGAGGATTTTTGCAATTAAATACCGCGCCACCACCATTTTGCAACGGTCTGTTGTGTTCAATCTTCAGTGGTTCGAAATCGGTAGTTTCAGCTGGACTTTGAGCTTTTTCAGGGTTTGGGATTTCAGGCTACGCAAAAGGCGCAGCGAGTACCCTCTCGATCTGAGGGCACCAAATAGAGTAGAACAAGCCTCATTGAAATTTACCTTATCACTTGAATTGCGGTGGAAACGAATGAGCTGTGATTTGATGATACCTTTAAATGTATGTTGAGGATGAAATGATTTTGTGTGCAACAATTGATGTGAATCAGTTGGTTTAAAATATACTTTATAATCTAAATGACCGGACGCCTGAAATTGGTTGCCTTTATACACGGTCACATCGAGAAAATCAACAGAATTTTCACTGATAGTAGCTTTCAATTTAATATTTGGATCGTGATTGTTCAAAATTTCTAAAAATTCATCAAAATCTTCTTTTGAATGTTCCCAAATAATAAAAATGTCATCTAAATACCTGAGATATACGAGAGGATGCTTTGCACATTTGCTTAAGGCATTTTCCTCCCATTCCGCTACATAAATGCTTGCAAAATTAGGACTGAATCTTTTGCCCATAGGACAACCCATTATTTGTAGAAAATATTCTCCATTGAATTGAAAGTCATTACCTTTTAAGCTCAGCTCTAAAAGATCCAAAATTTGTTCATCCGGGCGTTTCGCATCCGGATATTTTTCAAATGCATTTTTAACTGATTTAACACCTTTATCAATGTCAATGTTCGTATACATACTGTCGATATCCAAAGTAGCCAGAATTGCATTTCTCGATATTTTCAATTTCGAAATTTTTGACAGGAAATCCTGTGTATTTTTTAGATAGCTCGGATGTCTATTTGCTATAGGTTTCAGATGATAATCAATTAATTCCGAGATCGCATAAGATTCCGAATTACAATCTGATACAATTGGCCTCCCGGGTGGAGTTAAGTCATCCGTCCATGAAGAACGGTCCTTGTGGATCTTTGGTAGGATATAAAATTGTCTTGTTTGAGCACTGAGCTTAGCTGTTAAATATTTCAATTGTTTTTTGGTAATGTGACCTTCGTCGAGGAGAAATTTTAAGATCTTATTGAATTTTTCGATATTACTAGGCCAAATAAGTGAATCTATTTTCTTATAATGTTTAGTATTGCTGAGTTGTCTCGTGGCTTCCTTTATATAATTATCCCGAGATAGAACAACTACCGACCCACCTTTGTCGGCTGGTTTAATTATTAATTTCTTATTTTTTCGAAGTTTCGTGAGGGCTCTCCGTTCACCAGCTGTTAAATTGTCTTTATCGGAGAGTATGTTCATGCTGAACACCTTTTGGATGATTCGTTTGCTAGCCTCAGTAATTTCGGGATCTACTTCACTATCTGGAGGTGACCAACCAGATGATTCTGTGAAAGGAAGTTTCCGACCGCTGGAGTTTCTAAAGCGGTCAGCTAATTTCATTTGCCTAAGAAAATTACAGTTGTATGATGGTAAATTTGTTTGGTTATCAGTTTTTGGCTTTGGTGCTGGTACAAAAGTTAAACCGCGATCTAAAAGAGATTTCTCTTGGGTTGTTAGGTCATTGGTGCCAGACAGGTTAACCACATTAGTTCCTAATCTCACATCTGTTAGGCGGCTGTTACCTTTGCCTTTACTTAGTTTAAATTTAGGTGGTTCAACCAGTGATCGTACATAATATTGGCGGTTCTCGTGGTCCAATGGATTAAATCCTGAGCAACATCAAACTTCGCGTCATCAATTTTTGGTATCACGTTAACGTCCTTCACTTTCCGAATGGTTTCGTTGATGATGCTCAGGGTTCTCCTCTCAGCCTGAGGAAGTTTTTTCGAAAAGTTTAGTTCAGCGAAATAAATTGTTGCTGATCTAAACTTGACCCTGATATCGCTAAGCATATTCCGCAACTGCTTAACTACGAGATCAGAATTATCGTTTCGAGAATTCACGCCAATATTTAATAATATATTTTGGGGACTGGACTGGCCACTGTGCCCTTTAAACATAGAGCGCAGATGATTGAATTTGGCGCCGGGGTAACACTCCACCTGGATGTCCGGATGGGGATTTCGTGTGTGTGTGTGTGTGTGTGTGTGTGTGTGTGTGTGTGTGTGTGTGTATGTGTGTGTGTTGTGTGTTGTGTGTTGTGTGTGTGTTGTGTTGTGTTGTGTGTGTTGTGTTGGAGGTTAAAAAATCGCACTGGCACAGACATTTCATACTGAAACGTTTTTTTCTTTTAATATGCCGCCGAAAAATTGTTTTCATTTACTGAACCCAGATGGGTTTCAAACATGACAAAAAATTACACAAAATTGATTTAACCTAAGTGATGAGCTTAGGAACTGGTTAAACTGACTGGCAATAATTGATGTTATTCATTGATGGGCTCTAATTTAGTCCTTACAAGGATGTTACGCGAGCTTTTGTTTTTCTTATAGGCGATGACAGGTCGAAGATTCAAAGGTTCATTTAATTTAGCATTGGTAAAATTGAATTCATCTTTCAACATTTTTGCTATTTCGATATTCATTCTGTTGTACGTTAAAGTGAAAGGAATGATGGACCTCCTTTCGCATTCGCCCTCTGATATGTTCATACCAAATGGCCAGAGGGTTTGAAGAGTATTGATCCAAAAAGCTTCACGTTTTTTTCTAAATGCATCCGTTTCTTCTAATGTGTCTTTAATTGGTGGTTGTTCAATAGGATGGATTTCGAAATCGTCCAAAGAATGGCCAGGAAGGTTAAAATGTTGTGCTACTGGGGCATCAGCATTATGTTTTATATCCTGTTTGTGTCTAGTAGCACGTTCTCGGAGAGGATTTTGACTTTGACCAACATACTGTTTCCGACATCGCTTACAAGTGATAAGATAAATAATGTTTGGTGAATCACAATGGAGGGAAGTACGGATCTGATAATGATTTTTCGTTTGTTCGGAGGAAAATTCCTCTTTCTGATTAGGCATAAAAGTATGCAGTCTACAACGAGGCTTTTTGCAGTTAAATACCGCGCCACTACCATTCTGCAACGGTCTGTTGTGTTCAATCTTCAGTGGTTCGAAATCGGTAGTTTCAGCTGGACTTTGAGCTTTTTCAGGGTTTGGGATTTCAGGCTACGCAAAAGGCGCAGCGAGTACCCTCTCGATCTGAGGGCACCAAATAGAGTAGAACAAGCCTCATTGAAATTTACCTTATCACTTGAATTGCGGTGGAAACGAATGAGCTGTGATTTGATGATACCTTTAAATGTATGTTGAGGATGAAATGATTTTGTGTGCAACAATTGATGTGAATCAGTTGGTTTAAAATATACTTTATAATCTAAATGACCGGACGCCTGAAATTGGTTGCCTTTATACATGGTCACATCGAGAAAATCAACAGAATTTTCACTGATAGTAGCTTTCAATTTAATATTTGGATCGTGATTGTTCAAAATTTCTAAAAATTCATCAAAATCTTCTTTTGAATGTTCCCAAATAATAAAAATGTCATCTAAATACCTGAGATATACGAGAGGATGCTTTGCACATTTGCTTAAGGCATTTTCCTCCCATTCCGCTACATAAATGCTTGCAAAATTAGGACTGAATCTTTTACCCATAGGACAACCCATTATTTGTAGAAAATATTCTCCATTGAATTGAAAGTCATTACCTTTCAAGCTCAGCGCTAAAAGATCCAAAATTTGTTCATCCGGGCGTTTCCCATCCGGATATTTTTCAAATGCATTTTTAACTGATTTAACACCCTTATCAATATCAATGTTCGTATACATACTGTCGATGTCCAAAGTAGCCAGAATTGCATTTTTTGATATTTTCAATTTCGAAATTTGTGACAGGAAATCCTGTGTGCTTTTTAGATAGCTCGGATGTCTATTTGCTATAGGTTTAAGATGATAATCAATTAATTCCGAGATCGCATAAGATTCCGAATTACAATCTGATACAATTGGCCTCCCGGGTGGAATTAAGTCATCCGTCCATGATGAACGGTCCTTGCGGATCTTTGGTAGGATGTAAAATTGTCTTGTTTGAGCACTGAGCTTAGCTGTTAAATATTTCAATTGTTTTTTGGTAATGTGACCTTCGTCGAGGAGAAATTTTAAGATCTTATTGAATTTTTCGATATTACTAGGCAAAATAAGTGAATCTATTTTCTTATAATGTTTAGTATTGCTGAGTTGTCTCATGGCTTCCTTTATATAAATATCCCGAGATAGAACAACTACCGACCCACCTTTGTCGGCTGGTTTAATTACTAATTTCTTATTTTGTCGAAGTTTCGTGAGGGCTCTCCGTTCACCAGCTGTTAAATTGTCTTTATCGGAGAGTATGTTCATGCTGAACACCTTTTTGATGATTCGTTTGCTAGCCTCAATAATTTCGGGATCCACTTCACTATCTGGAGGTGACCAACCAGATGATTCTGTAAAAGGAAGTTTCCGACCGCTGGAGTTTCTAAAGCGGTCGGCTAATTTCATTTGCCTAAGAAAATTACAGTTGTATGATGGTAAATTTGTTTCGTTATCAGTTTTAGGCTTTGGTGCTGGTACAAAAGTTAAACCGCGATCTAAAAGAGATTTCTCTTGGGTTGTTAGGTCATTGGTGCCAGACAGCTTAACCACATTAGTTCCTAATCCCACATCTGTTAGGCGGTTGTTACCTTTGCCTTTACTTAGTTTAAATTTAGGTGGTTCAACCAGTGATCGTACATAATATTGGCGGTTCTCGTGGTCCAATGGATTAAATCCTGAGCAACATCAAACTTCGCGTCATCAATTTTTGGTATCACGTTAACGTCCTTCACATTCCGAATGGTTTCGTTCATGATGCTCAGGGTTCTCCTCTCAGCCTGAGGGAGTTTTTGCGAAAAGTTTAGTTCAGCGAAATAAATTTTTGCTGATCTAAACTTGACCCTGATATCGCTAAGCATATTCCGCAACTGTGCTTAACTACGAGATCAGAATTATCGTTTCGAGAATTCACGCCAATATTTAATAATATTTTTGGGGGACTGGACTGGCCCCTGTGCCCTTTAAACATAGAGCGCAGATGATTGAATTTGGGCCGGGGTAACACTCCACCTGGATGTCCGGATGGGGATTTCGATCAATGCGTCTTAAATTTGAACTTCCAATCATAAGGATGTTTTTACAAACATCGGGGAGGCGCCAATTCCTTTTGTCAAAATTAACTCCGCTTTTATGCCGAAACTGGGAGAATTTAGAATCAAATGAGCGGCCCGAGTTGCGGCTCGGTGATTTGACTTTCTCTGAGTACGATATACCTGGTTGAACCACACTAGAGGCAGGAGAAGGGGGAGAAGAAACAGAAGGAGGAGAGGAAACAGAAGTAGGAGAAGAAACAGAAGGAGGAGGAGGAGTTCTAGTGAGAGCACTAGGAGAACCAGAGAAGAAAGGCTGAGGAGGAGTAGGAGGTAGAGGAGCAAGACTAGGCGAGACAGCGTTTCTCAATTTGCGAGCATCTTCAGTCACAATATGGACCGGAGATGTTTGCAAATTGAGGCGCTTACTCTGAGAGAAAGAAGAAGTAGAAGGAAAAGAAGAGGGAGAAGTGCTTTGCCTTGATCTTTTCTTATTTTGCTTTTCGCGTTGGGGCAGAGGGACAACACGGGCCGGAGTTTGCTTGCTCCCTCCCGTATTGTTCCTTACTCCAGACGCTGGGCGAAGTTCCGAAATGTAAGACTCATAGGCCGAAATCGTCTTATCTGTCAACTTAGTTTTAAAGTTTTTTTGAGCCCAGATCAAGGCACGCGCCGACGCGCTGTTGAAGTCTATTTTTTTCGAGTCCAGGAGGTGGTCGCATAGCCAAAGTTATCTTAGACTTCAACTGGTTTAAATTTATCTTGTAATGCTCAACTAAAGCATTTAACGTTTGGTTGGCCCATCCCACACTAATCTGTCGAAACACAGAAAAAATGTGTGGGGTGGGAAGAGCCGGCTTTAGAAAGCCACCTAACTCATCTACTTTCTTCTCCAACTGTTTCGGGAAATCCCGGTTGGCCAAATGCTGCTCAAGGAGCCCAATATGGTGCATACACTGAATCACCTGGAAAAGGGCCTTGACCAATCTAGAATAGGCCTGGAACGATTGTTCCTGGCCTCTTCCAGACTGGGCAACTCTCTTTCCCTGATGCTTCTGTCTTTTTTGAGCCATTTGAAGAATAGGTAGATGAATTTAAAATGAAATTAAAATGAAGAAATGAAATAAATTAAAATGAAATCTAGATATTACCTATTAGAGAAGATACCTGGATTGGTTGTAGTCTTCAGCAAAGGTAGAAAATAATCCGTCTGTCTCGACGCGTTTCGCTTGGTTTGGCTTTTTCAAAGAGACTTTGAGGAAAATGATTCCAACTTGATGAATGAATGAAAGGTTTTAGCGCGCCGAAGGCGCGCAGGGACGATGTGGGATTTACAAATCCCTTGCGACCCGGTTAGCCTTATTTTATTTCACTTGGATCTTGGATCACACAGGCCTAGCTTTCCTATTGCCTCAAATGGGGTCTGAAGGGGTATGCACCCGGTTAGAATTCCCGGCAGTTTGCATTGGAGTGATAGATTGTCAAAGACCAAATCCTCAACGCCATTAAGACTATTAGAGAGTGGGCTCTATTCGGTTCCAGCTTGGCGATGGTAGAGGTTTGAGTCCCACCATACATGGAATTTGAATGAATGAAAGGTTTTAGCGCGCCGAAGGCGCGCAGGGACGATGTGGGATTTACAAATCCCTTGCGACCCGGTTAACCTTATTTTTTTCCCTTGGATCACACAGGCCCGTCTATCCTATTGTCCAAAATGGAGTCTGAGGGGGTTATGCACGCGGTTAGAATACCCGGCAGTTTACGCTGGAGTGTTAGATGGTCAATACTCAATCCCTCAACGTCTTTAAAACTATTAGAGAGCGAGCTCTATTCGGTTCCAGTTCGGCGATGGTAGAGGTTTGAGTCCCACCATGGTGGCGAGCCAGAATGTAATGTTGTGCGATGGCAGGTTTAAGGGAAGAAGAGAAAAGAAAACCAAACAGCAACGCTGGTTTGGTAGCGGCCCCGGTATATGACCATAGCGGTTACAAAAAA
This sequence comes from Pictodentalium vernedei, assembly GCA_031216915.1. Lineage (NCBI taxonomy): Eukaryota > Metazoa > Mollusca > Scaphopoda > Dentaliida > Dentaliidae > Pictodentalium > Pictodentalium vernedei. The sequence continues at coordinate 654,119,443 of CM062295.1, forward strand.
GAAGTGGAGAAAGCTCCAACAGTTTAGTTTTAAGAAACCGGGAGTCATCCATCAAGCCTTCTGGGAGATAGGATGCCGTATGTGATTTTGAGGTATCTGGTTATCCTTCGGGAATTCCAAATGACCTCCTCCACCCACCCCCCCCCCCCAAAAAAAAACAAAAAAAAAAAAAACAAACACTCACTGACACACACCCTCAAGCCCTTAAAAGGACTGTTAAATCTTTATTCAAATGTTTATTTATATCAAATGTACACTCGTTCCCAGCCAGACAAGCTTGTTTCAATCCTTGCCTAGCGTTTGGTGGTTTCTTGTATATGTTGCAGAAAGGTAGGTTGCACCAATTCCTCCTACGCTTTGTCTACCATTTCCATGCGTCTTCTTGATAATAGTGTTGCAAGAAAATTTGAGAATGTTCAGTTAGAAAAGTAAAAGGTAGAGAGAAAGATAGGTATCCGCTATTGTATATTGTGCCTGCTGTGTGATTGTTGCTATGGATGGGGTAAGGGGTGTGTTTCTTCGGAGCCTACTCCTCACACGCAGAGTTGCGAGGCAATCCTCACAGACTCAATCCTAAAGATCTCAATGAGTAGCGAGGCAATCCTCACTGACTCCACGCAGTTTAATTCTATTGAGTAATTTTAATTTACTGTGGATTATTTTGTTTTTCTGTTTAGGGTTCGGTGTTCGTTCAGCTTCACCATTGATTCACTATCCTGGAGTATGTGGAGGGTTTTGTTATATAGATCTTATTAAACGCGTTTCAATCGCGCTTCAGCAGAGTTGCGAGGCAGTCCTCACAGACTCTATCCTAAAGTTCCCAATGAGTAGCGAGGCAATCCTCACTGACTCCACGCGATTTAGTTATATTGTATAATTTTTATTTTATTTTATTTTATTATTTTTTTTTATTTTTATTATTATTTTTTTTTTTTATTTTCTGGAAACTTATTTTGTTTTTCTGTTAAGGGATCGGTGTTCGTTCAGCTCAACCATTAATTCACTATCTTGGAGTCTGTTGAGGGTTTTGGTTTGTAGGTCTTTTAATCGCGTATCAATAGTTTCTATTTTTGCTAGCTCGTGAAGTTCCTTTATCGGTGTCCATTTCGGTTTGCATAGTGCCACTCGCAGGGCATAATTTTGAACCCTCTGTAGCTTCTGAATGTTGGTTTTGCTTAGGTCGCTTGTTATTATGGCAACGTATTCTAGTACCGGACGTATAAATGTTTTGTAGAGCTTGAGAAGCACATCTTTGTTTGCTCCCCAATTTCTACCTCTGATCATCTTCAGAAAATTGATACGTTTAGTAGCTCTAACCGTAATGGAGTTTACGTGACTGTTTAGACTGAGATTGCTATCTAGGATAAATCCCAAAAATTTGGCCTCTTTGTTTGCTTCTAGTTTGTGATCGTATAACTGGAGATCGATACTCGGGACTGGTTTTTTCCTTTGCTTTTTGAAGAACGTAACTTTTTGAGTTTTGGCGGCATTGAGTTTGATGCGCCACAGGGCACACCAGCTCTCAAGATCGCAAATGGTATCCTGTAGACGATTTTTAATTATGTTTCTGGACTTGCTGGCTGTCCAAATGCCTTTGTCGTCTGAGAACTGCGATAGTTCAACAAAGTTTTTCCCTACTTTTTCTATATCATTCACATATATTATGAAAAGAAGCGGACTTAGAACCGACCGTTGTGGTGTTCCCGCTTCGAGTATTACTTCCTCTGACACCTCGCGATTAACCCTCACCTTGATTTTTCGGTCAGTTAGAAATGATGATATGATCCTTAGAATTTTAGTGGGTAATCCCATTTTCGCTAGTTTATATCTCACGCCATTGTGCCATACCGAGTCGAACGCTTTTTCTACATCCAAGAAAAGCGCGGTTCCGATTTCGTTTTGACTAAATGCTGTTTTCATATAATCGACCAGTCTATATACGTGTTCGATTCCCTCTTTCTGACTCCTATACGCTCTTTGCCATTTGTTGAAAAAATTGATTGATTCGAGATAGCTGCGAAGTCTCGTAGTGAGAATCCGCTCAAATATTTTCCCAACACAGCTAAGCAAGCTGATTGGGCGGTAGTTAGAAGGGTTGGTAAGGTCTTTGTCGGGTTTAGGTATCATGACTCCCGTGGCCACTTTCCAGCATTTTGGGAAGTACCCACAGGAGAGACAGCAGTTTAAGAGTTTGGTAAGTCTGCAGTTGAAGATGTTGGGGCACTGTTTCATTATTTTGTAAGAGACTTCGTCTTCTCCTGGGGACGAAGATGACCTGTATTTTCTGATTATACCCGTGACCTCTTCTACGCTTATTGGTTCGGTTAATTCATGGTCGTCCCCGTCTTCATGCCTTTGGTCGAAGTTCGGTTCACTGAAGATTGAGTTGTTATCTTGGACAAATTTATTTACTCGTACCTTAAAATCGTTGTCATATCTGTTCCCTTCTTGTGGACGATGTGCCTTCTTTAGAAGTTCGGCAAAAGCACTGGCCTTTGCCTTGTCGTCTATGGCCATAGATCCGTCGCTAGTCTTTAGCGCATTATTATTGGCAATTTTGCTCTTTTGGCCAGTAAGAGTTTAAAATGTATCCCAGAACCTCTTAGGTTCTCTCAGCCCATTTAGGTTTTCGGTTGCTTTTTCCCATCTCACGCGATTGTCGTTAGCTATGGCCTTTTTTACTTCCCCATGAAGGCGATTATACGCGGTTTTAAGTTCTGCTCTTTTCATTTGATCATTCTCTGATTGGTAAGCTCGGAAGGCTTTTCTTTTTTGTTTGATTATTTGAAGAGTTGTTTGGGTTATTCTGTTTATCCGCGTCTTTAGAGTTTGCTTGGGACAGATTTCATCTAGCGTACTGTTGATAACCTCGTTAAGGTGGGTGCAGGCTTTTTCTAGTTCATGAACATTTGAGGGGTCATTTGCCTTTATTTTTACTTCGATAATGTTTCTGAAGAGGTTCCAGTCAATTTTTGATAGGTTCCTCCTATTCACGGGAGGATACCTTGCGGGACCAGTATTACATTTCAGAGTGGCGTGAACCGGCAGGTGATCACTGCCTAGATCATCATCTCCTACAAATATGTCTTGCATTTGGCTGGTTAGTGATTTGCTGGTGATAATCAAGTCTAGGATATCTGATTGATGGAGTGGGTTGTTGCTTATGTATGTTACGTCTTGATCGTTATTTAACACGAATAGATCGAGTTCTTCAATGATATGGAAAAGGGCGTCACCATTAGGCTCAGTCTTATGACAACCGAATACCTGGTGTTTAGAATTGAAATCACCCAAGAATATGCAGTGCTTGTACTTGTTGGTAAAAAATTCAAATACTTTACTGTCTACTGTTGCTTGCGGCTTGTTATAATCTGATTTGATGGCCACGTGTTTCTGGTCAAGTTCAATTTCAGCTGCAATCACTTCAGCATTGAGGTGGTCGCATGGTATTGATTTGTATTTAATCTCCTGCCTTATTAACAGAGCGACACCGCCTTTTTGGGCGGGGCGATCTCTTCTATCCAACTTTGGGAGGGCATGCATGGTATATATCCATATGTGGGCTGGGGGTGTTTTTCACAGCTCAGTACATAATTAAACTCGGTAACAAGCTGACAAATGTCACTCATCTAATTAATTCTTTTCAATCTGAGATGTCCCAAGTTTGTTTTTCACAACTCAGTTTGTGTCGTCCAAACAAATTAGATGAAGCCCTATTGATTGGCTTCCATTGAATTTTAATCAGTCAGTGAGTGGTTTGCTTTACTGACCCCATGAAGCCCTATTGGTTGGCTTTGATTTAAGTATAACCAATCGGGAGCGGTTTGCTTTACTGGCTTCAGAAGTTTGTGAAAATAATATGAAAAAATGGTTTGATAAAATATATTGAGACTGAAGAAACAAATGAAAAAATAACGCCAAAGATCATGATGCCTCACGAATGTTATCAGTTGGAATGAAGATCCTCCGACGGAGGTTTATGACGGAAAATATTTTACACCACGTAGAAATTGTGTGTTTTACCTTCTGAACCTCTACATTGTGTGAAAGGTATGAAAAATTAAAAATAAAAATAAAAATAATAATTATAATAATTTAAATAAATAAATAAATAAATAAATAAATAAAAAAATTAATAAAAAATTAAAAATAATAAATATAAAAATATAAAAATATAAAAATAAAAAAATAATATAATAAAATAATAATCAATAAATAAATATATAAATAAATAAATAATAATTTTATTTAGGAAATACATACACATGATTGAAATTAGAACCTATTTTGTTTTGGGGCATATATGAACTCTGGCACTCGCCTGTGTGTGTTTGAGGTTAAAAAATCGCACTGGCACAGACATTTCATACTGAAACGTTTTTTTCTTTTAATATGCCACCGAAAAATTGTTTTCATTTACTGAACCCAGATGGGTTTCAAACATGACAAAAAATTACACAAAATTGATTTAAACTAGGTGATGAGCTTAGGAACTGGTTAAACTGACTGGCAATAATTGATGTTATTCATTGATGGGCTCTAATTTAGTCCTTACAAGGATGTTACGCAAGCTTTTGTTTTTCTTATAGGCGATGACAGGTCGAAGATTCAAAGGTTCATTTAATTTAGCATTGGTAAAATTGAATTCATCTTTCAACATTTTTGCTATTTCGATATTCATTCTGTTGTACGTTAAAGTGAAAGGAATGATGGACCTCCTTTCGCATTCGCCCTCTGATATGTTCATACCAAATGGCCAGAGGGTTTGAAGAGTATTGATCCAAAAAACTTCACGTTTTTTTCTAAATTCATCCGTTTCTTCTAATGTGTCTTTAATTGGTGGTTGTTCAATAGGATGGATTTCGAAATCGTCCAAAGAATGGCCAGGGAGGTTAAAATGTTGTGCTACTGGGGCATCAGCATTATGTTTTATATCCTGTTTGTGTCTAGTAGCACGTTCTCGGAAAGGATTTTGACTTTGACCAACATACTGTTTCCGACATCGCTTACAAGTGATAAGATAAATAATGTTTGGTGAATCACAATAGAGGGAAGTACGGATCTGATAATGATTTTTCGTTTGTTCGGAGGAAAATTCCTCTTTCTGATTAGGCATAAAAGTATGCAGTCTACAACGAGGCTTTTTGCAGTTAAATACCGCGCCACTACCATTCTGCAACGGTCTGTTGTGTTCAATCTTCAGTGGTTCGAAATCGGTAGTTTCAGCTGGACTTTCGAGCTTTTTCAAGGTTTGGGATTTCAGGCTACGCAAAAGGTGCAGCGAGTACCCTCTCGATCTGAGGGCGCCAAATAGAGTAGAACAAGCCTCATTGAAATTTACCTTATCACTTGAATTGCGGTGGAAACGAATGAGCTGTGATTTGATGATACCTTTAAATGTATGTTGAGGATGAAATGATTTTGTGTGCAACAATTGATGTGAATCAGTTGGTTTAAAATATACTTTATAATCTAAATGACCGGACGCCTGAAATTGCTTGCCCTTATACACGGTCACATCGAGAAAATCAACAGAATTTTCACTGATAGTAGCTTTCAATTTAATATTTGGATCGTGATTGTTCAAAATTTCTAAAAATTCATCAAAATCTTCTTTTGAATGTTCCCAAATAATAAAAATGTCATCTAAATACCTGAGATATACGAGAGGATGCTTTGCACATTTGCTTAAGGCATTTTCATCCCATTCCGCTACATAAATGCTTGCAAAATTAGGACTGAATCTTTTGCCCATAGGACAACCCATTATTTGTAGAAAATATTCTCCATTGAATTGAAAGTCATTACCTTTTAAGCTCAGCTCCATTTATTGTTTACTAATCATATATATTTCATTTTCAGGTTATTTTATTCAACTTTGTGGGGAGTTAGTTTAGTATAGTAACTGGGACAAAGTTAGGAGGCCTTAAATAAAACTGTGAGCGCTAAGTTGTCGAACGGTTCGTCGTGTTGCCTTTTGTCGCGTGTTTACAATTTTCCCTGTCCGATCGCGTAATTTTGTCTTGATGATGGCGAGCAAGTCTGTTCAGACGGAGGTAAGAATGGAGGTAAATACGTGTAATATCGCGGTCCAGGTCAACGGTGCCAACGGAGTAAGTATTGGTGTGCAGACAGAGGTCACTGGGGGTGTCGGTCAGAGCCGGGTTGGTGGGGCCACCGATGGCGATATAGGGCTTGAAGTTTGTAAACAGTGTTCTATGATGTATGGGGACTGTCGCTCGATGGGATATGGAGAGGTATGTGCAAACTGTCAGGAAATCCTCCGCCTACTTGAGACAATTGTTAAGTTTGAGGGGGAGATTGCTGAGCTGAAGGGAAAACTTGGTAGGGCGGGGCTGTCTGGAGTTACGCCTGTGAAAGTGGCTTTCCGAGAAGGATAGAAGGTTGTCGGTGGTTCCAAGAGGAAGCATGGGGGTAGAACCTTTGATGTGAATGAGGTAGGTGATGAGGTGGGGGCTGCTAGAAAAGTACGTAGGACAGATGAGGGGGGCCCAGGCCGGAGCAATGCTGTAAAGCGTTTGGCGTGGACTACCAAAAGTGGTAGGAAAGAGGGGCCAGAGAAGCAGGTAGATAGGGGTGTAAAGTCCAAAGGCAGTGGGGAGTGCAGCACCAGAAACAGATTTGATGTGCTCGATTCGGAAGAGACAGAGGAGGAGATGGAGGTAGGTGCAACAGATAGTAGCTTGGGGTCTAGGCCAGGAAAAAGGAGGAGGGATCTGGGGGAAGACCAGGGGAGTAGTCCAGGTAGCTCAGGGCCTGGAAAGAGACGGAGGGACAAGGATAGGAGTAATCCTAGGTCAAAGATACCGATACCGATATTGATTCCGAGTGGGGCTGTTGGAGAGGAAGAGGACGCTGTAAACAATAGGAGACTAGAGGAGATAAATAGGGCGAGGTCCAAAAGTAAGTTGGCGGTTGCGGGAAGTAGCATAGTTCGGGGGATCGACAAGGTTGTCTGTGGTCCGGACAGTAAAAATAGAACAGTTCTGTGCTTTCTGGGGGCTAAAGTGGAGGACCTGAGGGATAGAGTGGACGGTATTGTAGCTGGGTCGGGGGCCTGATCCGGTAGTGGTATTACATGTGGGGTCCAATAACATCAGGGAGAGGAAATCAGTTCGTTTGGTGGACACATACAAGGACCTAATTAGTAAGCTACTTAGCAGGAATGCTCGGATCATCGTTTCAGGGGTGCTCCCCGTTATGGGTGGTGGGAATGAGAGGAACTCGCGGATTATGACACTAAACGAGGAGCTGGAAGAGCACTGCAAAGACTTGGGAGTACATTTCATTGACCACTGGGATTCATTCTGGGGACAAGGAGAGTTGTATGGGCGAGACGGATTGCATTTAAGTAGGATGGGTACAGACCTGTTGGGCCAAAAAATCTTGCAGGTGGCTGGGCCTTTTTTGGAGAAAAGGGGGGTAGGGGACCACAGCCGGTAACCCAGAGTGGCACAAATGCTGGGAACATAGGAAGAACAACAAACATGCACAATACAGGGACATACCAGGGTTATAATAATGTGCCAGTGATGACAAAAAAAAACAAAGATTCATTAAGTTTGGGTACTGCAACATCCAGGGTCTGCACAAGAAAGTAAGCGAAATATCAACAATGATGGACGAAGGAGACTTCGATATAATGGGTCTAAGTGAGACGTGGATACGACGGGATGAGCGGGTTGATCAGATGAAGGGTTGCGTGTGGATAGGAGCTGGGCGAACTGAGGGTCAGAAACGGGGTGGGGGTGTTGGCATCTACGCTAAAGAGGAATTACAGCCCTCATTGATTACAGATCTCACAGAAGCAAGGACTCAGATTCCAGTATCCAACGAAATAGTCTGGGCAAAAATCAAGTTAGGAAGCAGGAGTGTTGCCGTTGGTGTTGTATACTTAGCAGTGGAGGGAAGTAAGCCCGAGTGAAATGATTCAATATATACAACTCTTAGATCGAATATTACAGAGCTTGGGAGCAGAGGGTTCAGTATTCTCCTAATGGGGGACTTCAATGGGCACATCGGGGATAAGGAGGAGGGCATACAGGGAGGTGATAGGAAAATTAACACGAAGGGGAGGAAGATGTTGGACCTATCAAAAGAGCTTAGTTTAAAGATCCTGAACAGGGATGCGAAATGTAAGGGTAAATGGACCTGGGAGAGGAACGATAAGAAAACAATAATTGATTATATACTCACTGACATTAGCGTATGGAGGGAGGTTATAGATGTAGAAATAGATGACGAGGGAAAAAATGACTTGGGTAGTGATCACAACCTGATAACAGTTAAGATTATGGGCAAAAAGACGAATAGAGACAGAAATACCTTCAAGGAAGTTTGGGGACTAAAACAAGGAGCCGACTGGAAGCAGTTTCGGGAAAAACTAAAACCAAGTCTTGAATGTATACCTAGGGATGCAAATGTCCAGAGTATTTCAGATGGCATAGTAAATAGCCTAACAGAGGCAGGGAAGGAGTGTATAGGAAGGGTGAGGGTCCCAACGAGAGAGCTTGGATACAGGGTTAACGAGGGGCTGAAAAAGGCTATAAAAGAAAGGAAGGTAAAATGCGCTGCTTACAGAAGAAGTAGGAAGCTTAAAGGGGTGGATAACAATGACACGAGACTAATGAAAGGAGAATATGAACTGGCACGGAAAAAGGTGAATGAGATAAAGAATAATAATAGGAAGGAGCGCAATTGCAGTCTTGCCAGAACAATAAAGAAAACGGGGGGTTCGAGCTCAAACGTATTTTGGAACTGGGTAAATAAACGGGGGAAAAGTAGTGTGCAGAGTATCAAAGTGGATGGGGAAAGTACAGAAGATAAAGGCCGTATCGCTTCAGAGTTAGTCAAGCACTGGGAAAAGATAAACGATAGGCGATGGGGCAGTGGGTCCCCACCAAAAAGAAATACACCGGTGGAGGAGAACCTATCCAATCGTGTATGTAGCGAAATAACGGCAGAAGAAGTGCGGAACGTGGTCTCGAAATTAAAAAATGGTAAAGCGGGAGAGACTGATGAAATTCCGAACGAATTCCTCAAAAATGGAGGGGAGGCACTTATTGAAGTCCTGACAAACCTTTTCAACCTGGCTCTGCGAAAGCAAGAGTTCCCCAGAGAGTGGAGGGAAAGTAAGGTGTCGTTCATACACAAAAAGGGGGATAAGGAAGTTCTAGATAACTATAGGGGGATATCAGTTAGTAGTAACATCGGAAAAGTATTCTGTAAGGTCATATACGGTAGACTAGAGGAAGTTATTGAAGAGAAAGGTTTTTTAGGAGAAATTCAAAATGGTTTCAGGAAAGGACGAAGAGTCACTGATCACCTATTTACACTCACCCAACTGATAGAATCAACAAAGGCTGAAAAGAAAAAGGTGTTTCTGGCATTTCTAGATGTGAAAAAAGCGTACGACCGAGTGTGGAGGGAAGGTATGTGGCGAAAGCTCGAGGGCATCGGACTGGGGGGTGACTTTGTGGGAATCATGAAAGCACTGTATACAGATGTGCAAAGCCAACTCAGTCTAGGGAGTATCACTACAAAACGAGTCCCTATGGATATAGGCCTCAAGCAGGGGTGTATCTTTTCACCGATTTTGTTTGCATTGTATGTTAAAGATTTAGGGGACGAACTAATTCAGAGTGCGGAGGGGGTAAATGTTGGAGACATAAAGATACCAGGCTTGTTCTTTGCGGACGACATGGTGTTAATGTCTAGAACTGAACAGGGGCTAGAGAAACTGCTGGAAATTGTTGGTAGATATGGGAACACTTGGCGGCTCGAACTAAATGAAAATAAAAGCAAGGTAATACCCGTTGGACGCAAGGTAGATATGACGAAGAGATGGAAAGTGGGGGAGTTCTCAATCCCCGAAGGGGAAAGCAAACAAATCACTGTAGGAGAAACGGGAGAGTATGAGTATCTAGGGGTAAGCATAAATATAACGGGAAGAGGGGTGTACAGAAATTACTCAGCCAAACTGATTCTGAAGGGGAAAAGAATTCTGAACCAACTAAAACTTTTAGGGAAAAATAGTTTCAACAAGGTCTTTGTGGGGAAAACACTGTGGGAGAGGGTGGGTTTACCAAGTATAACGTATGGCACGGACGTGATTCCATTAAACCAAACCGTTATTAAGAAGTTGGAAAATACTCAAAATGATGCCGGCAGATGGATAACAGGGTCGAGTAATGCTGCAGCTTTGGAAGCAGTAAGGGGGGAGCTTGAGTGGATGAAAATCAAGGACAGGGTAGATTTGGGAAAACTGTGTTACTTTAACTACTTGAGAAACCTGCCTGACAACCGGTGGTGCAAATTGACGCTCGATACCATTTGGAATTCTAATATAGAAACGGGGTGGTCAAAACATGTGAGGGAACTAATGGACAATTACTCTATAGAGGTCACAAACATAGAAGTAGGAATGAAAGAAGGCAAAAGGTTTGTCAAAGAGAGAGTCATGGAAGATTGCAATCGAAACTGGCGAGCAGGGGTTAGCGTGAAAAGATCACTGCAGGGGTTACAATATAAAGAAAAGCCAGCTTTTGAGAAGTACCTAGATGGCACCTTTGGAGGGTCACTGCTGTTCAAACTGAGATCAAGATCACTGGAGCTTCGGGGAAAAATTGGGAGAGATGGGGAAAAGGGATGCCAAATGTGCCACTCTGGAGTAGTGGAGACCCTGGAACATTTTCTCTTGGAATGCCCACAGTATATACCTCATAGAATAAAATTTACTGGAAGAATAATGCAGAAGTGGGGTGAAGAAACAAAGGATAGATGGCTGAAGGGGGACACGAGGGAGAGGGTAGGAATGCTTATTGAAGAAATTGAAAAGGTGGAAGTGAGGGACACTATTAAGCAGTTTATATCTGAATGCTGGGAGGAGAGGAGGGGAAGAGGGGGTGGGGTGCAGGGGGAATGATGGCCTTCTCTTATGAGGACCGCGACAAATCAGCGGCTGGCCAAAGAGTTATTATTATTATCCAAAAGATCCAAAATTTGTTCATCCGGGCGTTTCGCATCCGGATATTTTTCAAATGCATTTTTAACTGATTTAACACCTTTATCAATGTCAATGTTCGTATACATACTGTCGATATCCAAAGTTGCCAGAATTGCATTTCTCGATATTTTCAATTTCGAAATTTTTGACATGAAATCCTGTGTATTTTTTAGATAGCTCGGATGTCTATTTGCTATAGGTTTAAGATGATAATCAATTAATTCCGAGATCGCATAAGATTCCGAATTACAATCTGATACAATTGGCCTCCCGGGTGGAGTTAAGTCATCCGTCCATGAAGAACGGTCCTTGTGGATCTTTGGTAGGATATAAAATTGTCTTGTTTGAGCACTGAGCTTAGCTGTTAAATATTTCAATTGTTTTTTGGTAATGTGACCTTCGTCGAGGAGAAATTTTAAGATCTTATTGAATTTTTCGATATAACTAGGCCAAATAAGTGAATCTATTTTCTTATAATGTTTAGTATTGCTGAGTTGTCTCGTGGCTTCCTTTATGTAATTATCCCGAGATAGAACAACTACCGACTCACCTTTGTCGGCTGGTTTAATTACTAATTTCTTATTTTTTCGAAGTTTCGTGAGGGCTCTCCGTTCACCAGCTGTTGAATTGTCTTTATCGGAGAGTATGTTCATGCTGAACACCTTTTGGATGATTCGTTTGCTAGCCTCAATAATTTCGGGATCTACTTCACTATCTGGAGGTGACCAACCAGATGATTCTGTGAAAGGAAGTTTCCGACCGCTGGAGTTTCTAAAGCGGTCAGCTAATTTCATTTGCCTAAGAAAATTACAGTTGTATGATGGTAAATTTGTTTGGTTATCAGTTTTTGGCCTTGGTGCTGGTACAAAAGTTAAACCGCGATCTAAAAGAGATTTCTCTTGGGTTGTTAGGTCATTGGTGCCAGGCAGGTTAACCACATTAGTTCCTAATCTCACATCTGTTAGGCGGCTGCTACCTTTGCCTTTACTTAGTTTAAATTTAGGTGGTTCAACCAGTGATCGTACATAATATTGGCGGTTCTCGTGGTCCAATGGATTAAATCCTGAGCAACATCAAACTTCGCGTCATCAATTTTTGGTATCACGTTAACGTCCTTCACTTTCCGAATGGTTTCGTTGATGATGCTCAGGGTTCTCCTCTCAGCCTGAGGGAGTTTTTTCGAAATGTTTAGTTCAGCGAAATAAATTGTTGCTGATCTAAACTTGACCCTGATATCGCTAAGCATATTCCGCAACTGCTTAACTACGAGATCAGAATTATTGTTTCGAGAATTCACGCCAATATTTAATAATATTTTTGGGGGACTGGACTGGCCCCTGTGCCCTTTAAACATAGAGCGCAGATGATTGAATTTGGCGCCGGGGTAACACTCCACCTGGATGTCCGGATGGGGATTTCGTGTGTGTGTGTGTGTGTGTTGTGTGTTGTGTGTGTGTTGTGTTGTGTTGTGTTGTGTGTGTTGTGTGTGTGTGTGCGTGTGGGTTTGTCTTACCAACTTGACGAGGTAACTAGACAAAAGAGTTTGCGTGTTTCGCCTTACCGAGGTACAAAAGACAAAAGAAACCCTTTACCTCGGTTGTTTTCCCAGAATTGTACCGGCAAAACGAGGTTGAAACCGTTAGTCCACACAAAGGACAGACAATGGGGTAACTCGGTATGTAGGGAAAACAAGACTGTGTGTGTGTGTGTGTGTGTGCGTGTGTGTGTGTGTGTGCGTTTGTCTTACCAACTTGACGAGGTAACTAGACAAAAGAGTTTGCGTGTTTCGCCTTACCGAGGTACAAAAGACAAAAGAAACCCTTTACCTCGGTTGTTTTCCCCGAACTGTACCGGCAAAACGAGGTTGAAACCGTTAGTCCACACAAAGGACAGACAATGGGGTACCTCGGTATGTAGGGAAAACAAGACTCTGTGTGTGTGTGTGTGTGTGTGTGTGTGTGTGTGTGTGTGTGTGTGTGTGTGTGTGTGTGTGTGTGTGTGTGTGTGTGTGTGTGTGTGTGTTTGAGGTTGAAAAATCGCACTGGCACAGACATTTCCTACTGAAACGTTTTTTTCTTTTAATATGCCGCTGAAAAATTGTTTTCATTTACTGAACCCTGATTGGTTTCAAACATGACAAAAAAGTACATAAAATTGATTTAAACTAAGTGATGAGCTTAGGAACTGGTTAAACTGACTGGAAAAAATTGATGTTATTCATTGATGGGCTCTAATTTAGTCCTTACAAGGATGTTACGCAAGCTTTTGTTTTTCTTATAGGCGATGACAGGTCGAAGATTCAAAGGTTCATTTAATTTAGCATTGGTAAAATTGAATTCATCTTTTAACATTTTTGCTATTTCGATATTCATTCTGTTGTACGTTAAAGTGAAAGGAATGATGGACCTCCTTTCGCATTCGCCCTCTGATATGTTCATACCAAATGGCCAGAGGGTTTGAAGCGTATTGATCCAAAAAGCTTCACGTTTTTTTCTAAATTCATCCGTTTCTTCTAATGTGTCTTTAATTGGTGGTTGTTCAATAGGATGGATTTCGAAATCGTCCAAAGAATGGCCAGGAAGGTTAAAATGTTGTGCTACTGGGGCATCAGCATTGTGTTTTATATCCTGTTTGTGTCTAGTAGCACGTTCTCGAAAAGGATTTTGACTTTGACCAACATACTGTTTCCGACATCGCTTACAAGTGATAAGGTAAATAATGTTTGGTGAATCACAATGGAGGGGGTTACGGATCTGATAATGATTTTTCGTTTGTTCGGAGGAAAATTCCTCTTTCTGATCAGGCATAAAAGTATGCAGTCTACAACGAGGCTTTTTGCAATTAAATACCGCGCCACTACCATTAGTGGCGTGTGTGTGTGTGTGTGTGTGTGTGTGTGTGTGTGTGTGTGTGTGTGTGTGTGTGTTACCAACTTGATGAGGTAACTAGACAAAAGAGTTTGCGTGTTTCGCCTTACCGAGGTACAAAAGAAACCCTTTACCTCGGTTGTTTTCCCAGAACTGTACCGGCAAAACGAGGTAGAAACCGTTAGTCCACACAAAGGACAAACAATGGGGTACCTCGGTATGTAGGTAGACAAGACTGTGTGTGTGGGGGGGGGGGGGGGGTGGGTGGGTGGGTGGGTGTGTGTGTGTGCATGCATGCTTGCGTGCGTGCGTGCATGTGTAAGTAGATGGCTACTAGATGCATACCTCTAGTTCATTTGTTATAACTACATGTCCACCTCGGAAACCAACAGGGAGTATAGCCATTTCAGTTGTCAAAAGTTAGCTTTAATAATTTCATACTTTTCTTTCAGGTGTTTATGTTGCTAGATATATTGTTTTAGTGTTGTATAGATGTGATTTGTAATAAAAGATAGTTATATTAGTGTTTAGTTTAGTTTCTCTGTCGGATTTTAGTGGCGAGTTCCTTATCTTTGCGCGGGTCATTTTCGGTGTTTTGTTTTGTTTACGTTTTCGGCCGCTTTCTAAAATTTTAAGTTTCTCTTTGTAATTTTGGCTATGGTTGCTATGGACGGTAAGTGTTTCTTGGCGCGGGAGGTTCAGACACGCAGCATAGAGACGGTTAGTATAGGTGCACAGGTGGGGGCAGTGGTCGAGGCCAGCACAGAGGGGGGGGGGGGGGGGGGCTAGCGAGTTATCAACGGGCGGCCAGCGGTCGGTGGTGTGTAAGCACTGTGATATGGTGTATGTGGATGGCGTGAGCAGGGGGAGTTGGGGATGTGCGCTATCCGCGTAGAGTTAATGCAGCTGTTAGAGGCCTATGTAAAGTTGGAGGAAGAGGTGCAGCAGGTGAGGGGGAAACTGGGGAAGGCAGGAAAGTCTGGTGTTACCCCAGTTAGGGTGGCATTCGATGGGGGGTGGAAGGTGGTGGGTAGTATGAAGTGGACTTTTGACGTGAATAGTGGGTCTTTTGGGAATAGGAAGGTGCGTCGTGTTGAGGTAGGGGAGAAGTAGAGGCTAGAGTGTCAAATCCCCTGGCTAGTAGTGTGAGTCGGGCACCAACAGGCGTATTCGTTTAGAATCGGATAGCGAGGGAGATAGCGATGACCATTTGGCGTCTGTCAGGGCAGGAGCCAGAGGGAAGGTTAGGAAGGTGGTAAACGAGGACAGGGAGGCTTGTAGTAGGAATGGGCAAAACGTGAAGTGCAGTGTCCAAAATAGATTCAGTGTGTTAGGTAATCTCGAGAATTCTGAGGAGCAGGTGGGGCCTGAAGAGGTGGAGGTAGGCTTGGGGGTTAGTGTGGCGGAGTGCAAGACTGCGAGTCGGTCCAGTGGGAACAGAGGTGGTAACAGGGGTAGTAGGACAGGAAAGAGGCAGTTGGTGGTTGCAGGGAGTAGTATAGTGCGGGGGTTAGATAGGGTGGTGTGTGGGCCCGACAGTGTCAACAGGACCAATTTGTGCTTACCGGGGGCTAGGGTGGAGGACCCAAGGGACGGAGTGGGTGGATTAGTAAAGGGGTCAGGCCCAGACCCAGTGGTTGTTGTACACGTGGGGACCAACAACATCAGGGAGAGAAAATCAGTTCAGCTTATTGAGACTTACAAGGACTTAATAACTCAACTGAATGCCAAGAATGCACAGGTAGTGGTTACGGCTTCTCCCAGTACTAGGTGGTGGGGGCGAGCGTAATTCGCGGATCATGGGAGCCAATGAGGAATTGGGGGAGTATTGTAAGGAACTTGGGATACGCTTTATAGATAATTAGGGATCATTTTGGGGCTGAAAGGACCTATATGGAAGGGATGGTCTCCGTCTTAGCCCAAGGGGTACAGAGGTTTTAGGAAGAAATATGTTGCAGGTGGTGGAGCGTTTTTGGTATAGGGAGGGGAGGGGGAACAGAGAAGGGGGGGGGGAATGAACACAGCAAATGTGTTACGAACCATAGCTGTAAAAATGGGATAAGGGGGATAAGGAAAAGGGACCAAAAATCCACTTGAATAGGCATAGCGTCCCAAGGAAAGCACAGGTACACAAAATAGGATATACAAACATACAGGGACTAGATAATAATGGGACAAGTAGGCGGAAGCCAATGAATCTTGATACCCTGAAAGTGGGGTATAGCAACATCCAGGGTCTCCATCGGAAAGTAAGTGAAATTGCTACATTGATGGAGGCAGAGGAGTTTGACGTCATGGGCCTAAGTGAAACGTGGATAAGACACGAGGAACGGGTAGACCAAGTAAGGGGGTACGTGTGAATAGGTGTAGGGCTAACGGAAGGCCAGAAAAAGGGGGAGGGGGTAGGCATGTACATTAAAGAGGATTTAAAACCGTCGCTGATCACAGACCTGGAAGAGGTCAGCACCTCGGCTGATGTATCGAAAGAAATTGGATGGGTAAGGATCAATCTGAGAAACAAAAGTATTGCCATTGGAGTTGTGTATTGTGCGGTGGAGGGAAGCAAACCTGAGTGGAATGACTCGATATACTCAACACTAAGGGCCAATATCACAGAGCTACAAAACAAGGGGCTCGGTATAATTCTGATGGGTGACTTTAATGGCCACATAGGTGACAAGGAAGAAGGCATAGAGGGTGGGGACAAGAAAGTCAACAGGAATGGAAGGAAGCTGTTGAACTTCACAAACGAGCTCGGTCTGAAGATTCTGAACAGGGACGCGAAGTGTAAGGGGAAATGGACATGGGAGAGGAACGACAGAAAATCAATAATCGACTACATTCTCACAGATATTAATTTATGGAGGGAGGTGATAGGGGCAGAAGTGGATGATGATGGTAAAATGGAGGTGGATAGTGATCACAACTTGATTACAGTGACGATCAGGGCCAAAAATCTAATTAAAAGCAAAGGAAGCTTTAAGGAGATTTGGGGACTCAAAAAGGATGCTGACTGGGCAGTGTCCAGAAGATGGCGGACGCTATAGTTTCGAGCCTAGTGGAAGCAGGGAAGGAAAGTGTAGGAAAGATCAGGGTGCCAACACGGGAACTTGGGTACAGAGTGAATGAAGAACTGAAAAGGGCCATAAAGGGAAGAAAAGCTAAATGTGCTGCATACAGGAGAAGTAGTAAACTTAAGGGGGCGGAAAGCAATGAGGCCACAGTAGCAAAGGAAGAATACCAACAAGTACGAAATAAAGTAAAGAAGAATAAAGACAATAATTGGAGAGTGCGAAATAGCAGTCTTATTAGGACGATAAGAAAGACAGGGGGTCGAGTTCGAACGTATTTTGGAAATGGGTGAATAAAGGTAACAACGGAAGTAACCCACAGAGTATTAAAGTAGATGGCAGAGTTACAGACGAGCAAGATCAAGTCGCATCAGAACTAGGCAAGCACTGGGGAAAGGTAAACGATAAGCGATGGGGCATGGGGAGCCCACCAGAGTGTCCGAATCAGGTCGAGGAAAACCTATCGAACTTCGTGTGCAGCGAAATTAAAACGGTGGAGGTGCGAAATGTGATCTCAAAATTGAGGGATGGAAAAGCGGGAGGAGTGGATGAAATTCCAAACGAGTTTATCAAAAAAGGGAGAGAGGAACTCGTGGAAAGCCTAACTGCCCTATTCAATCTGGCCATAGAAAATCAAGAGGTCCCGAAGGAGTGGAGAGAAAGCAAAGTGACATATTTATTCACAAAAAGGGGGAAAAAGACGTTTTGGATAACTATCGAGGGATCTCTGTCAGTAGCAACATTGGAAAAGTTTTCTGTAAAGTCCTGTATGGGAGATTAGAGGAGGTGATTGAAGAGAAGGGTATTTTGGGAGAAATCCAGAATGGCTTCAGGAAGGGAAGGAGAGTCACTGACCATCTTTCACGCTATCCCAAATGATAGAATCCGCGAAAGCAAAAAAGAAAAAGATGTTTATGGCCTTTTTGTATGTTAAAAATGCTAGAGTATGGAGGGAGGGTATGTGGCGCAAGCTGGAGGCTCTGGGCTTGGGAGGCATGTTTGTTGGAATTATGAAAGCATTATATAGAGATGTACGGAGTGAACTTAGCCTGGGAAACATGACAACAAAACGTGTGCCTATGGAGATAGGCCTAAAACAGGGGTGTATCCTTTCGCCAATTCCCTTTGCATTGTACATCAAAGGTTTAGGAGATGAACTCTTGCATAGCGACGAGAGGGTAGCAGTTGGGGACTTGAAGATCCCAGAGCTATTTTTTGCAGACGATATGGTGCTAGTGTCAGAAAGCGAAGAGGGGCTAGCGAAAATGCTGGGAATTGTTGGGAAATATGGGAGAAAATGGAGACTCGAACTTCATGAAAACAAGAGCAAAGTTATACATGTAGGTCGCAAAGTGGACCCCACTCGAAAGTGGAGAGTGGGCGAGTTCTGCATTCCGGAAGGAAGCAGCAAACTTCTTAGTGTAGGAGAGACAGGTGACTACGAGTATCTGGGGTAAATATAAACATCACAGGAAGAGGCATCTACCGAAACCACACAAATAAATTGATTCTGAAGGGGAAGCGAATCCTTAACCAAATGAAACTTATGAGGAGAAACAGTTTCAATAAGGTTTTCGTCGGGATAACCATTTGGGAAATGGTAGGACTGCCAAGTATAACATACGGTACAGAAGTGGTACCCCTAAACCAAACGTCTGTAAAGAGCTTGGAAATCCTACAGAACGATGCAGACCGATGGATAAAGGGGTCGAGTAATACCGCAGCGCTAGAAGCAATCAGGGGTGAGCTTGGGTGGATGAGGGTCAAGGACAGAATAGACCTATTGAAACTAGGTTATCTTAATTATTTGGTAAATCTCTCCGACAGCCGATGGTGTAAAGTAATGTTCCTGAGAATTTTCAATTCAAATACCAAGATGAGGTGGATGGTCCAAGTGAGGGAGCTAGTAGAGAACTACTCATTGGAGATCTCGGACCTAGACGTTGGGGCAAACCAGGGTAAAAAAATCGTCAGAGAAAGGGTCATGGAGGATTGTAACCATAATTGGCGAGAGGGGGTCAAATCAAAGAGGTCTTTGGGTGGCCTAAGTGATAAAGAGAAGTCTGGTTTTGAAGAGTACCTTGATGGCACCTTTGAGGGGTCACTATTGTTGAAGCTGAGGTCGCGGTCCCTGGAGCTGAGGGGGGAAATTGGGAAAAACAGTGAAAAGAAGTGTCAGATTTGTAATTGGGGTGTGGTGGAGACCCTGGAACACTTTCTTCTAGAATGCCCAAAATACCAGTCAAAAAGAATAAGATTCACTGGGAGTATAATGGGGAAGTGGGAGGGGAGAATAAAGGACATGTGGATGGTGAGAGACTCAAAGGAGAGGGTTAATATGGTAATCGGAGAGATTGGGGAAGAATGGGACAAGGGATGTCATTAAGCAATTCGTCTCCGAGTGGTGGGAGGAGAGAAGCGTGGGAATAGGGAGGCAGTTGGGAGTACAGGAGAAACCAAGGCCTTCTCATCCGAGAACCGCGATAAATCAGAGGCCGGCCAAAGTGTTATTATTATTATTACGTGCTAAGGTGTGTGCCGTTCATGGTACATATGCCTTCAAACAATGGTAAACCCGTTTATGCGAGGTCAGTGTGTTGAAGTGTCCGACAGTTACTTGCCGCCGCTCAGTGATTTTTTCCGGGTAGACCTGCTTTTTTCATTAGCGAAGCTGTCCGAAACGGTACGACCCGGATTGTTGGGATTGTCGTAAAAGCTGAATAAATAAATCGGTTGGGATGATTCCACCATACTCAAGCAAAGACCGTTTTCTATTTGAAACTAGACCACATGGGTCGTTTCCACCTTTTGATAAGGTAGGGCAGTATTTCAGGACTAAGGACCATATACAGCATATTTGAATATATATATAAATATACCATGACCAAATTCACACTAAGGTGGACACCTGATAGCCAGATGAGAGCTAGCTATAAGAGCAATTTATGGCCACGATGTTGAATATAAAAAACAGCAGTTTCTGGTGAAACCCTACACTCAGGATAGAAAAGGCACTACTGACGCCGTGGCCGAATTCAGTGAGTTATTGGGTATTATTAACACAGCTGCAACAAAAAGAATAACTCTCAGGAAATCGAAAATGAGACCTAAGAAGAGATGGTTTGATAGCGAATGCAAACAACTAAAAAGTGCTCTGGATGACGCTATAAAACGCTTGCAACGCACACCCCACGACAGGTCATTGATTCAGAAATTTTATTCTGCCAAAAAAGCATATAAGAACACACTAAAAAGAAAATCAAAGTTATACTTCAAAAGCATATGCGATAAACTAGAACACCTGTCAACATCTGACCCCAGAGAATACAGGAAAACAATTAATTCATAGCGAAAAAACAAAGCCGCAGATCAACATCTGGATGCCGACAGAACTGTAGATTTCTTTGGTGATCTTCTCTG
The DNA here is from genome assembly GCA_031216915.1 of Pictodentalium vernedei. Lineage (NCBI taxonomy): Eukaryota > Metazoa > Mollusca > Scaphopoda > Dentaliida > Dentaliidae > Pictodentalium > Pictodentalium vernedei. The sequence continues at coordinate 654,139,827 of CM062295.1, forward strand.
TAGACCTAGACCACCGAACAAATCTAACAGTCCTGACACGTTTAGCAGAAATCAAGATTATCAGTTTGCACTTAATAATGGTTCATTTACTGCCGATGAAATTGTGTACTCAGTTAAACGACTCAAAAACAAAAAAAGCATCTGGTTGCGACAATATATCAAACGAACTGCTTAAAACGGTTACTCCACATCTAATCGATCACTTAATTAAACTTTTCAACCAGGTGTTTGAATCACACCATTATCCACTGGTTTGGAGCAATACTGTACTAACAACTATCTACAAGAAAGGTGATAGATATGATCCAAATAATTACAGAGCAATAGCCGTAAGCAACGAACTTGGCAAGCTATTTAATAAAGTTCCGAAAGAAAGGATTAACACATTTCTTGAAGACAATTCCTTAATCACCGATAATCAATGTGGCTTCAGACAAGGTCGAGGTACAACCGACGGCGCTTATATTCTTAAAACATCGATAAATAAATATAAAAAGATGAAAAAACCACTATACGCGGTTTTTGTTGATTTTAAGAAAGCCTTCGACACTGTTGACAGAAATATTCTCTTTCAAAAACTTAACAAAGTGGGTATATGTGGTAATATTCTCGCAGTGTTAAGTTCTTTATATCAGTCAAGCTTTTATCAAATAAAAACCAAACTTGGCGTGAGCCCCGCATAATTATCGACAATCGCTGTTAGGCAGGGCTGTGTTATTTCGCCGACATTATTTAAAAATTTATTGATGACATTGGACACATTTTTGATGAAAAATGTGCACCTGTAAAATTAAATAATACTACATTAAATCATCGGCTTTTCGCAGATGATCTGGTGCTGATATCAGACAACCCCTACGGATTGCAGCGATGCTTAGACCAGTTGGACGATTACTCTGTTAGAAACGGGCTCCATGTAAATGTAGATAAAACAAAGGCGATGACATTCCACTCCCGTAAAGTTAGAATGCCAAACTTCCACATTGGTTCAAATTCAGTTACTCAGGTATCCGATTACACTTATCTTGGCCTATGTTTCGCAAAAAATGGAAAGTTAACAAAAGCACAACAAGAATTAAGCAAAAAGGGCATGAAAGTACTGTGCAGTCTACTAAATACTTTCAAAAAGGAATGGCCACCTCCGATAATTCTTCTCACTAAACTTTCCGATTCACTTATTAAGCCTATTCTTTTATATGGAAGTGAAATATGGGCGTCTGAAATAAACAATACACACGGTGATAAGGTTCCGTGTGAACATGTTCATCTACAGTTCTGTAAAAGCCTACTCGGTGTTAACAGGAAATCATCCAACCACGCAGCGAGAGCGGAATTAGGTCGATATCCTGTGCACATGGAGGCTACGATGCAAATGATTAAATATACAACCAAATTGTACCAGATGTCTTCTTCAACACTGTTGACTGAGGCTAGAATTGAGTCTGAAAATTATACATTACCAGATTCAATCATTTCAAGATGTCACCGTCTTGTGGAAGATAGTGGTCAAGCAAATGCCCCCGGTAAACAACCAGCAAACCTTAGCAATTGGAAAATTGACATAATTCGTGAAGACTTGAAGACTTGCCACCTTAATACTTTTCTAAATGATATATACAATGATGATAAGAAGGCCGGAAAAAATAAACTTAGAACCTATAGAGAGTTTAAAGACACTTATAACATAGAAGTTTATTTACTGAACACAACTTCGGAACATGCCAAAAATATGTTCACCCGATTACGTATTAGTAATCACAACTTAATGATTGAAAAGGGTAGACATATGCAGCCCCCATTACCTGTACATAAAAGGTTATGTAAGGTCTGTAACAATGGTAATATAGAAACCGAATTCCACTTTGTTATGGATTGTAAGACTCTATACGTGCTGACACCTATAGCAAAATCGAGAGAGAATATCCAGATTTTGTTGGTATGAGTAGCTCTGAGAGATTCGTATTTCTTATGAAAAATGAAATCCCCGCACTGTGTGGTATCATCTGTAATATGATCCGACAAATGTTTGAATGCAGAGAATGCTTACTTACCAATTAGAATGAAATCATTAGCTATAACATGCACCAACTGAACATTAGTGTTTGTGGTTTCAAACATATTTTGCTATTTCCTGGTATTATTGTTACTAATTTCAATGACATGCAATCTGCCTTGTTTTTGGTGTTCTTGCAATAAATATTATCTTATCTTATCTTATTTCATGTGGTGGTGAATCCACGCCTAAAAATACCTTAGTTTCCATTCTCGTTAGTGGACTGCTTTCGGTGTCATTTTTTAAAAGTCCATTTTTCTTGATATTCTTGAATTTTCAGCCGCCGAGTCTCTTAAGTATCCTGTCGGCGACGCCAATGTTGTATTTTCAGCCGCCGGGTCTCTTAAGAATCCTGTCGGCGACGCCAATGTTGTATTTTCAGTGTTGATTAACATTCAATGAATTTGGATGAAATTTAAGGGCGTTATCAATTAAGAAAGACATAGAAATAATAACAGTCTTACCGCACACAAGAGTAAATACCACACACAGCAGTACAAAAGATAACATACCGCACACAGCAGTATAGCACACGGAATACCGCACACAGCAGTATAGCAGACGGAATACAGAACACAGCAGTATAAGAGATGTCATACCGCACACATCAGTATAACAGACGGAATACCGCACACAGCAGTATGATAAATAGCATACCGCACACAGCAGTATAACAAACAGAATACCACACATAGCAGTATTATAGATAGCATACCGCACACAGCAGTATAACAAACAGAATACCACACATAGCAGTATTATAGATAGCATACCACACACAGCAGTATAACAAACAGAACACCACACACAGCAGTATTATAGATAGCATACCGCACACAGCAATATAACAAACAGAATACAACACACAGCAGTATTATAGATAGCATACCGCCTACAGCAGTATAACAAACAGAATACCACACACAGCAGTATTATATATAGCATACCGCACACAGCAGTATAACAAACAGAATACCACACACAGCACTATTATAGATAGCATACCGCACACAGAAGTATAACAAACAAAATACCACACACAGCAGTATTCTAAAAAGCATACCGCACACAGCAGTATAACAAACAGAATACCACACACAGCAGTATTATAGATAGCATACCGCACACAGCAGTATAACAAACAGAATACCGCACACAGCAGTATTATAGATAGCATACCGCACACAGCAGTATAACAAACAGAATACCACACACAGCAGTATTAAAGATAGCTTACCGCCCACAGCAGTATAACAAACAGAACACCACACACAGCAGTATTATAGATAGCATACCGCACACAGCAGTATAACAAACAGAACACCACACACAGCAGTATTATAGATAGCATACCACACACAGCAGTATAACAAACAGAATACCACACACATCAGTATTATAGATAGCATACCGCCCACAGCAGTATAACAAACAGAACACCACACACAGCAGTACTATAGATAGCATACCGCACACAGCAGTATAACAAACAGAATACCACACACAGCAGTATTATAAAAAGCATACCGCACACATCAGTATAACAGACGGAATACCGCACACAGCAGTATGGTAAATAGCATACCGCACACAGCAGTATATCAAACAGAATACCACACATAGCAGTATTATAGATAGCATACCGCCCACAGCAGTATATCAAACAGAATACCACACATAGCAGTATTATAGATAGCATACCGCACACAGCAGTATATCAAACAGAATACCACACATAGCAGTATTATAGATAGCATACCGCACACAGCAGTATATCAAACAGAACACCACACACAGCAGTATTATAGATAGCATACCGCACACAGCAGTATATCAAACAGAATACCACACACAGCAGTATTATGGATAGCATACCGCACACAGCAGTATATCAAACAGAATACCACACATAGCAGTATTATAGATAGCATACCGCACACAGCAGTATATCAAACAGAATACCACACACAGCAGTATTATGGATAGCATACCGCACACAGCAGTATATCAAACAGAACACCACACACAGCAGTATTATAGATAGCATACCGCACACAGCAGTATAACAAACAGAATACCACACACAGCACTATTATAGATAGCATACCGCACACAGAAGTATAACAAACAAAATACCACCCACAGCAGTATTATAAAAAGCATACCGCACACAGCAGTATAACAAACAGAATACCACACACAGCAGTATTATAGATAGCATACCGCACACAACAGTATAACAAACAGAATACCGCACACAGCAGTATTATAGATAGCATACCGCACACAGCAGTATAACAAACAGAATACAACACACAGCAGTATTATAGATAGCATACCGCACACAACAGTATAACAAACAGAATACCACACACAGCAGTATTATAAAAAGCATACCGCACACATCAGTATAACAGACGGAATACCACCCACAGCACTATTATAGATAGCATACCGCACACAGCAGTATAACAAACCGAATACCACACACAGCACTATTATAGATAGCATACCGCACACAGCAGTATATCAAACAGAACACCACACACAGCAGTATTATACATAGCATACCGCACACAGCAGTATAACAAACAGAATACCACACATAGCAGTATTATAGATAGCATACCGCACACAGAAGTATAACAAACAGAACACCACACACAGCAGTATTATAGATAGCATACCACACACAGCAGTATATCAAACAGAACACCACACACAGCAGTATTATGGATAGCATACCGCACACAGCAGTATATCAAACAGAACACCACACACAGCAGTATTATAGATAGCATACCGCACACAGCAGTATATCAAACAGAACACCACACACAGCAGTATTATAGATAGCATACCGCACACAGCAGTATAACAAACAGAATACCACACACATCACTATTATAGATAGCATACCGCACCCAGCAGTATAACAAACAGAATACCACACACAGCAGTATTATAGATAGCATACCGCACACAGCAGTATAACAAACAGAATACCGCACACAGCAGTATTATAGATAGCATACCGCACACAGTAGTATAACAAACAGAATACCACACACAGCAGTATTATAGATAGCATAATAACATAATAACACTTTGGCCAGCCGCTGATTTGTCGCGGTTCTCGGACGAGAAGGCCATGGTTACCCCTATACTCCCAACTGCCTCCCTGTTCCCACGCTTCTCCTCTCCTCCCAACTGCCTCCCTGTTCCCACGCTTCTCCTCTCCTCCCAACACTCGGAGACGAACTGCTTGATGATATCTCTTGTCCCATTCTTCCCAATCTCTCCGATTAGCATATTAACCCTCTCCTTTGAGTCTCCCCCTAACCACATGTCCTTCATTCTCCCATCCCACTTCCCCATTATACTCCCAGTGAGTCTCATTCTTTTAGACTGATACTTTGGGCAATCTAGAAGAAAGTGTTCCAGGGTCTCGACCATGTCCAAGTTACACATCTGGCACTCCCTTTCAACGTCTTTCCCAATTTCCCCCCCCCCCCCCAGCTCCAGGGATCGTTAGTAGTTCTCTACTAGCTCCCTGACTTGGACCATCCACCCCGTTTTGATATTTGAGTTGAAAATTCTCAGGAACATTACTTTACACCATCGGCTGTCGGGGAGATTTACCAAATAATTAAGATAACCGAGCTTCAACAGGTCTATCCTGTCCTTGATCCTCATCCACACAAGCTCACCCCTGATTGCTTCTAGCGCTGCGGCATTACTCGACCCCGTTATCCATCGGCCTGCATCGTTCTGCAGGATTTCCAAGCTCTTTACGGCCGTCTGGTTTTGGGGTACCACTTCCGTACCGTATGTTATACTTGGCAGCCCCACCATTTACCAAATGGTTTTCCCCCACGAAAACCGTATTGAAACTGTTTTTCCCTATAAGTTTCATTTGGTAAAAGATTCGCTTCCCCTTTAGAATCAATTTATTTGTGTGGTTCCGGTAGATGCCTCTTCCTGTAATATTTATATTCACCCCCAAATACTCGTAATCACCTGTCTCTCCCACACTGAGAAGTTTGCTGCTCCCTTCCGGAATGCAGAACTCACCCTCTCTCCACCTTCGAGTGGGGTCCACTTTGCGGCCCACAGGTATAACTTTGCTCTTGCTGTCATTAAGTTCGAGTCTCCATTTGCTCCCATATTTCCCAACACTTCCCATCATTTTCGTTAGCCCCTCTTCGCTTTCTGACACTAGAACCATATCGTCTGCAAAAAATAGCCCTGGGATCTTCAAGTCCCCAACTGCTACCCCCTCCTCTCTACGCAGGAGTTCATCTCCTAAACCTTTGATGTACAATGCAAACAGGATCGGCAAAAGGATACACCCCTGTTTTAGGCCTATCTCCAAAGGAACACGATTCGTTGTAATGTTTCCCAGGCTAAGTTCACTCTGTACATCTTTATATAATGCTTTCATAATTCCAACAAACTCGCCTCCTAAGCCCATAGCCTCCAGCTTGCGCCACATGCCTTCCCTCCATACTTTATCGTATGCCTTTTTGATATCCAAAAAGGCCATAAACATCTTTTTCTTTTTTGCTTTCGCGGATTCTATCATTTGGGATAGTGTGAAAAGATGGTCAGTAACTCTCCTTCCCTTCCTGAAGCCATGCTGGATTTCTCCCAAAAACCCTTCTCCTCAATCACCTCCTCTAGTCTCCCATACAGGACTTTACAGAAAACCTTTCCAATGTTGCTACTGACAAAGATCCCTCGATAGTTATCCAAAACGTCTTTTTCCCCCTTTTTGTGAATAAATGTCACTTTACTTTCTCTCCACTCCTTTGGGACCTTTTGATTTTCTATGGCTAGATTGAATAGGGCAGTTAGGCTTTCCACGAGTCCCTTTCCCCCTTTTTTGATAAACTCGTTAGGAATTTCATCCACTCCTCCAGCTTTTCCATCCCTTAATTTTGATATCACCTTTCGCACCTCCTCCGTTTTAATTTCGCTGCACACGAAGCTCGATAGGTTTTCCTCGACCTGATTCGGACACTCTGGTGGGCTCCCCATGCCCCATCGCTTATCGTTTACCTTTTCCTAGTGCTTGACTAGTTCTGATGCGACTTGATCTTGCTCGTCTGTAACTCTGCCATCTACTTTAATACTCTGTGGGTTACTTCCTTTGTTACGTTTATTCACCCATTTCCAAAATACGTTCGAACTCGACCCCCTTGTCTTTCTTATCGTCCTAATAAGATTGCTATTTCGTACTCTCCGATTATCGTCTTTACTCTTATTTACTTTATTTCGTGCTTGGTGGTATTCTTCCTTAGCAACTGTGGCCTGATTGCTTTCCGCTCCCTTAAGTTTTCTACTTCTCCTGTATGCAGCACATTTAGCTTTTCTTCCCTTTATGGCCATTTTCAGTTCTTCGTTCACTCTGCACCCAAGTTCCCGTGTTGGCACCCTGACCTTTCCTACACTTTCCTTTCCTGCCTCCACCAGGCTCGCAACTATGACGTCGGCCATCTTCTGGACACTGTCCCTCTTGGGTACGGTTGCAAGCTTTGGTTTCAGTTTTTCATTGAATTTCGCCCAGTCAGCATCTTTTTTGAGTTCCCAAATCTCCTTAGAGCTTTCTTTGCTTTTTACTAGAGTCTTGGACCTGATCGTCACTGTAATCAAGTTGTGATCACTATCCACCTCCATTTTACCCTCATCATCCACTTCTACCCCTATCACCTCCCTCCATAAATTAATATCCGTGAGGATGTAGTCGATTAATGATTTTCTGTCGTTCCTCTCCCAGGTCCATTTCCCCTTACACCTCGCGTCCCTGTTCAGAATCTTCAGACCGAGCTCGTTTGTGAAGTTCAACAGCTTCCTTCCATTCCTGTTGACTTTCTTGTCCCCACCCTCTATGCCTTCTTCATCATTACCTATGTGGCCATTAAAGTCACCCATCAGAATTATACCGAGCCCCTTGTTTTGTAGTTCGGTGATATTGGTCCTTAGTGTCGAGTATATCGAATTATTCCATTCGGGTTTGCTTCCCTCCACCGCACAATACACAACCCCAACTGCAATACTTTTGTTTTTCAGACTGATCCTTACCCATCCAATTTCTTTCGATACCTCAGCCGGGGTGCTGATGTTTTCCAGGTCTGTGATCAGCGATGGTTTTAAATCCTCTTTAATGTACATGCCTACCCCTCCCCCTTTTTCTGGCCTTCCGTTCGCCCTACACCTATCCATACGTGCCTCCTTACTTTGTCTACCCATTCCTCGTGTCTTACACACGTTTCGCTTAAGCCCATGACGTCATACTCCTCTGCCTCAATCAATGTAGCAATTTCACTTACTTTCCGGTGGAGACCCTGGATGTTGCTATAACCCACTTGCAGGGTGTCAAGGTTCATTGGCTTCCGCCTACTGGTCCCATTATTATCTAGTTCCTGTATGTTTGTATATCCTACTTTGTGTACCTGTGCTTCCCTTGGGAAGCTATTCCTATTTATTTGGATTTTTGGTCCCTTTTCCTTATCCCCCTTGTCCCATTTTTACACCTATGGTTCTTGACACATTTCCTGTGATTATTCCCCCCTTCACTGACCTCCCCTCCCCTCCCTATACCAAAAAAGGCTCCACCACCTGCAACATATTTCTTCCTAAAACCTCTGTACCCCTTGGGCTAAGATGGAGACCATCCCTTCCATATAGGTCATTTCTGCCCCAAAACGATCCCCAATTGTCTACAGAGGGTATCCCAAGTTCCTTACAATACTCCCCCAATTCCTCGTTGGTCCCAATGATCCGCGAATTACGCTCGCCCCCACCAGCTAGTACTGGGAGAAGCCCCGAAACCACTACCTGTGCATTCTTGGCATTCAGTTGAGTTATTAAGTCCTTGTAAGTCTCAATAAGCTGAACTGATTTTCTCCCCCTGATGTTGTTGGTCCCCACGTGTACAACAACCACTGGGTCTGGGCCTGACCCCTTTACTAATCCACCCACTCTGTCCCTTAGGTCCTCCACCGTAGCCCCCGGAAAGCACAAATTGGTCCTGTTGACAATGTCGGGCCCACACACCACCCTATCTAACCCCTGCACTATACTACTCCCTGCAACCACCAACTGCCTCTTCCTGTCCCTTCCTGTCCTCTTTCCCGTCCTACTACCCCTGTTGCCACCTCTGTCGCCACTGGGCCGGCTCGCAATCTTGCACTTCGCCACACTAACCCCCATGCCTACCTCCACCTCCACCTCGTCAGACCCAACCTGCTCCTCAGAATTCTCGAAATTACCTAACACACTGAATCTATTTTGGACACTGCACCCCACCTTCTGCCCACTCCCACTACAAGCCACCTTGTCCTCGTTTACCCCCTTCCTAACCTTCCCTCTAACTCCTGCCCTGACAGACTCCACATGGTCATCGCTATCTCCCTCACTATCCGATTCTAAAAGAATACGCCTTTTCGCCCCCGACTCACACTACTAGCCTGGGAATTTGACACTCTAGCCCCTACTTCTCCACTACCCTCAACCGGACGCACCTTCCTATTCCCAAAAGACCCACTATTCACGTCAAAAGTCCGCTTCCTACTACCCACCACCTTCCATCCCCCATCGAATGCCACCCTCACTGGGGTGACACCAAACTTTCCTGCCCTCCCCAGTTTCCCCCTCACCACCTGCACCTCTTCCTCCAACTTTACATATGCCTCTAGCAGCTGCATTAGCTCTACGCAGATGGCACACATCCCCAACTCCCCCAGCTCACACCCATCCACATACACCATATGGCAGTGGCTACACACATCCGACCGCTGGCCGTCCGTCGGTAACTCACTAGCAGTAGCACCCCCTGTGCTGGCCTCAATCACTCCCTCCACCTGGACACCTATACTAACCGTCTCTGCCCTGCTGGTCTGAACCTCTCGCGTCACAAAACACTTACCATCCATAGCCAAAATTAGAATGAGAAGTTTGAATTTTAAAAAGCGGTCAACTCGTAAACAAAACAAAGCACAAAGCACCGAAAAGCGCGAAGATAGGGAACACGCCACTGATATCCGATAAAGAAACTAAACAAAATACTAATATAACTATATTTTATTAAAAATCACATCTATACAGCCCTAAAACAATATATATATATCTATCGATATGGATCGATCCGCAAGTATACAGAAGTTTTCTTGGCTACGAATCGAAATTAAGTATTTTTATTGTTTACTAATCATATATATTTCATTTTCAGGTTATTTTATTCAACTTTGTGGGGAGGTACTTTAGTATAGTAACTGGGACAAAGTTAGGAGATCTTAAATAAAACTGTGAGCGCTAAGTTGTCGAACGGTTCGTCGTGTTGCCTTTTGTCGCGTGTTTACAGTTTTCCCTGTCCGATCGCGTAATTTTGTTTTGATGATGGCGAGCAAGTCTGTTCAGACGGAGGTAAGTATGGAGGTAAATACGTGTAATATCGCGGTCCAGGTCAACGGTTCCAACGGGGTAAGTATTGGTGTGCAGACAGAGGTCACTGGGGGTGTCGGTCAGAGCCGGGTTGGTGGGGCCACCGATGGCGATATTGGGCTTGAAGTTTGTAAACAGTGTTCTATGATGTATGGGGACTGTCGTTCGATGGGATATGGAGAGGTATGTGCAAACTGTCAGGAAATCCTCCGCCTACTTGAGACAATTGTTAAGTTTGAGGGGGAGATTGCTGAGCTGAAGGGAAAACTTGGTAGGGCGGGGCTGTCTGGAGTTACGCCTGTGAAAGTAGCTTTCCGAGAAGGATGGATGGTTGTCGGTGGTTCCAAGAGGAAACATGGGGGTAGAACCTTTGATGTGAATGAGGTAGGTGATGAGGAGGGGGCTGCTAGAAAAGTACGTAGGCCAGATGAGGGGGGCCCAAGCCGGAGCAATGCTGTAAAGCGTTTGGCGTGGACTATCAAAAGTGGTAGGAAAGGGGGGCCAGAGAAGCAGGTAGATAGGGGTGTAAAGCCCAAAGGCAGTGGGGAGTTCAGCACCAGAAACAGATTTGATGTACTCGATTCGGAAGAGTCAGAGGAGGGGATGGAGGTAGTTGCAACAGATAGTAGCTTGGGGTCTAGGCCAGGAAAAAGGAGGAGGGATCCGGAGGAAGACCAGGGGAGTAGTCCAGGTAGTTCAGGGCCTGGAAAGAGACGGAGGGACAAGGATAGGAGTAATCCTAGGTCAAAGATACCGATACCGATAGTGATTCCGAGTGGGGCTGTTGGAGAGGAAGAGGACGCTGTAAACAATAGGAGACTAGAGGAGATAAATAGGGCGAGGGCCAAAAGTAAGTTGGTGGTTGCGGGAAGTAGCATAGTTCGGGGGATCGACAAGGTTGTCTGTGGTCCGGACAGTAAAAATAGAACAGTTCTGTGCTTTCCGGGGGCTAAAGTGGAGGACCTGAGGAATAGAGTGGACGGTATTGTAGCTGGGTCGGGGGCCTGATCCGGTAGTGGTATTACATGTGGGGTCCAATAACATCAGGGAGAGGAAATCAGTTCGTTTGGTGGACACATACAAGGACCTAATTAGTAAGCTACTTACCAGGAATGCTCGGATCATCGTTTCAGGGGTGCTCCCCGTTATGGGTGGTGGGAATGAGAGGAACTCGCGGATTATGGCACTAAACGAGGAGCTGGAAGAGCACTGCAAAGACTTGGGAATACATTTCATTGACCACTGGGATTCATTCTGGGGACAAGGAGTGTTGTATGGGCGAGACGGATTGCATTTAAGTAGGATGGGTACAGACCTGTTGGGCCAAAAAATTTTACAGGTGGCTGGGCCTTTTTTGGAGAAAAGGGGGGTAGGGGACCACAGCCGATAACCCAGAGGGGCACAAATGCTGGGAACATAGGAAGAACAACAAACATGCACAACACAGGGACATACCAGGGGTATAATAATGTGCCAGTGAGAACAAAAAAACAAAGATTCATTAAGGTTGGGTACTGCAACATCCAGGGTCTGCAGAAGAAAGTAAGCGAAATATCAACAATGATGGACGAAGGAGACTTCGATATAATGGGTCTAAGTGAGATGTGGATACGACGGGATGAGCGGGTTGATCAGATGAAGGGTTGCGTGTGGATAGGAGCTGGGCGAACTGAGGGTCAGAAACGGGGTGGGGGTGTTGGCATCTACGCTAAAGAGGAATTACAGCCCTCATTGATTACAGATCTCACAGAAGCAAGGACTCAGATTCCAGTATCCAACGAAATAGTCTGGGCAAAAATCAAGTTAGGAAGCAGGAGTGTTGCCGTTGGTGTTGTATACTTAGCAGTGGAGGGAAGTAAGCCCGAGTGGAATGATTCAATATATACAACTCTTAGATCGAATATCACAGAGCTTGAAAGCAGAGGGTTCAGTATTGTCCTAATGGGGGACTTCAATGGGCACATCGGGGATAAGGAGGAGGGCATACAGGGAGGTGATAGGAAAATTAACACGAATGGGAGGAAGATGTTGGACCTATCAAAAGAGCTTGGTTTAAAGATCCTGAACAGGGATGCGAAATGTAAGGGTAAATGGACCTGGGAGAGGAACGATAAGAAAACAATAATTGATTATATACTCACTGACGTTAGCGTATGGAGGGAGGTTATAGATGTAGAAATAGATGACGAGGGAAAAAATGACTTGGGTAGTGATCACAACCTGATAACAGTTAAGATTATGGGCAAAAAGACGAATAGAGACAGAAATACCTTCAAGGAAGTTTGGGGACTAAAACAAGGAGCCGACTGGAAGCGGTTTCGGGAAAAACTAAAACCAAGTCTTGAATGTATACCTAGGGATGCAAGTGTCCAGAGTATTTCAGATGGCATAGTAAATAGCCTAACAGAGGCAGGGAAGGATTGTATAGGAAGGGTGAGGGTCCCAACGAGAGAGCTCGGATACAGGGTTAACGAGGGACTGAAAAAGGCTATAAAAGAAAGGAAGGTAAAATGCGCTGCTTACAGAAGAAGTAGGAAGCTTAAAGGGGTGGATAACAATGACACGAGACTAATGAAAGGAGAATATGAACTGGCACGGAAAAAGGTGAATGAGATAAAGAATAATAATAGGAAGGAGCGCAATTGCAGTCTTGCCAGAACAATAAAGAAAACGGGGGGTTCGACTCAAACGTATTTTGGAACTGGGTAGTGTGCAGAGTATCAAAGTGGATGGGGAAAGTACAGAAGATAAAGGCCGTATCGCTTCAGAGTTAGTCAAGCACTGGGAAAAGATAAACGATAGGCGATGGGGCAGTGGGTCCCCACCAAAAAGAAATACACTGGTGGAGGAGAACCTATCCAATCGTGTATGTAGCGAAATAACGGCAGAAGAAGTGCGGAACGTGGTCTCGAAATTAAAAAATGGTAAAGCGGGAGGGACTGATGAAATTCCGAACGAATTCCTCAAAAATGGAGGGGAGGCACTTATTGAAGTCCTGACAAACCTTTTCAACCTGGCTCTGCGAAAGCAAAAGGTCCCCAGAGAGTGGAGGGAAAGTAAGGTGTCGTTCATACACAAAAAGGGGGATAAGGAAGTTCTAGATAACTATAGGGGGATATCAGTTAGTAGTAACATCGGAAAAGTATTCTGTAAGGTCATATACGGTAGACTTGAGGAAGTTATTGAAGAGAAAGGTTTTTTAGGAGAAATTCAAAATGGTTTCAGGAAAGGTCGAAGAGTCACTGATCACCTATTTACACTCACCCAACTGATAGAATCAACAAAGGCTGAAAAGAAAAAGATGTTTCTGGCATTTCTAGATGTGAAAAAAGCGTACGACCGAGTGTGGAGGGAAGGTATGTGGCGAAAGCTCGAGGGCATCGGACTGGGGGGTGACTTTGTGGGAATCATGAAAGCACTGTATACAGATGTGCAAAGCCAACTCAGTCTAGGGAGTATCACTACAAAACGAGTCCCTATGGATATAGGCCTCAAGCAGGGGTGTATCTTTTCACCGATTTTGTTTGCATTGTATGTTAAAGATTTAGGGGACGAACTAATTCAGAGTGCGGAGGGGGTAAATGTTGGAGACATAAAGGTACCAGGCTTATTCTTTGCGGACGACATGGTGTTAATGTCTAGAACTGAACAGGGGCTAGAGAAATTGCTGGAAATTGTTGGTAGATATGGGAACACTTGGCGGCTCGAACTAAATGAAAATAAAAGCAAGGTAATACCCGTTGGACGCAAGGTAGATATGACGAAGAGATGGAGAGTGGGGGAGTTCTCAATCCCCGAAGGGGAAAGCAAACAAATCACTGTAGGAGAAACGGGAGAGTATGAGTATCTAGGGGTAAGCATAAATATAACGGGAAGAGGGGTGTACAGAAATTACTCAGCCAAACTGATTCTGAAGGGGAAAAGAATTCTGAACCAACTAAAACTTTTAGGGAAAAATAGTTTTAACAAGGTCTTTGTGGGGAAAACACTGTGGGAGAGGGTGGGTTTACCAAGTATAACGTATGGCACGGACGTGATTCCATTAAACCAAACCGTTATTAAGAAGTTGGAAAGTACTCAGAATGATGCCGGCAGATGGATAACAGGGTCGAGTAATGCTGCAGCTTTGGAAGCAGTAAGGGGGAAGCTTGGGTGGACGAAAATCAAGGACAGGGTAGATTTGGGAAAACTGTGTTACTTTAACTACTTGAGAAACCTGCCTGACAACCCGTGGTGCAAACTGATGCTCGATACCATTTGGAATTCTAATATAGATACGGGGTGGTCAAAACATGTGAGGGAACTAATGGACAATTACTCTATAGAGGTCACAAACATAGAAGTAGGAATGAAAGAAGGCAAAAGGTTTGTCAAAGAGAGAGTCATGGAAGATTGCAATCGAAACTGGCGAGCAGGGGTTAGCGTGAAAAGATCACTGCAGGGGTTACAATATAAAGAAAAGCCAGCTTTTGAGAAGTACCTAGATGGCACCTTTGGAGGGTCACTGCTGTTCAAACTGAGATCAAGATCACTGGAGCTTCGGGGGAAAATTGGGAGAGATGGAGAAAAGGGATGCCAAATGTGCCACTCTGAAGTAGTGGAGACCCTGGAACATTTTCTCTTGGAATGCCCACAGTATATACCTCATAGAATAAAATTTACTGGAAGAATAATGCAGAAGTGGGGTGAAGAAACAAAGGATAGATGGCTGAAGGGGGACACGAGGGAGAGGGTAGGAATGCTTATTGAAGAAATTGAAAAAGAGGAAGTGAGGGACACTATTAAGCAGTTTATATCTGAATGTTGGGAGGAGAGGAGGGGAAGAGGGGGTGGGGTGCAGGGGGAATGATGGCCTTCTCTTATGAGGACCGCGACAAATCAGCGGCTGGCCAAAGAGTTATTATTATTATTATCTACAGAACACCTGGAAGAAAAATATAGATACTTGAGCTAACTTTTGACAACTAAATCGAAATACTCCCTGTTGGTTTGGATATGGACACATAAGCAGTATAACAAATAGAATACCGCACACAGCAGTATTGTAGATAGCATATCACCCACAGTAGTATAACAAAGAGACTTGAACATATTTGGATAATCAAAATAACTTAGCATTCTACCAGTTAAGAAACACAGGTTGACACACGGTCGAAATAATCGTCCGAACGGTTTAACATTCAAAGTCACACTCAAGTTGTTCCCAGACTAATATCTCAATCACACTATCACACTGAGAAACCAATTGAGCTTATTACTGTGAACACTGTTCACTGGCTGGATCTTGGCAACTGATCTTCACTAAATCAATTATACAACATTCCTGACATGAATATGCACGGTTTGAATCCTGTCTGAACAGAGAGGCTTACATGTGAAAAGTACTGTGGGCTCTGAACTCAAAGGAAATTGACACGAGTTTGTGCAATCCATCAAGAGGTAAAAACAACTATTTACAAATGAAAATATTCAATAGAGCAAATAATATCATCAAATATGTGATCTTCGTTGGGCGTTTAAACTGATATACGTACAAAACGGCATGTTCACTGATCAAACAGGCGACAGATATCCCAGATTGTTGAACAATTCAGTTCAGGAAAACAACATATCGAGAAAAGTCCCAGGCAGAATCAATAATGATTCATCGACTGTGCTGCGATTAATTAAGAGTTGACACGAGCAATAGAAGTTTTGTTAAAAGTAAGTGCTTGAAGTGAGGCCGCATTTAAGAAGTGAAAGGCAGTGTAAAATGAAACTAGTTATCCATGTGTCTTGCAGAAGTGCGAATTAACAATTTGCTGAGTTTTTCCAAACAAGTGAACATTGTCGCAGAAAACTACAATGCAGTTGTAGAATCATGTGAAGAACCATAAAATATGTCCTACGAGCAGCTCAATAATGAAGCAAATTACCTCACTGTCGAACTCAATAAATTCCCAGAAAAGACAATAATTTATATAAAAACAATTACTCGTAATCAATGAGGCGAGGAACCTCATCAATTATCATTATATTCTCTTTAAGCTATTATTTTTACAGCCGATTCCACACATGATTCCTTTTAAAAACATAAGTGCAGTTTCAAGTTTACTTCAGTTAGCATCAGGATGCCCAAGTTCACCCCGAACAGATTGAGTGATGTATCGGGAGGTATTCTGGTGTGATAAGAGTAATCTTTGTCCTTCCGTGCATTGATTGATCCGGCGTTGCTATTTGGCGCTGGCTTCTGTTTGTGAAAACCGGATTAACTACACTATTTGTCCACAAACCTGTAGTTTAATCAGAAGGCACCTCAAAACTATCACAACCATTATTATAAATAACCCAACTATTACTGGGTTTACTCAAGTTTTCAGTTTCGCATACACTTTCATGGACTATTTCATAATCAATAACAGATGCAGTAAATGACCGCATGTCTGGTAAAGGTGAAATGTGATGAAGTTGCTGGCGTTTAGGTAACTTATTTTTACTGACATCATTATTGCATTCTCCCCCGAACCAAATGCAGCAAACGGCCGCATAAGTGTTGAAGGTGAGATGCTTTGAATCTTCCCGTGCCTAATTTCATGTATCAGATAATTTGCTGGCAGTGTAAACATAAAATCCAGAGGTGAATGTGATATTTGCGAAACTGAAGAATAAACTAGTTTAGGATCTTCCTATGAAGGTTTAATACCACTTGGCTGGGTCGACATGGTTGAGTATAATTGTGTTGGCACAGACAGTGGCAATTCGGAACTGTTAATTGCATGCTGGGTAGTATCTGTGCATGGTGCAGAATTGAATATAGCTTCAGCATCCTTTAGTGTCATCATGGGATTGGTCAATTTCTCATCAGCGTCTGTAAGTTGGGCTTGCACCAGTTTAGTTTCCTCATCAGTTCTCCTTTCTGACTGGACAAATTATCGTCGACATTCTGATGTTTGACGTGAATCGGCTTCGTCCAGTTGTTGCCAAGCTATTCCTTTATATCCGTTTTCTCCGTTGTTGAAATTCATAGTTAACAATTTCATTCAATTGACATCGTACTTGGATGGTGTTAAAAGCCGGTCGGTTGACCCGATTAAAACCAATGCACTATCTTCTTTCAGTGGCCAAACCGATTACTCCATTCTTCCACCCCTCCATGTTTGTGTGTCTGGCTAAAATGTTTTGGATTCATATACATCTTCTGACATGTACAAATCACCAACAGCAGTCTGCTTAAAAATAGAGAGATTAGTAACAATTTTAAAAACTAGTAAAAATATTTAAAAATTCAACAGATAGCAAAATGATACAACCCGTGGAAGCAATTGACCTTCAATCGAGTGTTAAAAATGAACAGATTTTATTATCGTGAATGAAAGCTAATAACCTTCAAATCACAACTCTTTAAATGGGCTTTTTCATAAAATGTTAAACCAAAGAAAAAAATTAATAAAATTAAAGGAATAATTTTCAATCGCCCAATTTCTTAAATTTTAGTCGGCGACGCCAATGTGGTATTTTCAGCCGCCGAGTCTCTTAAGTATCCTTTCGGCGACGCCAATGCTGCATTTTCAGCCGCAGAGTCCCTTAAGTATCCTCTCGGCGACGCCAATGTTGTATTTTCGGCCGCCGAGTCTCTTAAGTATCCTGTTGATTAACATTCAATGAATTTGGATAAAATTTAAGGGCGTTATCAATTAAGAAAGACATGGAAATAATAACAGTCTTGCCGCACGCAACAGTAAATACCACACACAGCAGTATGAAAGATAACATACCGCACACAGCAGTATGGCACACGGAATACCGCACACAGCAGTATAGCATACGGAATACTGCACACAGCAGTATAGCACACGGAATACCGCACACAACAGTATAGCAGACGGAATACCGCACACAGCAGTATAGCACACGGAATACCGCACACAGCAGTATAGCACACGGAATACCGCACACAGAAGTATAGCACACGGAATACCGCACACAGCAGTATAGCAGACGGAATACCGCACACAGCAGTATAAGAGATATCATACCGCACACAGCAGTATAACAGACGGAATACCACACACAGCAGTATTATAGATAGCATACCGCCCACAGCAGTATAACAAACAGAATACCACACACAGCAGTATTATAGATAGCATACCGCCCACAGCAGTATAACAAACAGAATACCACACACAGCAGTATTATAGTTAGCATACCACACACAGCAGTATAACAAACAGAATACCACACACAGCAGTATTATAGATAGCATACCACCCACAGCAGTATAACAAACAGAATACCACACACGGCAGTATTATAAAAAAGCATATTGCCCACAGCAGTATAACAAACAGAATACCACACACAGCAGTATTATAGATAGCATACCGCACACAGCAGTATAACAAACAGAACACCACACACAGCAGTATTATAGATAGCATACCACACACAGCAGTATAACAAACAGAACACCACACACAGCAGTATTATAGATAGCATACCACACACAGCAGTATAACAAACAGATTACCACACACAGCAGTATTATAGATAGCATACCGCACACAGCAGTATAACAAACAGAATACCACACACAGCAGTGTTATAGATAGCATACCACACACAGCAGTATAACAAACAGAACACCACACACAGCAGTATTATAGATAGCATACCGCACACAGCAGTATAACAAACAGAACACCACACACAGCAGTATTATAGATAGCATACCGCACACAGCAGTATAACAAACAGAATACCACACACAGCAGTATTATATATAGCATACCGCACACAGAAGTATAACAAACAAAATACCACACACAGCAGTATTATAGATAGCATACCGCACACAGCAGTATAACAAACAGAACACCACACACAGCAGTATTATAGATAGCATACCGCACACAGAAGTATAACAAACAAAATACCACACACAGCAGTATTATAGATAGCATACCGCACACAGCAGTATTACAAACAGAATACCACACACAGCAGTATTATAGATAGCATACCGCACACAGCAGTATAACAAACAGAACACCACACACAGCATTATTATAGATAGCATACCACACACAGCAGTATAACAAACAAAATACCACACACAGCAGTATTATAGGTAGCATATCGCCCACAGCAGTATAACAAACAGAACACCACACACAGCAGTATTATAGATAGCATACCGCCCACACCAGTCTAACAAACAGAATACCACACACAGCAGTATTATAGATAGCATATCGCCCACAGCAGTATAACAAACAAAATACCACACACAGCAGTGTTATAGATAGCATATCGCCCACAGCAGTATAACACACAGAATACCACACACAGCAGTATTAATAAACAGAGGTTGACATACAGTCGAAATAATCGTCCGAACGGTTATCTTAATTATTTGGAAAATCTCCCCGATAGCCGATGGTGTAAAGTAATGTTCCAGAGAACTTTCAGCTCAAATATCAAGACGGGGTGGATTGTCCAAGTGAGGGAGCTAGTAGAGAACTACTCACTGGGAATCTCGAACCTAGACGTTTGGGCAAACCAGAGTAAAAAAATCGTTAGAGAAAGGGTCATGGAGGATTGTAACCGTAATTGGCGAGAGGGGGGGGGGGGGGGGAGTCAAATCAAAGAGATCTTTGGGTGGCCTGCGTGATAAAGTGAAGCCTGGTTTTGAAGAGTACCTTGATGGCATCTTTGGGTGTGGGGGGGGGGGGGGGTCACTGTTGTTCAAGCTGAGGTCGAGGACCCTGGAGCTGAGGGGAAAAACTGGGAAAAACAGCGAAAAGGAGTGCCAGATGTGTAATTTGGGCATGGTGGAGACTCTGGAACACTTTCTTCTAGAATGCCCAAAATACCAGTCTAAGAGAACAAGATTCACTGGGAGTATAATGGGGGAAGTGGGATGGGAGAATGAAGGACATGTGGTTGGTGGGCGACTCAAAGGAGAGGGTTAATATGCCAATCGGAGAGATTGGGAAGAATGGGTCAAGGGATGTCATCAAGAAGTTCGTCTCCGAGTCTTGGGAGGAGAGAAGAAGCTTGGGGATAGGGAGGCAGTTTTAGTACAGGGGTAACCAAGGCCTTCTCATACGAGAACCGCGACAAATCAGCGGCCGGCCAAAGTATTATTATTATTATTATCCAAAGTCAGACTCAAATTGTTCCCAGACAAATATCTCAATCACACTGAGAAACCAATCGAGCTTATTACTGTGAACATTGTTCATTGGCTGGATCTTGGCAACTGATCTTCACAAAATCAATTAACTCCAATTATACAACAATATGGTTGTTTGCGTAATCTGTGAATTGGGTGGGTGGGCATGTTCAATCTCGCTTCAGTGATATTCCCAGCACGGACAAATAGGCATCGGCTTATCCAAATATGACAACAGTCTACATCGCAACAGGATCGCTGATTGTTTCATTCCCTAAACTAAAACGTCCCATAACTTATTTATTTATTGGTGTTTAAGCTCACATATTTCTGCACAATGGCTAATCATGACCATGACAGTTTTACGGGTGGAGGAAGCCCGAGTACCCGGAGAGAACCACCGAGCAACGGGGAGCAACTGTCAGCTCCCCAACATACCAACTCCACAAAAGCAGGGTTAGCATTGGTTGAAGACAGGTGCACCATCGACGTGCAGTACGCCTTAGTACACAACGCCACCGCGCCCCTACGTGGGCAATGGGGGTGAAGTGTCTTGCCCAAGGATCCCATAACTTAGACAGCCCATAACTTTGACAAGCAGTAAAAGTCGTTAATTGTGTTCACCAACTATTATAATGGACTAGTCTGATATTATTATAGTGATGAAGTCATCAAACTTACTTGATGTTTTGCATGAGAATAACCAGATATTTAATTATTAGTTGTTTGGATAAACCTGTTTACACATGTCTACACATGTCCAACATCAAATAAGTTGTTAAGTGTTATCCTTATTATTATTTACACTTACACTGTTTAACCCTTTACCCAACGCAAACGATATCAAAATTTATTATTTTAAATATCATTTTTTTTAACTTTTTCAAAACAATTCAACAAAACCAGATCATGTGACCCCCTCGTTGGAACGAGCTCGTTCCAACGAGGGGTCACATGATATGATTTTGTTAAAATGTTTTGAAAAATAATATTTTTTCAACTGCTGAATTTGTATATTACGTGGGCGGTTGCGGGCGATTCGTTGGATAAAGGTTTAAACATGCAAAACATCATAACATATAAAATTCCTGACTTTATTGGGGAATCACATCATGAAAATGGCTACTGTTAAGAAACTTGACTTTGTAATATCGCAGAAGGGCCGAACACATGTACTTTTGGTCGGTTACAGATGTAACAGAAACAAAATAAGATAGAGCTGCACTCACTGGAGGTGCATACAGTCCTCTTGTAAGGGAAGGTGCACCACCGTTGGAGACTTTGTCAGAGATATCTCTGATCATTCACATCAGCCAGAAGATAACAATAGTTTGAGGTTTATCAGCATAATGAAAAAGAGAGAAAGAGAAGAGACTTCCCAAATGAGGTCCTTATATAATGATGAATTAATGGGAAGAGACAAAACCCCAGAGCTAGGCTTGGGTTGGCATGGCTGTACAATTTAGGGAAGACCAAGCTATACGATCCTGGATTAGAAGAACAGTTGGACTTGCCCTTCTTCCACCGACTATTTTCCAGGAAACATGAGTCAACCCCGGAGGTGCCAAGAGCCACTGATTTTAATGATTAACCCTTTACCCAACGTAACGGCCAAAACCGGCCAGCGCTATTCTCAAAAATCGCCAATTAATTTTCAAAATATTTTCATTTTTTGTCTCAAAAACATAGGTTATGACCCCTCGTTGGAACGAGCTCGTTCCAACGAGGGGTCATAACCTATTTTTTTGAGACAAAAAATGAAAAAAATTAGTTATTCAAGAATTTTTTTTGCAATTGTCGTCTGCTTTTCATGTTAGGTAAAGGGTTAAATGGTCAGAAGATTGAAAATGCTGATAGGACAACAAATGTCCAGATACATTTCGGTGCTGCTCCACCAAACAGGAAAAAGGTCTGCAGGAAAGTTGAGAACCGCCTTCAACGTAGGAAGCAAATGGTGGATTAAGGGCAAATATCGCCTCTTGAATTCTCTGACGCAGCGGGACATGTTTTAAGATTGGCATAAAATAGAGTTAACAGTTTTTTTGTTTCTGTATTGTGTTTCTGCATTATGTATTTTCATATTTGTGTGGTGTATGTATACTTTTTAAAGTTTGTGTTTTATGTATTTTCTTTTTTGAGAAGACGCCGACAACAATGCCAGTTATGTTTCCGATTTTTTTTGTTTTTCAAATCATATCTGTATTGTGCTTGTGCGAAATGTATTTTTATATTTGTTTTCTGTATGTATGCTTTTTTGGAATTTATGTTTTACGTAATTTCTTGTCTTAGTTTAAAGTCTAATTTTGTTTTGACTTTAAGTAAGTTTTATATTGTATTTTAGTGTGATTCAAATGAATATTGAAGTTGCAATAAACATTTGTCTTTAAATCGGGCTTAGTGTTTGTGCATATGATTTCTCAGATTAGTCCATTCAAATAATGGATAACTGGCAGGGGATTAGCTGCACACTGGACTGTAAATGTTGTTGTTTTAACCCTTTACCCAAAATGAAAAGCAGACGACAATTGCAAAAACAATTCTCGAATAACTAATTTTTTTAATTTTTCGTTTCAAAAACATAGGTTATGACCCCTCTTTGGAACGAGCACGCCGAGCTCGTTCCAAAGAGGGGTCATAACCTATGTTTTTGAGACAAAAAATTAAAAAAGTAATTAAAATTAACAGGCGATTTTTGTGAATAGCGCTTGGCGGTTTTGGCCGTTACGTTAGGTAAAGCGTTAAACTGTCTAAGTTATGGGGTGTCTAAGTGTTTCAAATCATAGCGTATGACCCCTTACTGGAACGATAAAATAGAGTTAATGTTGTAAAGTATTTGTGTTTTTAAGTATCTGTTTTGTGCTTGTGTATTATGTATTTTTATGTTTGTTTTCTGTATGTATGCTTTTAGAAATTTATGTCTTATGTATTTTCTTGTCTTAGTTTAATGTCTAATATTGTTTTGACTTTAAGTATATTTTATATTGTATTTTAGTGTGATTGAAATGAATATTGAAATTGCAACAAACAGTTGCCTTTAAATCGGGTTCAGCGTTTTTTGTGCATATAATTTCTCAGATTAGTCCATTTGAATAATGGGAAACTGGCAGGGGATTAGCTGTACCTGGACTGTGGATGTTGCTGTTTTAAACTGTCTTAGTTGAGTGGTGTCTAAGGTTTGGGAAGATACCCGCCGATTTACTGAACAGTACCGGTCACTGAATTCCGAGATTTTTTTTCTCAAGGATCAAAACAATTGAAAGATAACTACAACTAGATTATTTTGAGATCGCAAGCTGATGTCCAGAAATTATCTTACAAAACACAACCATTACCGAATGAGCACAAATGAGAAGGTTTTTACTGCCTTTTAAAATACTAATCCCCTGAGCAATGCGCTCCACGTAGCTAATTGTCGCCTGACAGCCGAGCATATTTCACACAGGAAAAACAGCCCCGTTGAGGGACAATAAATTCTGACCAACCTTGTTGGGGCAGCCTCTATACATTTTCAGTGTTATTTGTATGATATCTGCCGAACATGATCGTAGCGTCTTGAACTGCTGAAAAAGTCTGTTAACCCTTTACCTAACATGAAAAGCAGACGACACTTACTTAAAAAATTCTTGAATGACTAATTGTTTTCATTTTTTGTCTCAAAAACATGGGTTATGACCCTCATTGGAACGAGCCCGACGTGCTCGTTCCATAGAGGGGTAATAACCTATGTTTTTGAGACAGAAAATGAAAAAACTAATAAAAATTAATTGGCGATTTTTGAGAATAGCGCTGGCCGTTTTGGCCGTTTTGGCCGTTATGTTGGGTAAAGGATTAACCCTTAAATAATGTTAAGTAGCGTTTTTAATAAATAAGCAAGGAACGAGTAAACTTTGAAGCGACGTGAAAATATCAAAAATGGAAATAAATAGAAAAACTACTAAAACAACATCTTCTAATTTTGTTTTTATATTTTGACGTTGACGTAAATAAGGTCACCCTTAATTCGTCCATAGCTGTTGGAAGTTATCCAGTTGTTAGATATGATTTTTACTGGAGATGATATATCCAAAATTAAATTTGAAAGATGCAGGTTTGACACAGGAGTTGATATTAAAGATGGAGAAAAAAACGTTAAAACTGACGTGGTTTTCGTTAATGGTTGATCTTCGAAAATATTAAAAAATAAGCAGGCAAACGGACACGAAGTTTCATAACGTAGATATTTTATTACTTTCCAAAGTGTGATTTACTGGGATTTTCTGGGTTTGATTATAGACGAGATAACTTCACAAGTGAATTATGCAATCAACAATTATGTCATGTATCCCTGCGCGCAAACGAAGACGCGTTGCCGTGTGTGTAATGGGGACTTCATTGTTGTTTACCCCTTTACCTAATATGAAAAACAGACGACACTCGCAAAAAATATAATTCTTGAATAGCTATTATTTTCATTTTTGTCTCAAAGCTCATTCCAATGAGAGGTCATAACCTATGTCTTAGAGACAAAAATGAAAAAATAATGAAAATTGATTGCCGAGTTTTGAGAATAGCGCTGACCGTTACGTTAGGTAAGGGGTTAAATAATATAATTATCGTTAATAATGCAAAGTAATACACAGAGTAATCGCTTGACTGGACTGGTTACGTGAAATAATTTTTTCGAGACGAGGGACTATATTGTAAAACACTCGTGCGCATTCGCGCACTCGTGTTTGTACAACGTCCCTCACCTCTCATGAATTATTTCACGTAACCAGTCCAGTCAAGCGATTACCCTCTGTGTATTGAGGAAGTTATGCGTGGCATCGTTTTGGGCCTTTTGGTTATAAAAGCCATAAAAGTGTTAAAATTCAATTGACGTAAAAACGTTCAAAAAGGGGATAAATCGAAAAACTAAAAAATACAGCTATCTCCAAATTTATAGAGCTCTACGATGTACTAAAATGCTATGAGAATCCAACGTCATTTAATTTTTAATATATCCAAAATTTGAAAGATGTAGATTTGATGCAGGCATTGATATGAAAAGGTGGAGAAAATTGTTAAAACTTACATTGTTTTGGATAAAGGTCGAAGTTTGAAAATATTAAACTGGCGTGCTCTGGACATCCCAAGAGGGAAGAAGGACAAACAGTTTCATTACTGTATATAGTATAACGAGGAAGTTATGCGTTTCACTGTTTTGGACTTGCATGTAAAAAAGCTAAAAAATGCTGAAACTTCACTTGACGTAAAAACGTGAAATGTGTAAATAAATCGGAAAAAACCTAAAAAGCAGCTATCACATAGTTTTTAGAGCTTTACAACATACTAAAATTTCATGAAAATCCGAGGTCATTTAATTTTAAATGACGTTTACGTCAATATCGTCACCCTGAGTTCGGCCATATCTGTTGGGAATTTCCCAGGTAGGTACCGAATTTTTAGATATGATATTTGCTAGAGATGATATATCCAAAATTTGAAAAGGGGAGGTTTGATACAGGCATTGAAAATATTAAGACGGCTTGTACCAGTCCTTCCAAGCGTGAAAAGATCACGGAATTTCATAGCCGTGAGTACTGTAACGAGGAAGCTATCCATGCCGCCGTTTTGAGGTTTTAAAAGCTAGTAAGGGCTAAAACTTCAAGTTACGTAAAAACGTCAAAAACGGGGATAAACCGAAAAAACTAAAAAACCGCTATCTCCTAATTTCTGTGCTTTACAATAATATTTCATCAGAAGCCGATGTCATTTAATTTTTTATGACATTGGCGTCAGTAACGTCACCTTTCAATTCGGCTATAACCTGGAAATTTCCACATCGGTACAAAATTTTAGATATCGTCTTTGTTGGAGGTGGAAAAAGTGTGAAAGTGGGAGGATTGATACGAGCGTTGGCGTTCAAAGAGTAAGGAAAAACGTGAAAACTGTCGTTGTTTTGGAAAAGGGTGTAAATTTGAAAATATTAAAAATGGCATGCATTAGATCTCCCAATCATGAACTAGGTCACAGAGATTCATAGTTGTAGTAATTGTGACGAAGGAATTATGCGTCTCGCCTTTTTAGTCTTTTAGATTATAAAAGCTAAACAGTGCTAAAACTTCAAGTGACGTAAAAACGTCAAAAATGGAGATAAAAAACTAAAAACATCTTTCTCCTAATTTTATGGGTTTTACAAAATCCTAAAATTTCAAACGTCGACATTTAATTTTTGTGATGTTGACGTCAATAAGGTAACCTTCAATTCAGCCATAACCGTTGGGAATTTCTCGATAGGTACACAATTTGTAGATATGGTTGATATAGGTTTTGTTGTAGGTGAGATATGCAAAGTTTGAAAGTGGGAGACTTGATACAGGCGTTGATATTCAAAGAGTATGAAATAACAGTAAAACTGACATTGTTTTGGAGAAAGGTAGACACCTAACAGACTTGCACTAGATATCACAAGCACGAAAAGGTCAGAAAGCTTCATAGCTGTATAATTGTGACGAGGGAGTTATGCGTGTTGCCGTTTGGGCCTTTTAGGTTATACCAGCTAAAAGTGATAAGAATGAAAGTGACGTAAAACGTCAAAAACGGAGATCAATCGAAAACTAAAAAACAGCTATCTCCTAATTTTCGTGCTCTACGACATATTAAATTTCATCAGAATCCGACGTCAGTTAATTTCAAATGACGTTGACGTCAATAATGTCATCCTCAATTCGATCATAACCACTGGAAATTTTCAAATCCGTACAAAATTTTAAGGTTTTGGTTTTTGTTGGAATATGCAGACATGCAACGTTTGAAAGTTGGAATCTTGATGCAGGCATTGATATTCAAAGAGAAAGAATAAACGTTAAAGCTGACGTTCTTTTGGATAAAGGTAGAAATTTGAAAATATTCAAATGGCGTACACGAGAAATCCCAAGCATGAAGAAGGTCACGAAGCTTCATAGCTGTAGTAATTGTGACAAGGGAGTTATGTGTGTCGCCGTTTTGACCCTTTATGCTGAAAAGTGCTAAAACTTCAAGTGACGTAAAAATGTCAAACTAAATCGAAAAAGTAAAAAAAACAACTTGTGCTCTACAACATTCTAAAATGTCATCAGAATCCGACGTCGTTTCATTTTTTGACGTTGACTTCAATACCGTCACCCTTCATTTTGGCCATAATTGGGAATTTCCAGATAGGAACAAAATTTTCAGATATGTTTTAAGTTGGAGGCGAGGTATGCAAAGTGTGAAAGTTTGATACAGGCGTTGATATTAAAGAATGGAGAAAAAAATTATAATCGGCGTCATTCAGACGCAGGTTGGAATGTGAAAGTGACAAATGGGATTTTTCCACGATGTTTTTTAGGTGAAAAAGTGTGCCAAATTGCGTGAACATATGTCAAAGGGAAGTGCAGAAAAACATGTCTGACGAAAACAATAGGCTAACGATTGTTATACTTCATTGGATGACTTAATTATCATAGAAGAATCAATATTACACTTTCAAACACGATTTAAATAAAATGAAGAAATACCTTTAAATTCGTATACAGTTTTTTTTTGGGGGGGGGGGGGGGACTATAAATCAGTCTGATCGCAATCTGGTCGCCATTCACTTACACTAGTGCGACGTGGTCTCAATAATGAAATACTGCGAAATAACGACTGAACAAAGATTATTGAGATTCAGTGTTGTGGTCTTTTTTCGAAAGGTAAAATTTTGTAGTATAGTGTAGCATAGTGGGTGAACACTGACAGATAAGTTCTCATGGAAGTCTTCGATGTGGCGTTGACACTACATACATTTTATGCCAAGCAGTTTGCCATTCGACATGATTATTTTAGGCCCTATCCAGCTACTTTAGATTCCAGGTTCTATCCTACGAATATGCCGGGTATCAGGACTTACTTTGAGAACTGGGAAAATGAATTGATCCGGATATGGGATTTTATGTTTTTAATACCTGGTTATGGAGCACTAAAATATTGTTGGACCTGCATTTACCCAACTATGTGTTTTCGTTATTTTCAGACCACAGGGAATAGTTATTGTACTTTGCTTAGAAAGTGTAATACTACAGGCTCTATCAATAAACAGGTCATCTCCACCTGATTCCATGAACTCTTCTACGTTGTGGAGACTAATATGAATTTCTCCCGGTTGGTATGCGAAATTCTTTATTTCTGACTGTTCATTTGTAAAAAAATGCCAAATCTGCGATCATATTAATGGAAAAGGTCTATCGCGTAATTGTGTGTATTAATTACACGCACAACGACAAAGTTTTCAACGGTGATGTTGTTAATTTGTTTTATGTGCAGTGTACGAGCCGATGTTGATTCTGATTTCATATTGATTGTCAATCACATTTTTCCCGGGGGAGAACACCTCGGAACCCCACTCCATCAACCCATTCCCGACTGGCGAAATTTGACTTTGCGCTACAATCCGAGTCGTAATGTTTACAATACCCTTTACCCAATGAAGGCAATATCAACATTTATTATTTTAAATACCATTTTTAAAATATTTTCCAAAATTAAACAACACCATATCATGTGACGCCAGTAGCTATAAAAGGAGAGTTTACGACCACTTGTACATGTACGTGTACAACATACACACACGATGCGTTCACCAACGTGGAATTCAGTGTTAAATCACATGCTTGTTCACAAAAACTGTACATGGTCTTGAATCCCCCTCATGTACAGTTGTGACTCCTAGATCGCACTTTTAACGTTCAAATACTCGTGGTGAACGCGCGTTTTTGAAAAAAGGGTGAAATTGTACATCTTTGCTTGTATCTTGTACGTAATTTTTCGTCGATGTTCCCATCGCAGATCAGACCCATCGATCCATCGTTGGCGAACGCGATCAAAAGCAAAAAATTCTGGGTCATCATCAAAAAACAGTTTTGGGGACTCTAGACCAGCGGTCCAGAACCCGCAATTGTGTTGAGACAGATGGTCCAGAACTCTCCCTTGTTTTTGAGGCGGTGGGTTTTTTTCCCATTTATGACATTATTAGGGGAATTCCTCCACTATGAGAAATTCTAAAAAAAAACACTCAGCTGATCGAGCGATCGGATCGCTTGATTCTCTTAAAAAACGCGATCTGAACGAAGAGTGTTGTTGTCGTCGGTGTGGTTGGAAATTCGCGAGCCCGCTGTCACGTTTTTGATTGATATATATATATAGGGGAGAAAAAAAATATATAAATAATAGTTATTTAGAAAATTAAATATATCAAATCGATTAGATAATAAAAAAAATACGTAAATCATGAGCGATTCTCAGACTATTAGAGCGAGGTTTCTTTTAAACATGCTGATGAGAGCATACGCAATATGCGTGAACGAAGAACTACGTCCCATCTTGTTAGAACGATGCGTCGGATGTCGGGATCATCTAGACTTCGATCACGAGAATCATTCGTGTCTGACGATGGAAAGGGAAGATATGGTCGTCATGTATTTCGAACCGGCGTTCGAACGCGTTAAATTCAACGATGTGATCACGTTTTGGAAGAGATTAGTCTTCTGTAAGAATCGAGACAGGCCCACAGATTCGGAAGAACTGAAATTGGAGCGTAGAAGTTTGACTTTAGAAGACAAGGGATGCATCAAGAAATTATTGCTGAACGAAGCATACGTCTAAGTTTTTTTTCGTTGATATAAAAATAAGGGAGAGTAGAAAATAAAAAAATAAATAAATACACACATAAATTTTTTTTATCTAATATTAGAAAGAAAGAAAAAAAAACACAAAATGAGAACCAGAAATAAATTGTGTCCGACGTTAGTGGAGGACGAGGACGAGAAGCCGAACGGCATTTTGCCGACGGCGCCGTCGCTAGAAGAAAGAGAAAGAGGAGAGAGGTATCGCATCGATCAAATCAGTAGAATCCAATTGTATCTGACTCGAGGGAGAGATTCTCGTCGTTCCCTCAAGAAGAAGTATTCGCGTTTCGTGAAATTCGTCAACGCGATTGACACGACACTCATCACGATTTCCATGGGTTTACACGCGGACGGCATCGGATTGTTGTGGACCGCGGTCGGCATTCCGATCGTGCTGACCGTAGAAGGAGTGGCTCTCGCCGCCGGATTGTTTAGCACGGTCGGAAACTTTTTGAGTAGGAAATTATATCTGAAGGCGAGGAAACACGACAAGATTCGCGTCTTGGCCGACTCCAAGATCGACACGATATCCGAAATGATCTCTATGGCGTTGAAAGATGGTAGGATATCGGACGAAGAATACTTCGCGATATTGAGCGAGAAAACGAAATACGATGCCATGAAAGAAGCCGTGAGAATCAAGACTTGTCAGATCATCAAGGAAGAGATGAAGGATTCTCTCGTGGAAAAGGGGAGGAAAGAGGCCAGGGAGGAATTCAGTAAGATGATAGGACTCAAGAGCAGCGATTGAAAAAAAAAATATATATATATACAATAAGAACAGAATTTAAAAAAAAGAAAAAATATTAAATTTATATATAAAATAAAAAAAAACGAAATTAATTTAAATAACTCTTAAAAAAATGTATTGCATAAAGTGTAAGAGAGTTACCGAGACGAGTAATTCTAGAGAAGTGCGAACTAAAAACGACAGATGGATGCTTCGCGGAATTTGCGACGTGTGTGGTTCTATCAAGACTCGATTCGTCAAACAAAAGAACGCGAGCAAAGGTAAAGGCATTATGAATAAAATGATCAACAATCTACCTTTCGAAATGCATCTGCCCGGTCACAGTTTCACGGGACCCGGAACGAAAATGAACAAGAGACTCAACGCCGATCTGACTCCCAAATCTTGGAGCAAACCCGTGAATAGGGTGGACGCGGCCGCGTACGATCACGATCTTTGCTACGCCGAACATCCCGACACCAAGACTCGCAACGACGTCTGCGATAAAAACATGCTGGGGAGATTGAGAGGCATATCGAATCCGACTAGGAGAGAGAAGATGGAACGTTCGCTGGTCGGCAATCTGATCGGTGTGAAACGTCGATTCGGATGGGGCGTTCAAAAAAAAAAGCGCATCTGAAAAGAAGAAGAAACGATTATTGACGAGCGAATTGGCCGAGGAGTTACACAAATCCATAGTGCGTAAATTTCGAAAGAGAAGGGTGTTCGTGAAGGGTCTGGATGACATTTGGTCTGCCGACTTGGTCGACAAGAGATCGTTTTCGAGGTGGAACGAGTGCGTCAAATATCTATTGACGGTCATCGACGTGTTTTCCAAATACGGTTGGATCAGAGCTCTGAAGAATAAATCGGGACCTTGCGTCGCCGAGGCTCTGAAGAGCGTGTTCGACTCGTCTTCTCGAAAACCGAGTAAATTGTGGGTGGACAAGGGAAAGGAATTCTACAACAAGGACGTTCGTCGATTGGTAGACCTCTACTCGATCGAAAACGAAGAGAAAGCCAGCGTGGTGGAACGTTGGAATCGAACGATGAAGGAGAGGATGTACAGATACTTCATGGCGAATTCGACCAAGAAATACATATACGCTCTGAATGGTCTGGTCAAAGATTACAACAACACGCGACACAGATCGATCAAGATGACTCCTGCAAAAGCTAGCGATCCTCGAAACGAAAAACGGGTCTACGCGAATCTATATCCCGAGAGATCTAAGATCAGGAAGAAGTCTAGAACGCCAAAATTTGCGGTCGGCGATCGAGTGAGAATCTACGCTTATAAGAAGCACTTCGAAAAGGGTTATACTCCTCGATGGACCTCGGAAATTTTCGTGATCATCAAAATATTTCACACCGATCCGGTGACTTACGAAATCGAAGCTTTGGATGGAGAAGAGATCATCGGAAAGTTTTACAAACAACAATTACAGAAGACGAAGTTTTGATGAAGAACACAAATTTTTTTTTTTTATTTACTCTCTTTGACATTTTCTTGTTTACACATACATATATATAAGAGAGAAAAAAAAATAATATTAAAAAATAATTAAAAACTATTTTTTTTAGATAAAGAAAGCAAGTGAATTAATAAACAAAAAAAAACAAACTAAAAATCCTTTAAAATGACAAATATACTAGATATAGCACAAAGCATAGTGAAAGATGAAAGTATTCAAGAATATGAGGTTCACGAATACGAACCGGTAACTGGGACGAGTTTGAACAATGCGGGAGAGATAAGAATCAACGTCGAAACTCAAGATCTATTCGTACATCCTAGCGAGAGTTACATAGTGGTGCAGGGGCGTCTCACGAAGGAAGATGGGAGCGACTACGCCGACGACGACACGGTTACTCTTGCCAATAATGGCATCATGCATCTATTCAGTAACATAAAATACATGCTATCCGGACAAGAGATAGAATCTGTTTTTCATCCCGGTCAGGCCACCACGATGTTCGGACTCTTGACGTATCCTGATGATTTTTCGAAATCCAGAGGACTTAATCAGTTGTGGGTGAAAGACACCGTAGGCCCTGCTAGCGCAGGCGCCGCCACGATATTCGACTACATCATCAAGATGTCCAGACCTAAAGGAACGTTTTCGTTCAGGATACCTTTGAAACACATCTTCGGATTTGCGGACGATTACAACAAGATCATGTACGGATTCAAACACAATCTGACGTTGATTCGAAAAGGAAACGACGATGCAATAGTGAAACTCACTGTGACCGATGCGGGTAAGATAACTCTACACAAGATATCGTGGTTCGTTCCGCACGTGGAGCCTTCGATCGTGGAGAAAGCGCGTCTCTACAAGATCATAGAATCCAAGAGTAAATTACCCGTGGGATTTAGAATGAGACAGTGCGACACGGCTAGCATTCCTCTCTCCACGAATCACTTCGATTGGAGATTGACAGTGAAATCCACTTCCGAGAGACCGCGTTTCATCGTGGTTGCGTTTCAGACCGATAGGGACGGGTCTCAGGAAAAGAATGCATCGCTGTTCGATCACTGCCATTTGAGAAACATGCAAGTGTTTCTGAACGCCACGAGATATCCAGCAATCGATTACAATGCATCGTTCGACAAGAACGATTTCTCCAGACTGTACGGCGACGCCACTGATTTTAGAAAGAAGTATCACGGTCTAGACAAATTGATGAGCAATCCCAACATATCTCCCGGCGAATACAAGTCGATGTATCCCATGTTCGTGTTCGACGTTAGTAAACAGAGTGAACGACTCAAGAGTAGCGTGTTAGACATTCAGATCAAGATGCAATTCGATAGGAACGTGCCGAGGAAAAACCGAAGCCTTCACCCTGGTCCTGTCGGACAGAGAATTACAATTCGAATCGGACGGAAATAAGATGTTGATCATTCGATGAGAGACGAGTGTGTGAAAAAAATTAATAAATGTTAAAAATGTGGATGTAAGATTAATTAAAAACTAAAATCTCGAAAACAAAATGGATGTTTTTGACACGAAAACAACAAATCATCTGTTCACTTCAGATTACTACGACGTTAAAATAAAATACTTGGAAAAATGGATTCAAATTGAATATGAAGAACGTAACACAAAAAAAGGATGGAATAGTTGTGATTTTAACGAATATCATTTAAAAGAAAAAGAAGAGTTTGATCTCATTAGATCTAACGAAGAAATTATAAAAAATACAATTTTAAAATGTCGCAAATGTAAGAAACGTCAAATAAAAATCGAATCTCAACAAACTAGATCTGGTGATGAACCAACAACCATATTCGCAAAGTGTATAAATTGTAATCATAAATGGATAGAAAATTAAAAAAAAAGATGCAATTTTAATCATCGTCATAAATGACAAAATTCTTTTACAAAAGAAAAAAAAACATTTCAGATATCGTATAATAATATATAATAAAAAGTTATCAAAAAAAAAAAAAAAAAAATAAAGTAATGAGATCTAGAGAGATTGAACATCTTTCTAAATCTCATTACTTTTTTTTTTTTTTTTTATAAATCACACATTATTTTTTTTTTTTAATTCATTATTTTCCACGTGTTCACTGTTTGTTCAAAGGATCTAGTTCGATCAGTAGACTCACCACGGAAGTGGCGGCTTTGGGATTATTGGTTTTCGTGACGAAATTAATCCTGTCTCCGGCGTTCACTTTGAGAGTCGTGCCGAACGTGCTAACATTCGTGTGTTGATTCTCAGTCTTTTCGACGCTGTATCTCTTATTGCTCTCCACACCATTCACCATGAGATTGACAACCGCTCTGTTATTCAAATCCGAGGAAGCCAGACTCATTCGAAGGATTTCACCTCCCAACGGCATGGGATATCCCACCTGACCGTGTTTCGATCCGCTACTTCCATTTCCGAAAGACCACTCGGCTTTTCCTTCATCTAAGGTGCCGGCCTCTTCAGCCCACATGGTGATCAATTGTCTAGCATATTTGACTTTCTCCACCACCGAAATCAGGGTGCAGGCATCCATCATGTGCACAGGTTCCAGTAGATTCGTGAGCGCGTGTCCACCTATGTCTAGTTTACCTTCCATGACCGAGTTGTCATCCACATACTTTCTGCTGACAGCGCTGGAATCGAATTTGGGATCGTGATCGAGACCGAATAAATTGTGACTGTTCATGTTGATGCCACCCTCCATGGTTCCGCCAGATTGTTTGTTCAGGTAGAGATCGTCCACTTGCGATTCTAGGTATTCTTGCGATTGTATCATGGCAGAATCCATGTAGCCCTTGTTGACCGCGGTTGAGTCCGCATCCGCGTCGTCGATCTTCAACAGATTCAATATCTTGTGGAATCCTGCATTCAGATCCGATTTCATTTCATGTCCGTCAGACTTTCTCTGTTCCAGATCTACATAGTGTTTGGTCGCCACGTCCTTGGGATTCGTGGGAGTGGCCACGTTCGTTATCTTGTTATAATTGGCGTTCAATTCCGAGTGCATCGTTTTCGTAACGTATTTTTTTCTCAGGTGTTCGCTGAATCTCGCGTGAGAGTCGTCTGCGTATTTCTTGGTTGCAGCATCGGTGGGATCTACTGGATTCGCGACGTTCACCAAACGTTTGGATTTCAGATCGAGATTGTCGGTCATGGTTTTATCCACGTAATTATCCAGCAGGATTCGTTCGAAATCAGCATTCCCCCTGTCGACGTATTTTTTAGTCGCAGCATCTGCGAGATCTATCGGCTCGGGAAGATTGTAGAGCTTCTTATCGTTCATGTTCAAAGGTTCTTCTCGAGGTTTGTATCTCTAAACGTAACGTTCATCCAAGTTGGCAATGTCGTAACCATCGTCAACTTCGAACGTCTTCCTCTTCTTTCTCGGGTTGACTTTTTCGTCGTCACTTCTACCAAATTTATCGACTGGCATGTTGTTGTAAGGACTTTTTTTTTGTTTTTAGAAAAAAGTATATCCAAAACGCAGTTTATTAAAAAATGAACTATGTTATTTTATTTTTCGTTTTTATTCGATTAAAATTTTTTTTAAATAATTTTTTATCTTTATATATACTATAAAAAAAAATCTCTCTCTAATGTAAATCATTGAGAATGTCGTGAAATCGATCTCCTTCAGACCATCTCTTGAGAACGTAGAGACACAGGTGACCGCAAAACACTTGATCTGGTGATTGCACTTGTTCCGTGTTGTAACGAACCATTGATTTGTTGAAATAGTTCTTTATTTCTTTTGGCGGCGAGATTCCATAGCTGTCGAAATAATAATTTTTCTTCTTCTCAGTCTTCATCCACGCCACCCAGTGAGTGCCTTCACCTGATGAATCGTCTAGATTTAAAATTCCGCATTCCGATTGTCGAGGTCTTCTCTTCGGCAAGGCATCTCTGGAAAACACTCCTAGAAAATCTTCGATTTTCAAATCTTTTGCCGCATTCAACAGATCAATGTTGGATAGGGGTTCGTTGGGTAAGACGACACCTTCTACGGATATCTTTATTTTCTTATTCATAGATGCGCATATATTTTTTTTTATTTATTTTATTATAATTTACTAAAAATGACGTTATTTTTTTTTTCCTATTTTTTTCTTTTTCTTTTTAAACTAACTTTCTCGATGTCACTATCCATTTCCATAATTTTGTGTTCATCTAATTCTTCTTGATTTTCTGGAATCCTATCATCCACAATCGTATCTGGAATCTTATCATCCACAATCGCATCTAGAATCCATTCATCCCCATTCATATCATCTAAAATTAGATCCAAAGTCCAATGTCCGAGTGCCAAAGTGCTTATTTCATCGTCTAATATGAATCTCTTGTCGTCGTCGGCCGTCAGCGAAATCTTGTTGACTATTTCATGATTTTCGCTTCGAATCGATTTCATAGTCTTATACACTGGACCACTTCCTAACAGACAATCTTTATACTCTTGGAAAGAGATGTTTTTCTTCACCACACACGCTTTAACTCCTTTGCACTTCTTGATCTCTTCATCATCTTCTAGACGATAAGCATAGAGTTTGGGTCTCAAGCCCACGAATTCGACGATCTGTTTACCGCCGCTCTCGTCCTTAAATTTACCCAACACCTTCTTGTTGTCGTTCGATTGAATGTTGGACGGGTGATCGACGGGATGCTCGTGTCGAACCAATCGGCCATGTCCGGAGATATATCTCGGTAGACGTCTTTCGTCTCTATCTCGTAAACTAAACTGTCCGTGTCGGTGAACAGTAGTTTGGCTTTGTCACCAAATTTTCGTTTGACGTAATCGTAGTGAAACTCGTACATCAATCGCTTGCTGACATCTAAGATGATCGGTCCGAGATAATACAGTTTGTCGAACTTCAAGTGCATCTTTTGCATGTGAACGGTCACTAGATTTTCGTCGAATATGGTTCGATGTTTGTAATTGGGTTTTGCCACTAATTTTTTAGCTTTTTTCTCAGATGTGACGAGTCGAACATCGGTTCTCTTCCTGATGTTTTCCATCGATTTGCCGTACATGCAGTTGTTCATGAGTTTGAAGAAATCTTTTTCGAAATCGTTCTCGGCTCGAGTTCTGAGATTCGTGTTGAGATCGATGTATTTTTTCATCCAAGGCTCTTCGTCGAATCGAATGATGCGATGTATGTCAACTAATTTCATCCCGTAATCGACGTACTGTTTCAAATTCTCGCTGTAGACGACGTAGTTACATTTGTTAAATAAATTGGGAATGAGTTTTTCCTCGTCTCCTTCGTTCGGTTCCATTCGTTTGGGAGCCAGCAGATAATCGTTGTGTGGACCGTGTAATTCTTCCGGATAGTTCAAATCGACTTCTAAAATGCAAGGATAGTCTCTCCATTTTTGCATCTCTTCTGGTTCCTTAACCCATTCGAAATTTCCAATCGGTAAAGGATGACTCATAGCCCAACCGTACAGATTATTAGCATCCCAATACTGTATGTATTTCGTCGACCATTTCGAATCGAAACCTTCTTTCATGTAGGGATTGTTAGCCTCAGAATATCTGTGAGGAATCATCGAGATGCCACTCTCGCAGCCCTTTCGAACATGAGCAACATGTCCACGTCGGATAATAATTCCAATTGGACTTCAGTGGTCTTCAACAGACCCAGACTGGGTGCGGTGAAATACCAAGCGGGATCCACATCATAATTTCGACGACAGACGTTTCGAAAATTTTCGAACACGTCTGCCAAGAGCAGAACGTCGGTCTTCAGATAGAGATCGTGATAATCTCTCATGGTTTTCATATCGAATGATTTCCACACGTTTTTGGCATGTTCGTAATTCTCGTCGGAAATGTCGGATTCGTATAATTTCGAATAAAAATCATCTTTCGAAGGTAGTGCATTGTCTTCGAATCTCTTTAGATCATTCATGTAATCGTAAGGATAGACTCCTTTCCTCAACATGATGTCTACTCGTTCTCCAAAATGTTCGCTCGTGATTTTAAATTTATCCTTGCTCATGTTATCGACTAATTTTTCCAGAGCGGTCGACATGAATTTAAAACTGTCGATAAAACGTATGCATCTACGAATGAATTTCGTTTTTTCTTTCAACGTATTTCTGTGATTACTCTTTTCCTCTCCATGAGCTTCCATTTCGTGAAGGAAATGTATCTTTCTTTGCTGTTCGCGATGCAATTTAATTCTTCGTGTGAGGCGCCGAGATTTTTCACAAACATATGACTGTCGTAACCTGAGAGATTATGAAACATCACCGGATAGAAAGCGGCATCTCGATATTTTAAATTACACTTGCTGTGAGCCGGACCGTGATACAGACCCGTGTAATGATCGTGGTCTCTGACATTCTTATTTTCCTCCGAATTCTCGTCGAACGATTG
Source organism: Pictodentalium vernedei (assembly GCA_031216915.1). NCBI lineage: Eukaryota > Metazoa > Mollusca > Scaphopoda > Dentaliida > Dentaliidae > Pictodentalium > Pictodentalium vernedei. The sequence continues at coordinate 654,178,716 of CM062295.1, forward strand.
TCTGCATATGTGACATTCGGTGGCTCTGTTATTTTCGTCCTGCTGCTCTCGCGTGATGATCATTTTCGCCGGAGTTTTGAATTTGTCGTATAACATTTGAATTTTCGATTCTAACTCTTCCACGAACCTTTGTGTCACGTCGTCGTCTTCGTGTAGGTGAAGGGACCCATGTCGTGTTGCGAGTCGAAAGCGCATTTCACGTAAATGCAATAGCCGGAAGGTATGTGTTTTTGATATCTTTCGACGTAACTTTGAAGAGCGTTGGGTTGACAGGAACTCATTTTCATGGTGAAACATTCGAAATCGGCGTACACAACGAATGGTACTTTTAACCTTCTATTGTGATTTTCAAACTTCACGATGGTGTTGGGTTTGGCATTTCGATGGCGACACCTTGATTTTCGTTGCAATATTCCTGATGTTTCGCTAATGATTTTTCGGTCTTAAATATGTTCATGCAATTGTAACATAAAGATATCTTTCCGTTGATTATTATTTTGTTTCGACAGTAATCGGGTCGGATGTTTAACCCAACAATAATGACGATTGTCACCATTCGAAATCAATAATAAAATAATCGTCTTTTCTCTTCCGCAATACGAAGTCTGTCTGAGAGGATAGATCTTTCGTTTTTCGTCGTCGTATCCCAGGACGTTCACCGCTACGGTGGGATTTTGAACCTCGAAACGTTCGATGTGTTTTAACTCTGTTGGAAAAGTCATTCCGGTCCAATCGAGATTTTTAGAAGTTTCCTCATAATGAGAAACTCTATCGGTGTGTATTTCGACAGGGTATAAAGCGGAGGTGACTGCCCATTTAAAACACTGATCATCTTTTTTCTCACGTTGACCACGGCGTGTTTCTTAGTCAAGAAATACGGTAATTCAAAGTAGGAAGATCCTTTCAACGGTTTGTTTTTATTCATGTGAATTTCGAGTTTCAACACATCACCGAACGTCCAATTACTACCTTCATGTTGATAATTCGCAAGAGACGTCAACATCTTGTCTTTCATCTTTTTGAAAACGTCCGATAGATCTGAACCTCGAATTATGGGTTCGACGTTAGATCTGAAATATGCATTTTTCACGATGCACTCGCCGGACTTCACGTCGATTTTATTCATTATGCAATGGAGTATAATCTTAATTTTTAATCCCAAGTTCATGTATTCGCGAAACAAATCCAATACTTCTTTCTTCACCCGTTCCATGAACAATTTCGGATCGACTTTCTTCAACGAGGGAATCACGTCGAAAGTTTTAAAAATGCCTTTGATCGCACTCTCCCGTTCTACGGGTTTCGATTGGAATAGTTCCGCAACGAGTCGTGTTACATATTCTTCTACTTTCTCTTCGTTGATTGCTCGTTGAATTTCGCTCGAAATATTTTGTTTGTCTTGAATCTGAAGTGCATCACTTGTTTTCGTTTTAGTTTTTCTTTTCTTTTCTTTGGAAACTTGATGTTCTTCAATGGCTTTTCGTTTAGTCGTCTTCTTATTTTTCACAACCGATGCATCTTTTGACGTCGTTGCTATCGACATTTCGTTTGCCTTTCTAGCGTTTCACAAATATTCTTGTATGACTTCAATTTTTTTTGATTTAGTTCTATGCTTTCTGAAATCTGAAATTTGTAATAGTTTACAAATCTCGTTTAACTGATGTATGGTTTTCTCATTTAAATTGACCATTGTTTTATCTGTTTGCTTCATTTGTAAGAATATTTTTTTTTTGAATTTTATATTAAATAATTTGTTAAAAAAGTTTTGCTTTTTTACTCTTTATATATATATATAATGAAAAAAAAAAAAAAAAAAGTTAAATTTTAAATTCAATTTTTTTAATACAAAATTTAAAATATACATTATTTGTAAGAATTCATAAAAAACCAAATAATCGATCATGACAACAACACCTAAAAGATGCGAATTGAAATTGAAACGAGACAAAAGGTATAAGAAAACCAGTTTTAATATCTATACATTACAACCACACGATCCCATCGAATTGAATGAGGTCGAGATTGTGGACTTAGAGCACTACTACCACAAATATCGAATGTGTTTGAAAGTGGATGAAGCCGCGCTCGATTTGTTTTACAAGTACCAAAGCGAACTGCTGAATAATATCATCGTCGCCAAAGACTGAGAATTCGACAGGGGTGATTTATTATTGTCCTATGGAGATTACATATATCCAATAATCTCACCCGAACTCGTGAAGAAATCGGGTGGTGAGAGCGCATTCACCTATGAAAAAAAACTCAAAAGAGTAAAGATAAACATTCACACCATTTTCGTATGTGGAAAAATGACGAATGTCAACTTGCTAATAACGGACTTGGAAATATAAACAATAGAGAGATTGAAATTAAAATTTAACTTTTTTATATATATATATAAAGAGAAAAAAAACTTTTACTAAAAAACATTTACATTAAAGAAAATTAAAAATTAAAAAAACAACTTCTTTATATATATATAAAGAGCCAAAAAAACCAACTTTTTAAACAAATTATTATTTAATTACTAAATAATCGATCATGAAGACAACAACACCTAAAAGATGCGAATTGAAATTGGAACGAGTCGAAACGTATAAGAAATTCGGTCATAAAATCTATAGATTACAACGACACGATCCCATCGAATTGAACGAGGTCTAGACGAAGGGCTTAGAGCACAAATACGAGAAATATAAGATGCCTCTGAAATTGGACGAAGCCGCGCTCGATTTGATTTACGAGTACCAAAGCGATCTGCAGAACATCGTCATCACCGAAGATAGAGAATTCGACAAGGACGATTTGTTGTTGCCCTATGGAAATTACATATTTCCAAACATCTCATTCGAACTCGTGAAGAAATTGGGTGGTGAGAGCGAGTTGACCGATGTAAAAAAACTCAAAAGAGTGAAGATAAACATTCAACACGTTTTCGAAAAAGGAGAAGACACGAGCGTCAACATGCTAATAACAGACTTGGAAATATAAACAATAGAGTGACTGATTTTTAGCAAAGAAAAATGAAAAAAAAAGTAATAAGATCATCTTTAGATCTCATTTACTTTTTTTTGTTTTGTTTTTTTTTGTTTTCCTTCTTCTTCACTATCATCATAATATATTATAATAACGTTTCTTTTTCTCTCAAATTTCAGCGTCGATTCTTCTTTTTCTTTTTTTCTTTTTTCTGTGATGTGATACGTTTATGGCAACATTTTTGTTTATCCGAATCATAATTATGAACGAATCTTGTGTATCTCTTGGTAACACTCGCATCATTACCATTCTCTTCAGAAGGTAGTGGTGACCGTGGAAAGCATCGTCTCATTCTCAACCGTCTATCCCACACTTCATCTATCTCTTTCATTAGTTCTTCCCTTAGATATCCATCATTAGCGTCTAATCATTTTTTTATTTTTTCGCTCTCTGGCTCGCGATGTTCGTCATTATCGTCAAATTGTTTCTCCACCTTTTCATCCAGGTGATAAATTTCTTTCTCCACCTTTTTATCCATTTTAAATATATTATTTTATACTTTCTATGATTTTATAGATTTTATATAATTTTATATTATAATAACATATTCAAAATCGGTATGTTCTTAAATGGCGAATTCTCACCGAGCAACAAACCCTTGCCGAGTCACTCGACGTTCCGTCCACTCTTCAGATAGAGACTGTTTCCTCTCAGAGAGTTGCCACCTCTAACGGGTTCTAGATACAATCCTTTACCGCTGTCGTCTACGTGGACGCGACACACGGCTCCTCCCTTCTTCAAAAACAGTCCGCTGCCACCCATTAATTTCTCAACTGCCGAACTAGCGAGTCCCGTGAGAGCTCCCACGCCGAGAGTCTTTCCGAGAAAGGGTAGCGCCTTTGCGGCGAAGGGTAATGCTTTTGCGGCTATTCCTGCCAATAGCGGTAGGAAACCACCTTTCATTCTCAAATTGTATCTCAATTGAGCGGGACTCATTCTCACCGTCAACCCTCTTCCATCGCGAATCGCTTTCTCCATCCTTTTGATTTGACTTCTGGTCCAGGCGATCGAATCCTGACCGCCTCTCGTCAGATCTTCGTGAGTGAATTTGAATCTCACCGCCTCGCCTCGAGTTGTTAACGCTCTCTTAAGTTTCTTCCTCTGTCCTGCAGATATGTTCACGTTTTTAACCACGTATTCTGTCATAATTCTGTTTTTTTTAAATATATTTACTTCAATTGTTTCTTGTTTAATAATTATATTAAAATAATTTTGTAAAAATTAATATTGCAGTTTATTTTATTTTTGTTATCTATATATATAATATTTTTTTTTTTTTTTGCTTTTATATTTCTCTTATGTGAAATCGTATCGTCACTCTCTCTCCGCGAAGATCTAACAGTTCACCATTTTGATCCGTCAACGTGGTTTTCAGACTATACAACGTGTCTAAAATCACTGGTAGATAAACTAAATTTCGAGGTCGCTCCACGATCTTATAACCCGGCGACACGTTTGGAAAGAAGGAATAGATCGTCGGTTGAGCGCTACCATTCACGTAGCTTCCAGCAATCACGTCCACGTTCACCAGAATGCTATTGACAGCGAGAATGTCGACCGTATTTTCAGATGCTGCGTGGCCTCGATACATCTTTCGATCGAATCCCAACATCTTGCCTATAGAATCGTCCGTGTTGAAATCCACTCGAAAATTATCTTCCAAATCCAACATCGTCTGTAATGTATTAGGATTGGGAGCGAGTCTGATCTTGTTGCTTCCCTCTCCATCCGTCTTCATTCGCGTCTGAATGTAATGGTTCAAATCGTCTATGTCGTAACTCCCTTTGGGAATTCGAATCTCCAACCAATCCACTCCGTCGGAATACTTGAACGAGTTTTCTTTTCGGTGACGTTGGGAAAGGAATAATAAGTCTCCAGATTCACCAACGCCATCTCGTATCTTTTCTCTCTATTCAATTCGATGGAAGGTTCGAATTTCGTAGCGAATCGAGTCGAATCGCCACTCACCACGATTTGAATGGATTGTTTCGCAGCCGTATTCTCGGCTATCCGTTCTAGCAATTCTCCATGTTCGAACATTATATTTTAATTTTATTTTTTTATTCAAAACTAATTATTTGAAGATTTATTATTTTTCTAAATTTTATTTTCACGCTCTATCTTATTATTATTACCATCGGAAACATAAAACTTGTCGAATCCGCACCGATATTTTCCGCGATTAAATTCGCTCGTCAAATCGATCACGACGAAATTGTAAAGTCCACCATCCCAAACCCTCTTGCAGAATCTCCTGAATTCCGCAGCGCTCATGTCGTTTGCGACGTGATCGCCGTAGATGTGATTGAGATTCTTGAGATCTTGGCGAAAGAGACATAGAAAATTAGCGTTCTCCCTTATCGTCTGTCTGGGCAATCGAAAATAATTCTGCGACAGGTAGAAACAGTCCACGTTGCTGTGTCGACCCCTAACGTAATACGATTCGCATCGGTTCTGTCTCTCCAAAAGCAGATCGACGAAAATCATGAGATTCTTATCTTCCGATTTCAGTTCTCTAGGATCCGGAACGTCGCTAGGGTTCTCATAAAATCGACACTCGACGTTCGAAGATGCATTTCTCTTCGTCAGCTCCGTCGCCGCGCCGTCCAAAATGGTCGAGAGTGGAGCTCCACTCTTGTCGAATTCCTCCCTACTGTCAAAGATTCTGGCTATGACGTCCTTGGGCAATCTGCGATCCATGCACTCTCGAAGCAATCTGTATTCGGGTTGAAACAAGCTCTTGCCAAACACGAACAATCTGTCGTAATCCAACCAATCGGGTCGGGACAACAGATTCATCAACAGATTGGTCTTTCCACAATTCGATTTTCCCACTATCAAGCCTCTTATGCTCTTGGGAAAGAACTCGTTATTCGACCTCTTGGTCGCGGCGTCGTTCCAAGACATATCTTTAATGTTCATCTTTGTTTTATTTTTGTTTGTTTGTTATTTTAGATTCTTTTCAAACACAAATTTTTTTTTATGTTTTTCAAACTCTGTTTTTAATGTTGTTATTATTATTTATTTATATCGCACCGTCGCGAGTTCTCTTCAATCCGGATCCACTCGTCATTTTGGCTAAATCTTGTATGGGCACCACGGCATCCTTAAAATCTTTCCAACTTTTCGGCGTTCGCTCTAACGCAGCTCGCTTCGCCGGCGGACTGATCAACTTGTCGATCTACACGTCGGCTGCCCTCTTGCCAGCCACAGAAGCTATCCTACCACTGGCTTCGGAAGCGGCTTTCTTACCAGCGTCCAAAGCCGTCTTCTTACCGACCTCAAACGCGGTCGATGCGAGTTTTCTACCCGCATTGCTCGTGAACGCTCGCATTATAGACTCGACGATGCCAGAACCGCCTTGAACGTAAGTTCTGACGTATCCCCTGTTCTTTATCACCGACATATTTTATTTTTATGATATATTTTGTGTTTTTTTCACTGGTAAATCGTTATGTCGTTTTTAAATACTTTTATTATTCTAGTGTAAGAATTTACTGTTTTATTTTTGTTTGTTTGTTTGTCTGTTTGTTTGTTTCTCTCTCTACTTATTATATACACATCAATCCTTCAATTCGTTCATCAGCCTTTTATACTGGTTTTTATTCAAAACCTTCTGTCTCAACAATTCGTCAGATACAGCAACTATCTGATTATCTAATCCCGTGTTACCAGCCCGTCTGCTCACCATCAACAAACTCAATCTCTGAGACAGAGCGTCGGAATCGCTCGGAAGAAAAGTGGTTTTCACCCCTTTGCCAGTCACCGATTCAACGAACTTCTTGTTCATATCCCATATGGGTTTCACCACTTTCGTCCACTTGTAACCTCTGTTGGCTTTGGGTCTCGTCTCTCTGGCATCGTTATTTCTCTTCATGGCGTGAGTTTGAACTAGAATGTCGCCGTAATTGTCGAAATCCTGTTCTGTGTAATCGACGGGCTTGTCGTAAAGGAGCAATCTCCGCAGACCATCAGTTACTTTATATTTATTCGAACCCACGATCAATTCATCATCATCCATTTCCACCTCAGTATCACCTACAAAAGTTCTACCCTCAGAATCCTTATAAATTCCATACGACTGATCTCTCTTACCGCCATCATCATCGTACGATGGGACGCTACTAGTGGTGATAGTCGAAGCCGTATCGGTGTCGCTCTCGCTCATATCTGTTTGAATTCCCGTGGGAACGTAATCCGGTGTAGATTGAACGGAATACCGATTTCCAAAACTAGGAGGCAACGAGCCCATTCTCAAAGAACTCTCCTTTATGGGTCTCAATTCTTCGACTATCTCCTTCCTGCTTCGCTCTTGACCCTCCGTCACAGGTTTAAATATTTTTGTGGCTTCGCGTCTGAGTTCCATCTCACCAAGACGTCTGCTCCTATCAGCTGACTGAATCCCCTTCTTAGCACGTTCATACTGTTCTAAAATTCGATCTCGGTGTCTAGAATCCATCTGTAAAAACATCTTTCGTTTTAATTGTTATTTATTTTTCAAAATTAAATGTTTAATTATATTTTTTATGTTTTAAGTAATAAAAAAAAACTCTTTCCGTCTTAATATAATAATCTGAAAATATTCACATCTCAACTGACTGTGTTAATTGAAGTTTAAAAAAATACGTTTAAACAGTACATGACAAACCGGTTTCTGATTTAACGCATTTTGACAGTAGTGTTTACATTTGTCAAAAGATCTTCATTCATTCACACATCAATTCACCGAGTGTCGAATTAACAGAGAATCCTTTTTGATGACTGCGATTGCTATCATGAATATATTAAAAATTTTACCACTCAAAACCTAATTGAGCGGAAAATGCGTTTTAAACATTCCGATAAGAGTTTTTGACAAAACACGAATATCTATTACAGATCAACTCCCTTCGAACAAAAAACCCCTTAAAACTCAATTTTTATCCGTCCCATCAACAGAAAACATCAATGTCTATAATACAGACTATATTCATAATCGACTCTTTTTGAACAAAAAACCTCATTCACTCATTACGATAACATGTGTTAGTTTTTTTACTTCAGAAAGACGTGACTGGATTCGCAAATTTCCAACCACACCGACGACAACAACACTCTTCGTTCAGATCGAGCTTTTACGAGAATCGAGCGATCCGATCGCTCGATCAGCTGAGTGTTTTTTTTGAGAATTTCTCATAGTGGAGGAATTCCCCTAATAATGTCATAAATGGGGAAAAAAACCCACCGCCTCAAAAACAAGGGAGAGTTCTGGACCATCTGTCTCAACACAATTGCGGGTTCTGGACCGCTGGTCTAGAGTCCCCAAAACTGTTTTTTGATGATGACCCAGAATTTTTTGCTTTTGATCGCGTTCGCCAACGATGGATCGATGGGTCTGATCTGCGATGGGTACGTCGACGAAAATTTACGTACAAGATACAAGCGAAGATGTACAATTTCACCCTTTTTTTAAAAACGCGCGTTCACCACGAGTATTTGAACGTTAAAAGTGCGATCTGGGAGTCACAACTGTACATGAGGGGGATTCAAGACCATGTACAGTTTTTGTGAACAAGCATGTGATTTAACACTGAATTCCACGTTGGTGAACGCATCGTGTGCGTACGTTGTACACGTACATGTACAAGTGGTCGTAAACTCTCCTTTTATACCCACTGACGCCTCATTGGAACGAGCTCGTTTCAAAGAGGGGGGGGGGGGGGTCACATGAAATGGTTTTGTTGAAATGTTTTGAAAAATAGTATTTTCTCAGCTGCTGAATTTATATATCACGCTGGGTTGGGTTTCAAACTATTGATAGGACGTTATTGGAACATAAGTTGAACATAAACTCCGAGCCGCAAACCATGTTACCGTCAGTTCAACACAAAAACTTATAATGTTTCTCTCTCATTGTCTTCAATATCTCTCGAGTTACCTCTGCGAAAATAATTCATCCACTATTCCTAGCGGCAGCTCTTCTAACAATTCGTGAATCCTTAGCTATTTTCTCCCAATAAATATAAAATATATATTTTTCCAGGATTTTGTCATCCTGTTTGGGCTTAAATTTTCATGTCAAGCCGGAGCCAAGCTTTTTTTTTAACAAATGTGACTTATGTGCTAAATTAGCTAGCGTTTTCAAAATAATATAGTTGGAGCTGTTTTTCAATTGTTTTAATCCCTGCGAAAAAAGCTCTGAATTCGGTGCTGTGCAGTAAATCAGCCATCTTGCTGCGTTGTAGACTGTTGTCATATTTGGATAAGCCTATTTGTCGGTGTTGAGGTTATCACTAAAGCCAGAGTGGACATGCTCACCCATCTAATTCACAAATATAGGAAAATAACCTTCCTACCATACGAAGAAAAAAATCACTTTGAAACATGACACCGAAATCTGTCCCCTAACGAGAATGAAAATACTAACATACTTTTAGGCGTGGAATTACCACAACGTGAAATATGTTGTATTTGGTCCTTATTCCTGAAATGCTTTCCCTATCTTATCAAAAAGTGTAAAACATCCCTTGTGGACTAGATTCAAATAGAAAGCGGTCTTTGCTTGTCTGCGGTGGAAGCTGAACGACAATTCCAACAACCAGGGTCGTATTGCAACAGACAGTTTCCCGAATGACGGCGCAGGACTATCTCGACACAAATCACTGAGCAGCGGCAAGTAACTGTCTTCAACACACTAACCTCGCATAAACGAGTTTAGCGTCGGTTCCAGGCAAGTGTGCTATGAATGGCATACACCTTAGCACATTAGACCACCGTGTTCTAATTTAGGCAGTTTGGATTAAGTGACCCCTGCCGATATATTCGGCTCATCATCAGTTGAATAAACCTCTTTGAAAGAGGCAGTATGTACCCTCTACATTCATAGATAATTCAATAGCAAAGAACTGAACTATCGTGGTATGCGTCATAAAGAATGTTTTGGTCCGAGCTGCAGTGGGCTGTTTTTTCAATCGATCGAACTACAGTCAACAGGTGACAGGTGGGTACCGTTTTATTCATTATTGTTCAGGAGCAACACGAAGATGGCCGATTGGAGAGGAAGGTGTAAACCAGTTTTGGAGAATCGTATATCTGGATGTTGTCATAGCTATTGAAAACGATCTCTTATTAACTAACTACATGTAACTAACCACTTACAATTACTTGAAAACTGAACAATTTTGGAACATGCATCAAAATGTATAACATTTCCATGTAAGAGTTGTTTGTTTGTTGGTGGTTAACGTCACATATTTATGCACCATGGCTAATCGTGACACAACATGGAGATGAAGTCAAGTTTAGTCAATCGTTGATCAACATGTTGCCCATTTTAGAGGACTTTCACCCCAAGCATTGGTGACTGGGTCCTATTTTACTAGTAAAGCGGAACTGGTTTACCACAGTAAACAAGTGCTGCTTACTTCCCGGGGTTCCCACGGGGAACCATGTAAGAGTTAGCCTTCACCCTCAGGCTGGGTGAGCCTGTGATTCTATGAGATCGCAGTTTTCTAGATTTGTATAAATTAGGAACTCAGCTAAAATAGTCTTATATCGTATTACTGATATCACCGGATCGAGACATGTTGTTCATTTTAATGGTAGAGTGTTGGACGCCCGTATTTGCACTTTATTTCGGAGTGGCGGTATCCCAACTGCAAACATTGGTAACCAGTGGATGTGTTTCGTATTATCTTTGAAGTGACATTATTTAGTGTGTAATCATATGCCTTGTTACAATTGATGGGTGAGTAGATAAAGGCACTCTCCCATAGACTGAATCAAGGCAAACATATATGATAACCTGTTGATGACACAAAATAATTTAGCACTCTACCAGTTAACATTTTACCTAACATGAAAAGCAGACGACACTTGCAAACAAAATTCTTGAATAACTAAGTTTTTTCATTTTTTTTCTCAAAAACATAGGTTGTGACCCCTCTTTGGAACGAGCTCGACGAGCTCGTTCCAAAGAGGAGTCATAACCTATGTTTTTTGCGACAAAAAATAATGAAATTAATTGGCGATTTTTGTGAATAGCGCTAGCCGGTTTTGGCCCTTACTTTAGGTAAAGGGTTAAAGGCAGTTTAGAAACGGGGGTGAGAGGAATTCTAAAATAACATAATGTGTTGTTCAATTATCTAATGCTAATTGCACTTAGCGGCTAATGTTGCGACCAAGATTTCTCAAATGACAGATCGTACGTCATTTTTCAAACACAGATGAGATTCCATATCACCCTTCTTCAACATTATCGCCCATCAGGAGTGTCAGTTATTTGAACTCACTGCGATTGGTTACTCTTATATGCATATGCCGAACACCCCAACAACGTGTAGATGGTGTCTGTCGTGTTGTTATGACCTTAGCAGCCCAGTAAAGTATGCCCCATCGCTCGTTTTTGATGAAATATGTCAAAAATGGGCTAAGCTCTGAAGTGACGCACTGGTACATAGAACACATTGGAACTCAGGGGACGATATGCCTTAGGCACTCGCCCATAAATTGAATTATGGCAAAGGTATGTGATAAAGTTTTGATGACCCAAAATAACTTAGCCCTCTATCAGTTAAAGGCAGTTTAGAAACTGGAGGTGAGGGGAATTCTAGAATAATATAATGTGCTGTTCAATTATCTATAATACCGATTGCACTTAACGGCTGATGTTGCGACAAAGAATTCTCAAATGACAGATCATACGCAATTTTTCAAACCACAATGAGAATTCATTATCATAGACTTCAACATTATCGTCCATTAGGAGTGTCGGTTATTTTTACTCACTGCGATTGGTCACTCTTATTCGCTGAACGTTCCAACAACGCGGAGATGGTATCTGTCGTTTTGTAAAGTACAAAGCCGACCAACGAAGCATGCCCCTTCGCTCGTTTTTGATGAAATATGTCAAAATTGGCTAAACTCTGAAGTGACGTAAAATAGAGAAAATGGCGTCAAATCTAAAAACAAAATGCGGCTGTTTCTTAATTTTATGAGCCCAACAATATACAAAAATTTCAGTAAAATCCGACGTTATTTAATGTTTGACTATATGATCCCTATGGCTTCACCTCAGAGTTCGTATATAACGGTTGAGAATTTCCTAGGACTACATACATTTTTAGGTATGGTTTTATGCGGAGATTACACTTCCAATATTGCGAAAGTTTGGGGCTGAAAATGAGGTTGTAAATAAAATTTATAGAAAAGACGTGAAAATGGCATCGCTGGTATCGGATGCGTACATTTGAAATGAAAACAAATAGCAGCGAACAATTTCAGATAACCAGAAAACTGTGTGTGAAGTTTAACATCTGTGTCATTTATAAATAGGGAGCTATGTGAGTCCCAATATAGCGCTTTTAATGAAACCTGCAGAAAATGGCTTAACCTTTTACCCAACGTAACGGCCAAAACCGGCCAGCGCTATTCTCAAAAATCGCCAATTAATTTTCAAAATATTTTCATTTTTTGTCTCAAAAACATAGGTTATGACCCCTCGTTGGAACGAGCTCGTTCCAACGAGGGGTCATAACCTATGTTTTTGAGACAAAAAATTAAAAAAATTAGTTATTCAAGAATTTTTTTTGCAAGTGTCGTCTGCTTTTCATGTTAGGTAAAGGGTTAAATGAACAAATAATAGGTCCGATGGTATTAACGTTATATCTCTGATGTTTGAAGTTCGATTTTCACCATTCTTTCATCTTTGTATTGGGAACCAGGAGTAGTAAACGTTCCGAAAATCTGAAGTCCTTGAAATGAAATTTAATTTTGATTTCAAGTCCGTGAATTGAAATTTCATTTTGTTGTTTTCCGACCCTTTGATAGGCATTTACGTCAGAGCGTCAAAATTCTTAGGCCAATCTGGATAAACATTGGCAATGTTTGACTTCAATTATTCATCCAGCCGTCTGTGATATATAATTTGTAAATTTGGTGCTTAATTTGTTAAGGTTTGTGGGTAGCGGTGTCAGCAACAGGGAGGGGGGGGGGAGGTGGCGTTGCGGTAACCGGTTCTCGTCAGATCACCAAAGTTAAGCAATGTCGAGCCTGGTTAGTCCGTGGATGGGTGGCCGTCTGAGCGATCAATGAGCACACAATTGTGCCACATCCTTCCCAGTACCTTTGAAGATGTGTGTTTAATTTATATAGGTTTTGCAATTTTTGGCGTAGGTTTGTCACATGATGGGAGGGAGTGTAAAAACATACAGTGACGTAAAAATGTCGAAAGTGACGTTATCTGAGAAATCCAAAAATAGCTGTCTTTTTTATTTTTCGAGCTCAACAGCACACTAAAATTTCATATAAATTGTGCTGACGTCACCCCAAGGGCAGCCCAGACGAATTGTTCGCCGGCTGAAAACTGAAGGCATTTTAGATATAGTTTATAATGAAGAATATACACCCTAACTTTCTTGTGTGAGCGTTCAAGAAGCCGGCAGATATTGAAACCTAATGACGAAAAACGTCAAATTGACGTTATTTCGGATAAAGGGTCAAGTTTGAAATTGTAACAATACATTTAATATATCCATCATGAAAGTGAAGGCATTTGAAATGTCAAAGCTGTATGTATTTATACTGAGTTGTGTGTAACTGAAAGTCAGTGTTTTCAATGTCAAATGGGCAAAAATAACCCCTAAATTTGAAGTGACGGAAAAACGTCAATACTCGCGATAAATCGAAAACAAAAAAACAGCTGCCTCTCAATATTTTGGGCGCGATAACATTGTAAAATTTCAAAAGAATCGGACGCATTTTTTTGATTTTTTACCCTATGACCCTCTTTGACGTCACCTCAGAGTTCGGTCATAACGGCTAGGAATTTCCCTGGACGGGACTATATTTTTAGATATGATTTGTATCCTAGATCATATTTGCAGAAATTAAAAGACATGGGCCTGATACAGGAGTTGATATTAAAATATTAAGAAAAAATATTTAGCTGCATTTTGTTTTTTTTGGATAGGGGTCAACAATCGAAAATCGGGCTCAGCTACATTTCAGTCCACATCGTCATTAATATTCGTGCCAAATTTCGTGAGTGTAGCTTTAAAATTGTTGAAATGAGAGGAGGAATGAGCAGAAAAAAAGAAAAAAAAACGAAAAATGCTACAATTAAAACTAGAAGTCCTGTCATAAAATGCGCACAAATAACACGTCGATCCGTGCGTTAATGTACGCGTTATGACCATAGTAAGGCTATCACACTCTGTACGTATGGCATGTGCACAAGCAATGTTTCTACCAATGGACTTCCGGGTAACCCGGAGGTCCACTGACAGAAACATTATCTGTGTTTTCTATAAGTAACCGGGAGAACCTATCGTGCTTTGGATGCCATTCGATATGGCAATTGCGCGCAATTCCTACGCGCAATTAAGCCTAGATAAGCACACAGTTCGTGACAGGACTTCTAGTTTTAACTATACGATCCCAACAAGTCATTGCAACTTCGTTCGATGACATAATTAATAACAGAAGCGCCATCTGAGTGAATTACAATGAGTTGGCTCCCCTCTGCAAGCAAATTGGACATGCATAATTATTAATAACAATAAAAATGACGATATCAATAAACTAATAATAATATAAATTAATAATTAAAAAAAAATTGAAAGAAAATAATTAAAATAAAAATATTTGACATCGTGTGCGTTGATTAACCCTTTACCCAACGTAACGGCCAAAACCGGCCAGCGCTATTCTCAAAAATCGCCAATTAATTTTCAAAATATTTTCATTTTTTGTCTCAAAAACATAGGTTATGACCCCTCGTTGGAACGAGCTCGTCGAGCTCGTTCCAACGAGGGGTCATAACCTATGTTTTTGAGACAAAAAATGAATAAAATTAGTTATTCAAGAATTTTTTTTGCAAGTGTCGTCTGCTTTTCATGTTAGGTAAAGGGTTAAAGAGGGTTATAATGTTGACATTTACTTTTACAAACAAAAATTTACTCCTAAGCCTACCCAATCGTAGTAAAGCCTATACCAGAAGACAGATGCACCGGAAAAACCTTTCAAAAAAGAATATCAAAGATCACAATGTATCATCACAAAATACCCTGCCAAACCGAGCTATAAACCTCACATACTAGGGTAGTTGTGGGCAGTGCCTAGGTGGGTCACACCATTTCTCTATGAGGGGATAGCAAAATCATCTGACTGCCAGGGGACTGAACCTCTCAACAACAGGGTGGACTCAATCAGAATTCATGTTCATCCCCTGCCCTTCAGTTTGTCTTTACAATAATCAACAGAGAAAAGATTTCTTTAATGTTTATAAAGTTCTGTAGCTGTTGGAATGAAATACGCTTGGAAATTATCATTTAGCATTGTTGAACACTGATATTTCGGCATGGTCGGAGGTACAATGTGTGAGTGAGAAAATTTATGGCGGAAACCCATCTGTAATATAACTTCCAATTCCACTAAAATCCTCTCCCTCTGACGGCACGAGTTTTTTTCTATGTTTTCGGCTCCAGTAGCAAATGTCACCGTTTGACGTCACCACGCGAATTAGATGAAATGAGGTTACCCGTTTCGCCAATTATTCCATCAACTGACTTGCGAACCGCTTTATTTTTCAAGATTTTTATCGCTCTGCACCAGACGGTGTTCCGAGTGAAGTGTTGTTCAAATCACAAATCCGCTAACCCATTACCTAACGAATCGCCCGCATCCGCCCGCGTAATTTGTAAATTA
Source organism: Pictodentalium vernedei (assembly GCA_031216915.1). Lineage (NCBI taxonomy): Eukaryota > Metazoa > Mollusca > Scaphopoda > Dentaliida > Dentaliidae > Pictodentalium > Pictodentalium vernedei. Next base: position 654,194,436 of record CM062295.1, read on the forward strand.
AGCAGTTGAAAAAATTATATTTTTCAAAATATTTCAACAAAACCATATCATGTGACCCCTCATTTGAACGAGCTCATAGAGCTCGGTCCAATGAGGGGTCACATGTTATGGTTTTGTCAACATTTTTGGAAAAAATTATAAAAATAGTAATTAAAATAATAAATTTTGATATTCTCTACGTTGGGTAAATGGTTTTGAACTAAGATGGAAGGATCTCGACATTTATCTAATTTATTGATTATTTGTCCAATGATGATGTTGGAACGCGAGAGATAAATTTACTCTTAAAAAATCGTTAAAAGTTGTCTTGTTCATTTCACGATGTGGGTTTTGAGCTATGGTTAGGGCCTTGTTGGAACATAAGGTTGAACATAATCTCCAAGCCGCAAATCACGTTACCGTCAATTCAACAAAAAAACTTATAATGTTTCTCTCTCATTGCCTTCAAATTCTCTCGGGTTACTTCTGCGTATATGATTTATCACTCTTCCTAGCGGCAGCTCTTCTAACAATTCGTGAATCCATAAGCTATCTTCTCCCAATAAATATGAAATATATATATTTCCAGGATTTTGTCATCCTGTTTGTGCTTAAATTTTCATGTCCAGTGACTGATGTGCTAAATTAGCTAGCGATTTCAAAATAATGTAGTTGGAGTTGTTTTTTCAATTGTTTTAATCCCTGCGAAAAAATCTCTGAATTCGGTGACCGGTACCGTGCAGTAAATCAGCCATCCTGTTTCGTTTTTGTCTGTTGTCATATTTAGATAAGACAATTTGTCGTTGTTGAGGATACCACTAAAGCCAGAGAGGCTATGCCCACCCATCTAATTCACAAATTAGAAAAACAACCAACATACCATACGAAGAAAAAATGCTCTTTCAAACATGACACCGAAAGCAATCCACTAAGAAGGAAAATACTAACATATGTTTAGCCGTGGATTCACCACCACGTGAAAAATGTTTTATTTAGTCCTTATTCCTGAAACGCTTTTCTATCTTATCAAAAAGTGTAAACATCCCCTATGGACTAGTTTCAAATAGAAAACGGTCTTTGCTTGCCTGCGGTGGAATCATACCAACCGATTTATTTATTCAGGTTTAACGAGAATTCCAACAACAAGGGTCGTATCGCATCCGACAGTTTCACGAAGGAACGATGAAGAACTATCCGGAAAAAATCACTGAGCAGCGGCCAGCAACTGTACGACTCATCAACCTTCTAACCTCGCATAAACAGGGTTAGCATCGGTTGCAGGCAAGTGCGCCATGAACGATATACCGCATAGCACATTCCACAACCGCGTTCTTGGTTGGGCTGTTTGGATTAAGTGACACCTGTGGATATATTCAACATAGGTTGAATAAACCGCATTGACAGAGGCAGTATCTTCTCTCTACATTCACAGATACCGCAATAGCAAAGGACGGGACCATCGTGGTATGCTTCATTAAGAATGTTTTGGTCCGAGCTCCAGTGGGCTGTTTTGTCTTTCGATCGAACTACAGTCTACTGGTGACATATTTCTTTTTAAATAAATATTGTTTAAACTACTGGTGACAGGTGGGTATTGTTTTATTCATTATTGTTCAGGGACTACGCGAAGATGACCGATTGGAGAGGGAGGTGTAAACCAGTTTTGGAGAATCGAATACCTAGACCTAATGGATGTTGTCATAACTGTTGAAAACGTTCTCTAACTAACTAACTAACTAACTAACTAACTAACTAACTAACTAACTAACTAACTAACTAACTAACTAACTAACTAACTTACTAACTAACTAACTACAGTTAAAACTAGAAGTCCTGTCATGACATGCGCACAAATAGCACGTCGATCTGCGCGTTAATCTACGCGTTACGTCCGAAGTAAGGCAATCAAATTCTGTACATATGTCCTCTGTACAAGCAATGTTTCAGCCAATGGACCTCCGGGTAACCCGGAGGTCCATTGGCAGAAACATTGCCAGTGTTTGCTATGAGTAACCAGGAGAACCTGCCGTGCTTTGGATGCCATTCGATATGGCAATTGCGCGCAACCCCTACGCGTAATTAAGCCTAGATAAGCGCACAATTCGTGACAGGACTTCTAGTTTTAACTGTACCTAACTGACCAGTTCCAATTACTTGAAAACTAAATAATTTTGTAACATGCAGCAAAATGTATAACTTTCCATCTAACTGTTAGCCTTCACCCTTAGATTGAGTGAGCCTGTGATTCTGTGGAATCGAAGTTTTCTAGATTTGTTAAATTAGGAACTCATCTAAAATAGTTTGTATATCGTATTACTGATGTCACCACATCGAGGCATGTTGTTCGTTTAACTGGTAGTGTGTTGGACGTATTTGTGGCTTATTCAGGAGCGATGGTACCCCAACTGCAAACCTTCGTAATCAGTGGATGTCTGACATATTATCTTTGAAGTGACATCATTTAGTGTGTAAGCAAATGCCTCGTTAACTTAGCACTCTACCAGTTAATCTTTTACCTAACATGAAAAGCAGACGACACTTGCAAACAAAATTCTTGAATAAATAAGCTTTTTTCATATTTTGTCTCAAAAACATAGGTTATGACCCCTCTTTGGAACGAGCTCGACGAGCCCTTACTTTAGGTAAAAGGTTAAAGGCAGTTTAGAAACGGGGGTGAGAGGAATTCTAAAATAATATAATGTGTTGTTCAATTATCTAATGCTAGTTGCACTTAACGGTTAATGTTGCGACCAAGGATTCTCAAATGACAGATCGTACGTCATTTTTCAAACATACAGTTCGTGGAGAGTGGATTGTAACTAAATCACCCGCGCTGTGGAGTTATCACCCAAGCTATAACTTTCAAATTGTGTACATATCGACAAAAAACACAAGCAGTATTTCAGCCAATGGACCTCCCAATTTCACCCGGAGGTCCATTGGCTGAAACTTTGCTGGTGCTGGTTATGCTTTGCAACAAATGTTGAATTATTGCTCGGGTGGAATCTTCACTCCGCGGGTGATTTAGTGATAATACACTCTCCACGTACTGTAGATGAGATTTCATACCACCCTCCTTCAACATTATCGTCCATCAGGAGTGTCAGTTATTTGTACTCACTGCGATTGGTTACTCTTATAAGCCGAACGCCCCAACAACGTGGAGATGGTGTCTGTCGTTTTGTAATGACCTTAGCAGCCCAGTAAAGTATGCCCCATCGCTCGTTTTTGATGAAATATGTCAAAAATGGGCTAAGCTCTGAAGTGACATAAAAACGTCAAAATGGCGTCGAAGTAAAAACGAACAAAAAAACTAGCTATCTCTTAATTTTGTGAGCTCTACAATACACTAAAATTTCAGGAAACTCCGACGTCATTTAATTTTTGTTCATTATATCCCCATGACGGCACCTCGGCGTTCGGATATAACACTTGAAAATTTCCAAGGGTTGCAATACATTTTTGGATATTGTTTTTTTGCGGAAATTACACTTCCAAAATTTTGAAAGACTGGGACTGAAAATGAGAAGAAAAATAAAAATTATAGAAGAAAACGTGAAAATGGCATCGTTGGCATCGGGTGTGCAAATTTGAAATGATAATATAACAGTGAATAATTTCAAATAACCAGAAAGCTGAGTGTGATGTTTGATAGCCGTGTCGTTTATAAATATGGAGCTATGAGAATCCAAAGATAGGGTTTTTAAAAGAACGTCCAACCTAACTTTGATCAACTTTCAAGTAATTTTCTTCAAAGTCAAAAAAGGCCCGAAATTAAAAACCCCAATAAATTATGTACCAAAATGCTTGGAATGAAACATAAATGTGGCAATTGAAATTTGCTATGGAACTGCGGCCATGTGGTAGATAGCGCTGCCTGAAAGTCTGCTGTGTCATAAGTAAGAGACCAAAATGTTTACAATAAATACCTTAACCCTTTACCCAACGTAACGGCCAAAACCGGCCAGCGCTATTCTCAAATATCGCCAATTAGTTTTCATTATTTTTTCATTTTTTGTCTCAAAAACATTGGTTATGACCCCTCGTTGGAACGAGCTCGTCGAGCTCGTTCCAACGAGGGGTCATAACCTATGTTTTTGAGACAAAAAATGAAAAAAATTAGTTATTCAAGAATTTTTTTTGCAAGTGTCGTCTGCTTTTCATGTTAGGTAAAGGGGTTAAAGGAAAATAAAACCTGTATTATAAAAAAATTCAGGTAATACTCGTAGAAATCTTTTTCTAATTCTTGAAAGGAATAAAGAGTGAGACCAAATGCAGTGAGTGGTGTGCTAACTGAATGAAGGCTGAGATTTTCTTCTGTTTATGTTTTGCTTTGGGGAAGTTTAACAATGGTCAACTTGAAGACGTCCACTTGAAGAAGTATGGAAGGACAAAAGAGTATCTCCCCATATAAAAAAGTTTGTTTCAGTGTGGTGCTTTGGAAAGAAACTCTGATCTTCCCATTTGTAGAATGTACTGCAAAATCATCGTTGAACACAAAAAGAAATATATTTACTGACTTCGTGTACTTCAACCCCTATTATCCCATTCATCAAGTTGATAGTGGTTAACTTGTTAAATCTGTCTGGTTTATCAATAAGTTGTTTTATTCTTACTCTTGGACACCAAAATATTTAAGCTATCTGTTGGATAAAACATAAGAGTAACTGTAACCCTTCGCTGCAGCAACCCATGAAATGTTCATAAAAATACATTGTTATTCAATACACACCAAACAAGAGATTGAACCAGAGATGCTGACGGACCCCCACCGGCAAGGTGAGGGATAAGGTTGTTTCAGATGGACAATATCTCTCACCCAATGGACCGACCCTGTCACCAATCTGAAGAGAAAAAGGTTGTTTGCGTAAAATCATTGAAATTTTCACAAACCCATTTTAAACCACCCAAATCCACAGTAACACTATAGAGTCATGTAATTTTAAGAAGAGCGTGCCAAGCTTGGCATATACACCCCCTTCTGCACTCAAAACGCTAATATGGGCATATTTGCAACACCAGGTATACGCACGGTCTACTGTCTTCATTTTACAGCGGGGCAAATCCAACCCAGAAGAAACTGTGAGATCCACAAATACCTGTTACAGATGTCTAGAGACAATCGGGCCATCCACATAAGAGATAGAGAACAAAGACATAATGCCCCATGTTGGGAGGTGATTTGCATTATTTTCTTTCTTTTACTGTAGGGACGTGAAAGCCAATCCCCCAGTCACAATTATAATGTCCATACACACCCATGGCTTGGTTTCGAGATGATCAGAGCACCCACAAACAAAGCATTGTCCATCAATCCCAGAACACACAAAATGGCTATTTGGTATATTCTGAAGGTCATAAATCATGAAAAAAATATATATAGTCAGCAAAACAGCACGTTTCTGAAAGAGCTCATCATACTGAATACCTGGTTAAAATTTCCTGAAAATCCAAGCACTAATCTTCAAGTTATGACCTGAACAGACAGACAGACGGACGGACGGACGGACGGACGGACGGACGGACGGACGCATAGACGGACGGACGGACGGACGGACGGACACACGCATGTACGCACGCGCGCACGGTATATCCCTTTTTTCGCACGCACGCACGCACGCACGCACGCACGCACGCACGCACGCACGCACGCACGCACGCACGCACGCAATCCGGTATATCCCGCTTTTTTTTAAAAGTGAGGGTGTAATTAACCCTACATAACCAATATCATCTCCAGTTCTCCAAAAAAGGCTTATTGGCATATTAAGATCAGGAGGGCACATCCAGTAGGTCTCCCAGTTTTATGTAAAATTTTGTAAAATCTCCAACCACTGTCAAACAGATAATACTCCAAACATTTGTATCAGCAAAAATCATATTACATTGCAAAACATTCTTTTCAAACACCAAACACGAAACCTTCCATGTCTCTTACATCCATATATAACATTTAATTTACCAACTAATGGCGTGAATAGAAAAGTACTGCCATTATCAGCTTGTTGAGCCCCAGAAGCCTCCATAATAGCTCAACTGAAAAGGGCCAAAAGCCACGTTGATCGCTTTAAACAGCATTTTGTGGTTTGTTACTTGATCAGTAATAGGAAAGAAAATATTCACTAAAATTATTTTTTTGCAATTCATTGGACGGTGCCAGCAGGCACTTTCCAACAAATGTTAGCAAATCAACTAGTTATGTACATACAGATTATCATGATAATGTGCATGTCCAATGATTTGTGTCAGATTCGAGGTGATGTCCAGAATGGGATCTCAACGAGCCGGCTTTGCCGGCGAGTTGTGATCCCATTTTTGGACACCACCAAGAATCTGATACAAATCACAGGACATGCACATTATCATGATAATTCATTTATCTAACAATTCTGTCACATAAACAGATTAAATCTTAACCCTTTACCCAACGTAACGGTAAAAAAAACGGCCAATGCTATTCTCAAAAAAAATCGCCAATTAATTTTCATTATTTTTTCATTTTTTTTGTCTCAAAAACATAGGTTATGGCCCCCTCGTTGGAACGAGCTCGTCGAGCACGTTCCAACGAGGGGTCTTACCCTATGTTTTTGAGACAAAAATAAAAAAAATCAGTTATTCAAGAATTGTTTTTGCAAGTGGCGTCTGCTTTTCATGATAGTGAAGGGTTAAATTATCTTCAAACATTTTTGGGACATAATGTTCGGTCAACCACTGAAACGCTCATAGAATGTATCTATGTGCCTGTTATGATAGCCCGTAGCGCTTCCGGAAACGAGTCGTCTATATGATACGGAATCAGAATGGGTCGTCTATATGATACGGAATCGGAACACATTATGTGATACGTACCGTTTCTTGTGGTTTTCTGGCCAAAATCTATATGATTGTTAGATAAAAAATCTTACTGAACTGTGACTCCCATTGCGGGCAGAATAGTATCTTAAAAAAAATACTCGTTACAAATTCTTTTCGAAAAGTAATTTAGAACTCTACCACTTAACCCCTTGTACAATGCACAGAACACCAAAATTGGTTGTAATTTATTTTTAATTTTTCAAACATATTCCAACAAAACCATATAATGTGACCGGATGAGCTCTTTCCGAAGAGCAGTCACATGATATGGTTTTGTTAGAATTTGTTAACTAAAGATATCTTCCAAACAACAAACACTTTTCTGTGTTCTACCATCACAAATTAGAACAGTTAATCGTCTAAAGATGCTATAATAAACTCCTGTGAATTGAATATTAAAAATCTGGTGATGTATGAAATAATTTCACTGACATGAGCCAAGGTTCCGATGCTTATAAACTAGAGGGTCATGGTGCATCTATTAAAAGCCTTAGTCAATTATATCATGTGTGAAAAAACTCCAGTGGCTTCGTCAAACGACTAATAACAGACTAAAGGAGTTTGGTCATTTTTCTGTATTCTTGTGATAAATGGTTTATTTAACGACCAAACTCCTGTTGATTGAATACTCCTATTAAATTGCAATTTTGTCAATGGCAAAAGGGGTTATTCGGTTAGAAGGATAGAACTGTACATATACACTTTATGCTTATCAATGGCCAAATACTGAAGCTGCAGCCAGAGAGAGGGAAAGATGTGCAGAACTGTCAGCAGAACGCTAAGTGGCAAGATGTGGGTATGCAACCACATTTTCCATTCTACTGCACTACACATAATGACCGCCCTCATCCTTTTCCCAGGCTTGGGATTGGCAGGCTAAACAAACAGCCAGGTGGATTTAAGGTCATACTATTGTCAGCCCCTTTGCTTGCATATCAACACAAGCTATTATTCATTCAGGGCTGAGACAGTATGTGCAGTGTGGATGATCAGTAAAACACTCACTAAGTGTTATTTCCACATATGCAAGAATCAAGCCTGCAAATAAATTTGCACACTGTGTCTGTCAGCATGACGAGTACAAATGTTTTGGTGGGGGACATTGTGGGGGTGCTTAAGGTCAGGAAACGTTTTCGGAGGTTTCGGAGTTATTTTCGCATAAAAATTCTGAGTAATACAATCAATAACACACAAGGCCGGAATATCTCCAGTGACTGTTGCCAGCAATGTTTGTATTTTAATTTTTAAATAATGTGATCAACCAACATTCATGAAATTACTCATTGAGACATGACGACCTGCACCAATATATTGGCTTAGAACATTTAGGATATTTGCTTAGGTTCTTTGTCTTTGACCTAAGGCTTATTTGTAGGCTTGATACTGTATTATCACAAGTTACACTAATACTACTACTACTACTACTACTACTACTACTACTACTAATAATAATAATAATAATAATAATAATAATAATAATAAAAATAATAATAATAACCCAATCTGACCATACTGTTTCATTTTATCGAGACGAAACGCCCGCCAGTCGAAACGTCCACTAGCAATTTGGGACGAAACTTTCATCAGGAAGCCCTAAACGTCAGCCAGTAATTTCGCCCTAAACGCCCGATAGATTTTTTTTCCACTAAGGTTTATTTATTTTGTTAAAAAATGTAAAAAATTAAATTAGTAAATTATTTTGGTATCCCAGATGGAACCCCGGAGTTGTGTGATTTTGACATTGCTCGGCTTACAACCCATGCTGATAAATATACAATCGCGCAGTCTTGTTGTTATGTTATATACCATATAACATACTACAGAGGATAATTAAGGGTTGAAGGGCACATTGGTAACCTATAACAAAATAGCGGTATGTTCTCCCTTGTCTGAGGTTGTTCCAGTTTTGGAATCTTAACCGTCATCGGGGAAATCCATGGCAATTATGCATTTTTATTGTATCTGTAACCCAGATTATCAACTAGCCTGTTTCCACCAGAAACTATAGTAACAAAAAGCCCCAAGGGGCCTTAATCGCTCACCAGACAAAGAGGTTCAAAGAAGAATTTGGGTCACAAAACCAGTTGGTCATGGTTCATCAGCACTACAGAAGAAAATAAGTCATGTAGTTATTCATAACTCTATCTTCCATGTCCGATAATTATTATCATAGGTCTTCATGAGTGCTTCCAGGGTTATTACAGGTAGACGAGCACTGCCAAACTTCCAAGAGTTGTTATGTCACAGCAGTTTGAAAGGTAAATTTTATGGAAAAATACCAAGGAATGAATTTGAACAAAGTTGAACCTAACCTAATCCTCCATAGAGAGCCCAACCAATAAACCAGGGACTCGTATTGAACAAAACCTGAATATGCCCCCCCCCCCCCCTCCCCCTAGATATGTTATATATCAAATATAAGAGCATTCTGACTGGTGGACCTGAAGAAAGAAATTTCCTCATATCACACTAGTAAAAAGAGCCCATATATTAATCCCAGGGACCCGATTAGAACAAACTTGAATCTGACCCCCTAGATTATTTATTTATAATTTATTAAGGTTTAACGACACTTTAGTAGCCGAGGTCATATCGTGTCGGTGACAGTTTTACGGGTAGAGGAAGCCGGAGTACCCGGAGAAAACCACCGCGCAACGACGAGCAGCTACCAGCTCCCCAACATCGTAACTCCGCACTGCAGCACAGGAAGTGTTAGATTGGTTGAAGACATGCGCACCATCGTTGTGCAGTACGCCTTACTACACGGCGTCATTGAGCCCACATGTGGACAATCGGAGTTAAGTGCCTTGCCCAACGCGGGAGTCCGAATCGATCGCTCGGACGGTCACCCATCCAAGGACTAACCGGGCTCGACGTTGCTTAACTTCGGTGATCTGACGAGAACCGGTTACCGCAACGCCACCGCGCCCCTGACCCCACTAGAGACGTTGCATACGAAATATCAAATTTTTTTGCTGGAGAATCTGATGAAGATGATTTTTAAGGAATAGTCCTCATAATGCACTAAGTTAAAGTTTGGGCTCCAAAAGAGAGCCCAAATATTAACACAGGGACCCAATTTCAGACCCACCTAGAGATGTTGCATATCAAGTATGAAAGGATTCTGAATGGTGGATCTGAAGAAGCAGATTTTCGTCAAAATTCTGGCCAAATATTAACCCAGGGATTCGATTTAAACAACCTTGAATCCCCACCCCCGCACTAAAGATGTTGTATATCAAATATGAAAGGATTCAGATTGGTGGATCTGCAGAAAACGATTTTTAAAGAAATTTCCTCATATTGCACTAAGTTAAACTTTGGGCTCCAATATAAAACCCAAATATTAACTCAGGGCCCGAATTTGCACACACTTGACTCTGACACCCCAGAGATGTCGCATACCAAATATCAAAACATTTTCACTGGTGGATCTGATGAAGAAGACTTTTAAAGAATATTCCTCATAATGAACTAAGCTAAACTTCGGGCTCCCATAGAGAGCTCAAACTTCACGCCAGGGACTCGATTTGAACACACTTTAATCTGACTCCTCTAGAGATGTGACACACCACATATGAAAGAATGCTGACGGGTGGATCTAAAGAAGAAGATTTTTAAATAAATTTTCTCATATTGCACTAAGTTAAACTTCGGGTTCCAATATAAAGCTCAAATATTAACTGAGGACCCCAATTTGAACAAGCTTGAATCTGACCCTCTAGAGATGTTTTATACCAAATATCAAAAGATTCGGACTGGTGGTTCTGAAGAAGAGGATTTTTAAAGCTTATTCCCCATATTGCACTAAGATTCCAGCTCCTGTATTGAACCGAGGCCTTAACCCTTTACCCAACGTAACGGCCAAAACCGGCCAGCGCTATTCTCAAAAATCGCCAATTAATTTTCACTATTTTTTTCATTTTTTGTCTCAAAAACATAGGTTATGACCCCTCGTTGGAACGAGCTCGTCGAGCTCGTTCCAACGAGGGGTCATAACCTATGTTTTTGAGACAAAAAATGAAAAAAATTAGTTATTCAAGAATTTTTTTTGCAAGTGTCGTCTGCTTTTCACGTTAGGTAAAGGGTTAATTTCAATAGACTTTTATCTGACCCTCAATGGATATAGTATACTAAATATCAAAAGATTCTGATTAGTGGTTCTGGAGAAAAAATTTTATAATTTTTTGCAAATATGTTGACTCAGCATTTTATGGATGCTCGCTACAGAACACCCTGATGTAACCGAGGGCCTTTTTATCCATTCCTTTGGACTGGTTCTAAGGATGCTTCGTGCCAAATAACAGTTCTCTGTTCCGTGTGGTTTGGGAAATATGAGCGTCTAAAAATATTTCTATTTATACAGTACGTGGAGAGTGCGTTATCACTAAATTACCCGCAGAGTGGATATTCCACCCGAGCAATAATTGCAAATTTGTTGCAAAGCATAACCAGCACCAGCAAAGTTTCAGCCAATGGACCTCCGGGTTAAACCCGGAGGTCCATTGGCTGAAACATTGCTTGTGTTTTTTGTCGATATGTACAAAAATTTGAAAGTTATAGCTTGGGTGATAACTCCACTCCGCGGGTGATTTAGTTACAATACACTCTCCACGTACTGTAGCTCCCATGGTTCCCATGGGGGGACACAGGATTTTGTTTTACATGAACGAAGTACTTATGACTCAAAAATACTACATACCAAATCTGGTTCAAATCGGTTCAGAAAATAAAAATTTTGGTCGGAGCCAAAAATACGAAGGCAAATATTGCTCCACGAACTTCGTTTGGAGAAACTTGATTGTACACCTCAAAAGGAAGCTCCATACCAAATATCAAGTCATTGTATCTGTTGGGTCCTGAGAAGATATATTTTTTTCAAATTTTTGGAGCATTTTCCCCCACCTACTCCCTGTGGGGCGTGTCAACTTTATTTGAACAAACTTGAATTAACATATGATAAGGATCATCAAACATATTTGGTTCAATTCGGCAAAGTGGTTTCCGAGGAGAAGTCGATACTGTAAAGGTAACGCCGGACGGACGAAGGAAGGACGGAAAGTGATTAGTAACCCCCCCACCCATGAGCTTTGCTGAGGTGAGTTAAAAATTACATCAGAAGCACGGTGCTCTACTCCTGTATAGGATCTGACAGAAGTGTACTTTCATCCAACAAAGTTAGGCCTGGGATTAGCTTCTTGGCTATCAGTAGGCTCATACGTTGGAGGAGAGGGGGGGGGGGGGGGGGGGCATAACTATTTGAGCAAAAGGAAGGCCATTAAAAGCCTCTTGGTTAGCAGTGGGCTCAGTGGACCCAGTCGCATCACTTATTAGAACAGGGAATACAAGTCAACTAAATTGAGTCAGTCAGTCAATTTTACTTATTTTATTTTTATTTTACCTTCAAAATACATTTAAAATGGACTAAATCAAGCAAAACTACATACATATAACTAGCGGAGGTTTCAGTAGCTAATTAGCGGGTGCTTCGTCTCAAATTGTAGTGGACGTTTCGGCTGGTAAACGTTTCGTCCCGTACTCTATAATAATCATAATATTAATAATAACAATAATAATAGTATTATAGAATTTCGATACAAACCCACATTCTCAGAACACACAGTACGGCCGCAGTGGTCTGGTCACTTTCCACGGGGTCTTCCCGGAATGCCGACATCTATTGTTCTCATACAATCCACCAGTAAGGTGTAATAAGGTGTGATAATCTAATTAATCACCTATAACCTGATTCATATTTGTGGGCAGTTCAGCCGGAGTTGTAATTAACAGAAACTCAGTTCACATTTCGATTAATTTTAATGGTGATTTTCAAGGATATTCTTTACACATATTAGATAATAATTTGGAAGAAAAATCGATTTTTTCTTACTTAATTATTAAGTGGTATAAACTCTACTTCTGTAAGATATAAACGCTACTTGTACTTGTGAATTTGCCATTTTGGAATGCAATGGTTTGCGAGTTTCCGATATTTATTCGAACACTGCCTTATGTTTACTTTCCACGCGTGGGCAATATTTTCACGGTCGCAATAATATTAGATTCCAAATTCTAATTATATGAATTATCATCAAAAATTTAATTACTGAAGCACCGGGTACAACCCGGTGCTTCATTAATTAACATTTTGCTGATGATGGTTTTTATTACCGGTAAACGCATGTGTTGACATCCCTGCCCACGCGCAGATTATGACCAGTCCACGGCGACTGTACTGCATACATTCACCTTATCAATTCATGATTATATTTGTAAAATAAACAGAAGTTATTTATTTATTTATTGGTGTTTAAGGTCACATACTTATGCACAATGACCAATCGTGACCGTAATAAACAGAATTAATCATTTTAAATTACTTTATTGATGACGGGAATATATTTGGCTTCTGTCGACCTGTCGTACTATTACTACAAAAATCTTCATACACTGTGATGCTAACAAACGAAAATGAACGCATGGGGCCTGGTGGGTCAGGTTTATAAGCAACTCAGTACGGACACGAATATTTGGGGCATTGCATTTATTGAACTTTCAAATACGGATAGTTTTGACCATACATTCTATAATTCGTTTGGGGTTTGACCATAACGGCCACGCTTGTAGCACCGACTTTTGTTACTCTACCCGCTTTTGATACAGATCACCATTTGTGTTACCGAAATCGCCCACTTTTGTTACAGGTCACAAATCACACATGTAACAAAAGTCGGTGCTACTTATTACACCGACAGTTGTTACTCTATCCACTTTTGTTCAAGGTCACAACTTTTGTTACTAAAATCGCCAACTTTTATAACAGCTCACCACTTTTTCGTCAGAAAACGTCATTTTTTGTTACAAAAGACAATTTACGTTAAATAAGTTGAGTAATAAAAAAAAAGTATTCGCACTATACCAAGAACAAACGGAATCGTTTCTACGTTCCATCACATATTTTACTTTTCTAGGGTGATGATACTTTAGAAATTATATCATCATATGTTGGTCTATCGTAATGGTGTGTTTTTTGTTGGATTTTGTTGTTAAAACTTACCCATTAACAATACAAAACCACCATTGTATAGTGTGTGTTTCTCTCTGGGTACTTCGGATTCCTCCACACGCACACGGCGGTCTAGCCACGCCACACCCGCGAGAAGTGTATCCCCGTAGAGTACCCCTCTAGATAATCCTCCATATATTACTCCCACCCTGCGGAAAAACCCAAGTGAGTACCCTTCAGGCATACTATCCCAGGAGAGTTCCCGGGTACTGTTATGCAAAGCTCTCCACTCCCTCCACTCCTGCAGAGTTCTCCGGAAATTTACCATCGATTTTTCCCACCCGGATTTTTTCCCTAGTAAAGACCCCACCCGTGATATTACCCACCCAGAGACTACCCCAATCCCACCGCAACTCCTGCTTATTTGTGACAACGAAAGACTTAAACAAGATATGACACAAGGAGAAGGCCGACAAATACACTGTCATACCACGTAAGAATATCGTGTCACTTCTTCGTAAAGGGGGGAATGACAGTGGATTTGGGCTTGACAGAACCCTACCAAAACAGTAATTCTAAGAAATTTCAACAGGCGTCATGATACCTTACATAGAATATGGCAACTGTGCAGTCTCTATATAATAATAGCACGCGGTATTGAGGCGATCTTTCGTATTATTTGATTTTACATGGCGCTGTATATTGATGCTTTCTCCGTCCGATAACGTTGACGGGAAATTGAAAGTAATTTAAAAAGGTAAACACAACCTACAGTTTGGGAATTTACTCCACGCAGCTCTGTCGCGGTGATTTGAAGAATTTTGATGGTCGAGCTTTGCTCTTGGATACGACATGCACATTTGGTCACAAGTTGTTCTCGTGAAATATTACTTAATTATCAGTTCTGGTACGAATACGGTAGCAGAATTCCAGGAACCAGTGGTGCCTGATGTCCACTGTATGAGTTGATTACATATGTGTTTCATATTCTATACATCTCAACCTTCATTTTGATGTATAATTTGTGTATATATAATTTGAATTTAAGGAATATGAGAGATGGAAATTTCAAAATAAACAAATTTCTATTACTTGTGTAGCGCCTAAAGAACGCACACACGATTCACTCCATACAGCAGAGCTCCTAACGAGAATGTGCCACCGGAGGAGGTTAAAAATCCAGGCCTGTGTTTTCTGTGCGGTCTCACGGGGCATTGGAAGAATGAATGCCCTAGGAGAATGTCTGTTGAAAAGATAAGTAGATTATCTATTAATAGTACACAAGTAGCGATTAAGTGGTGCTTGAGTCGTCAGAGACCGTGACCTTGTAGGGCAAGGATAAAAATAAGTCACCAGTTGGGGGGGGGGGGGGTTGAGATAGGCTGTTGACGCCTGGAAAGATATTGGCGCATGCAAGTTTGTAACTGACATCGGATATACGTTACCGTTCACCCACATTCCGGAATCAAAAATGGTAAGAAACAACCGTTCCGCGCGGGATAGCGTCTCTTTTGTGTCGAGTGAGATTACCAAAGTGCTAGAGCGGGGATGTATTTCTGAATTGAGAGATGTTCCTTTTTTAGTGAATCCGCTTAGTGTAGCGTTTAATGAATCTGGGAAGCCGGAAGCCCCTTTTGGGTTGGGATTGCCGAGAAATTAACCCTCATTTGACAAAATTTAAATGTAAATATGAAGATGTTTCAGTAGGCACGCAGATATTCCAAAATGGTGATTACGTGTTTGTTTTTGATCTGAAATCCGCATCTGAAAACCATCATATCGATATATTTGAGCCACACAGACAGTATCTCGGTTTTAGTTGGGCATCTGAAAAGCAAGTCGTTAAATATTATGTATTTAACGTACTTCTATATGGTTTGTCCACGGTCGGATATGTGTTTACCAACATTCTAAGAAAGGCGACTAAATTTTGGAGAAGTAGGGGTCACAAGGTATTCATGTCTTTGGATGACGGTATGGGTGGAGCTAAAAATTTGCTCGAGGAAAAAACTGTAGTGAATTTGTCAACAGCTCTTTAGCAGAGGCAGGGTTTTTGATCTCCGAAGAAAAAAGTTCTTGGGAGCCCTTCCAAGAACAAGTTTGGCTGGGGTACGTTTGGAACATGAATGAAGGAAAAATACGAGGATAGAATAGAGCGGTTGGAATCATTGATATTGCAGACTGGTTCAGGGCATGAACAATGGGTTCCCGTCAGACGGGTGGCCGCTGTTACTGGTCAAATCATTTCACTGCAAACTGCATTGGGTGAATTATTTAGCGACAACCAAAATGTTCCCATTGTTATTCAATCGGGTAGCAACACGTATAGTTTACAAGATATAGCCTTAAGGTTAAATGGTATCTGTGAGAAGAATAACATATAATTACTTCCCCAGTGGATTCCCAGACAAAATAATACAAATGCTGATTGTTGAGTAGGTACTTTGATTCCGATGACTGGGTTATAGCCCCATACATTTCTACTAATTTGGTTGGAAAATTGGGTCGTGATTCAGTCGACCGTTTTGCTTAGAGTGTGAATACGAAGTGCCATTGGTTCAATACAAAATATTGGTGTGTCGGGACGGAGGGTGTCAACGCCTTCGACAAGTTGTGGGTGAGGGAGTGTAATTGCGTAATGCCCCCATCAAGGCTTATTTTAAAGGCAATACATAAAATCAGCGAAGAAAGCCTCAATGCTACGTTAATTGTCCCGAAGTGGGAATCGGCGCCATATTGGCATTTTCTGTGTCAAGGTGGCAAGTTTCGCTAGTTTGTTGCTGATTATTATTATTATTATTACTGTTGTCATTATCCTGCCCATGATCGGTGTTGTGCTGGCAGGCGGCAACAAAGGAGGGTTGTTTGCGCAAAATCCTCTAAAATTCAATTTGATTGCACTGAAAGTCAGATATTAAACTTTCAGGGTTTTCCTCTTCAAGTAGAGCTTTAGTCCGGGAGCCGTGGGGTCGAACCTGGTTTTGCCGGTTAAAGTTTTTTCCTCTCCTGAGTAGGTGCGTGTCAGACGTTCAAGAATCAGGTGGGGGGGGGGGGGGGGGGTGGGTGACCGGCCGTATCTCTTGGGCATCTCGTGATGTTGGCTGCTTTTTGAGGTCACCCCCTCCTAAAAGTGTAATATTGCATTTTCACCATGAGCAAATGAATGAACGACACACATGCATTGATATAGATCTTATTCTCGTTGAATTTGGATGACAATCACATTCCCTTGCCTTTTGTACAATTTTGGGATTTTTCTCCTCGAACTCAAGTGGGAAGGTTGTCACTTACCTGCCGGAGGCCGGGGGTTTCGACAAATATCAGTGTCTGGCCTTCCCTCCTCAAATAAAATGGCAGCATCGTGATATAGCTGGAACATTGCTGAGAGCGACGCCAAACTCCAATCAATCAATCAATCAATCAATGTACAATTCTTGGACACGAAACCATACACCAGCTGACTCTCGTGGTGTTTGCTGATATAAACAGCAGGTATGTGTTTTGGCAAAACTCAAAAAGAGTAACACAAAATTTCCATCTATCTGGAAGAAAGATAAGACAGAAATGACAAACCGAGTAACTATATTCCTATACAATCATATTTATCAGTCACTGGACTTTCATCGTCGCGAGCAACCAACAGGATAACAACAGGATAACAAGAACAGAACATATGGCAAGGTAGACCATTAAAAATGGCAACCAACAGGATAACAAGAACAGAATATATGGCAAGGTAGACCATTAACATGGCAACTGCACCTCCTAGATCGGCATGGAGTTTCACTTTTGCAACCACGTCTGATCATTTCGAGGATATAATCAGGTGCCAATTTGACTCCTTCGGTAATGGTGACTGGGATAAGCGATCTATTGCCCAAGTCTTTTTTTCTAACAAAATCCTCAACATTTAGAGCAATCCCCATCCCCTCTTCTGTGAACATTGAAGTCGGTACGGGCGCAAGCTCATGAGCAATGACATCCTTCACACCAATGTCGAGGTTGCTAAACAACAAAGCTATAACACGTGAATAAATAGCATTGAGATCATAGACTTTCGAGTCGGCCACTTTCACTGACTTTGCAGCTGATGTCATGGTTTTCACCTTTTTCGGTATTTTGCTGTAAAATCCCTCAAGCCAGCCCTTCTCAAAATCTGCTAATAGCTGTTCTCCAGTAGTGAGTGTTTCGTGAACATTTATGAAGCAAAAAGCTACATCCCACTGTTGATGTTTACTATCTTCTCATTGTGATTTGTGGGGTCTAGTGGGTCTATGCACAAGTCCAACTTTTCGCGAATTCCAGCCCTGTCTTTGGCATCCGCTTCGATGTGGGCCTGGCTTTCTTCTTTATGGCTAGTGTGATTCAGACATGCAGATCCTTCCCCCATTTCATTCAGATCTGCTTCGATCTTGCAACACAAGTGGCGACTCAGAGCCCAAACCTTAATAGCTTCCTCCTTGGGAGTAATTCCAATGATCCCCCCACTGCTGTGTCCAAATCTCATGAACGTTGACACAATGAACTGACTGGTCCAAATACCATTCCAAATACCACGAATATGGCGGGCGACATGTTCACCCTTCATGAAGTGACTGAGAACATCAGGAGGTAGTTTCTCCATACTGCGCAAGTAGTAAAGGCCATAACGTGCATAGTTTACATGCCCAGCGGCGAAATAATAAGGAAGCTTGCCCCTGAATGGCGACAGATGGAGAAGCCAGTCGCCTTCATGTTCTGCCCTGATGAACGCCATCATGAGAAAGACAGGCTTAATGAGAACATTGATCCATAAATTCACTGTTTTGCTCTGGTTCGCTTTCAACTCCAAAGCTCCCATCAACTCACCAGCGCTGACAAAGTGGCCACAGCTAACAACACCGCACACTATTTCCTCGGCGAGCATCTTCAGTGCCCGCACATTTTGTGGAAATTGTTTTCCGCTCAACATTTTCATGACTCCACCAAATACAGCACCTAGGATGTCTGACAATCCACTGTCAGCCATCAATGTTCCTATAACCCCCACAAAACTCATCAGAGCATGCAGACCACCGAGTTTCAAATACATATTTCTGAACTTCTCTGGGTGTGCCCACAACACATGAACTGTCACACGATAGAGCTGTTGGTCACATGTTAAAATGGTGAACTTCTGCCCCGTTTCAAATGATAGAGCTTGTGCCTTGATCATAGCTGTAAGCATCGTGTCAGGATCAGAAGGCTTCATGTCAATGAGCGGCTCGTATACTGCTTTGGTTTAGAGTGCTCCTTAGAGTCTGTCTCAAATGCACGCTTCTTCGTGACGTCTTGACTTGCTAAAGATTTCAGGTTCAGAGCGGATTTGGAAGCTTCCCTTTCAGGCATATCTGGTTGTTTAGACCCGTGGTACCTTTGAATATCGATGTCATAAGGCATATCATCCGACATGTCGTCCTTGCTAATTCGCTTTATTCTGCCGACTTGTTCGGTTTCCTCTCCGGTTTGAGACCGAGTTAAGAGGATAGCAAGGGAATGAGTAGACTCCTGTCCGTTCTGAGAAGCAATATTTACGATGAAAACGACAACAACTTGAACTAACCCATTCTGTGCATTTGATATGCCATAGTGTTCTATTTCTCCCACGGCTGCTCTTGCGGCTGGTTTCTTAAAACGACGAAAATCCGTGTACGAACTCGTTACACCATAATCATACATGCTATTTATAAGTTTCTTCGAGTCACCCATTTTAAGTGACAGAGCTACCTGTAGAATTGTAACCTGACTTTTCAATGTGCTTGTAACAATAGTTGCAATGAGCACAGCGGGCAATGTATTGTTCAGTTTCAGGGACACTTTCGCTAGTAGCAGCAATAGGAATTCACTAATCGATTCCTTTGCAATTTCTGTACTGATAGTAGTGTCATAATGCTCATTATTCATTTGAATGGCTTTCTCTTCATTGGCTATCTGTTTGGCTGCTTTTGTTGCGATAACTTTTTGTTCATCGTCTTCGACTGAAACAAGGTGCAGTGTCTTTGAAGCAAAACTGCGAAACGTTATGATGGTTGCTATACCAGGCGATGTGAGCACGAGAAGATCATCTCCTAATCTCTCCTTCAGTTTGAACACAGCGCAGTTTTCATATGCTGAATGCAGTTCGATGGAGTTCTGGACCTATCCTGTATGAGCATATGAACGAGAGTTCCAAAACGGAGATCGTACTCAATACCATCCGAATGTTTACTCAATTCAGCATCACCAATGACTGACTTAAATGATGACCACCTCTGTCGACAGTCAGCATGGTACCGCGCATAAGCAGCGTGCAGATCGCTGAGTGCCCCACCCACACGACGGCGAACATCGTTAGCAGTGGCATCACCCCTTTTATCGCAAATTTCCAACATAGATTGTTTTGTGTCAATTTCGCGACACAAATATGCCGGCCTCCACCTGTCGGGCTGCTTTTTGTCCCTCTGAGTATCGCACAGGAGGCCGCAGAAAATACAATGCTGTCGGAAATTGAATGACACACAGATGTCTTTGGAGAAAGGGCGTCTTGTGACTTTCGATGGAATTTCTGAATCACTTTCATGCTGTCGTTTAGAGCGATCAGTTTGACGAGACGATGTGTAAGTAGAGACACAAGTTTTATGACATTTTATCGTTAATTCGTTGTCCTGATCTAATTTGTTCTGCAGCTCAAAATGTTTCTCATCTCCATATATCTTGCTACATCGAATTATGTTCCTTATCCGGACAGCCGTGCCAGTAATCCAACTTTCAAACTTCTGCTCACATCCATATTTCCAACTGAAGAAACATTTTTCACCCGAATCCATCATTGATATAAAGATCAGAATGAACCAGTGAAACCGCAAGAAAATTAACAAATAAAAAACCTATATATGACTAATGAAATAACAAGCAAATTAGAAAATCTTCCGGGACAAATCACTGGACCAATGAAACAGCGAAAGAAGAGTTGAGCAAACCCTTCAACAAAAAATAATATGGCCAATGGAAGAACAGGCAAATGAGAAAATCTTTCAATGACAAGAGATATAGGACCAGTACAAAGCGGGACAATTGCCAGACTGTCTGATAACTGACATACTCACCGCCTTTTATTCGATAGAGCAACTAGAAAGCGATTTTTACCCGAGTTACGTTTTCAAATAAAGAGCGTTGGCACTTTGTTTACCCGTAACGTCCTATTCATGCACTGATATGGGAAGTTTTTCTGGCAGCATAATCTCCGAGGTTTCCTGCTTATTTTAATGGGCCGTGTTCACGGGTATGGCAGTGAAGGTTATTCCAAACGGCTATGCAATATTCCGACAACGATCCACAAATACCGAATTTGGCGTTTACCGGGTAATCAAAGTAAACGGCCAATATCTCGAGTTGCCTAAGGGATCCGAACGGTCACCCCCTGAATCTTCAAGAGGTAACCCTGGATTAATGGAAACTGCAAAGAAAAAAACTTTAACCGGCAAAACCAGGTCTGACAAAAAATCCCCATCAGGCTCCCGGACTACTTTACCTGCTTACACGACTGAGTGGGTTTGTCTTTTTTATACTTGGCTGAAGGTGGCTACAGTTACACACAGTTCTTTCATAGCCTACGGCCGCTTATTACTCATCACAGTTATTCTATGAAACAGTTGGTGCTTTTGATTTATTTTATTTTTACAACGTCAATCAGGTTTTTCTTTGTTTTTTTTCCAACAGGCATCGATTTGAAATTTATCATTAAAAGCCAGTTGCAGTCGGTTGGGCGCGTTGACGACACGCTTGCAGATGATGTGTAAATATATGGTAAGCTCCAAAGCGGACAATGCATTGAAGAAATATAGTGGCTATTTTCAGAGGTGGCAGCTTTATTGTGAAATCAGTTGATTCGTATATTTGCTTGCTGAGCCGATTCATGTTGCGGTATATTT
Organism: Pictodentalium vernedei; assembly: GCA_031216915.1. NCBI lineage: Eukaryota > Metazoa > Mollusca > Scaphopoda > Dentaliida > Dentaliidae > Pictodentalium > Pictodentalium vernedei. The sequence continues at coordinate 654,216,204 of CM062295.1, forward strand.
AGTGCATTCATTAAACACTAACTGTTCCACTACCGTCATTTCTGACACCTTATGTGCTATAAAATGGGTGCATAACTTGAATGATTTTGCAGATCCTACTTTGAACTCATTCGTGCAAAATTTGCATGAATCTGCTAAGCGTGTTCGTCCTGTTCGGGCGGTTAAAAAGACGCTGTTACTTCAGACCTTCTAATTTATTATTTATTTACTGGCATTTAAGGTCACATACATATATGCACGGTGGCTAATCTTGACCGTGACAGTTTTACGGGTGGAGGAAGGTGGAGTACCCGGAGAGAACCACCGAGCATCGACGAGCAACTGTCAGCTCCTCAACATTCTAACTCTGTTCAAGCTCCGCTCAAGCAGGGTTAGAGCGGTTGAAGACAAGTGCACCATCGACGTGTTGTACGCCTTAGTACACGGCGTCATCGTGCCTCCATGTAGGCAATCGGGATAAAGTGCCCTGCCCAAGGACACAACGCGGGTCGTCCCGGACGGGAACGAACTCTGGACCTCTAGCATAGAAGGCCAACAGTATACCACTGGGCCACCGCGCTCCCAGACATTCTAATTGAGCTGTGTGTAAATCTGGGCGACAATGCTAATTTGCTAGACATTTCTGTGATATATGTATGATTCTTCTGGGGTTTTCGGGATTCCTTAGTTTCGACGAGTGCCATCAAATGTAACGAAATATATTTTTTTGATAATTATGTATCCTTATTACTTTCCAAAGTGTGATTTACTAGGATTTCCGGTTCTGATTATAAACGATAACTTCACAAGTGAATTATGCAATCAACAATTGGGCCATGTATCCGTGCGCGCAAACGAAGACGCTTTGCCGTGGGTGTAATGGGGACTTAATTGTTTTTTGTTTTTCTAACCCTTTACCTAACATGAAAAGCAGACGACACATGCAAAAAAAATTCTTGAATAACTATTATTTTCATTTTTTGTCTCAAAAACATAGCTCGTTCCAATGAGGGGTCATAACCTAGGTTTTAGAGAAAAAAATGAAAAAAATAATGAAAATTAACTGGCGATTTTTGAGAATAGAGCTGGCCTGTTTTGGCTGTTACGTTAGGTAAAGGGTTAAATAATATGATTATCGTTAATAATGAAAAGTAATAAACAGAGTAATCGTTTGACTGGACTGGTTACGTGAAATAATTCATTCGAGGCGAGGGACTATATTGTAAAACACTCGTGCTCATTCGCGCACTCGTGTTTGTACAACGTCCCTCACCTCTCGTGAATTATTTCACGTAACCAGTCCAGTCAAGCAATTACTCTCTGTATCTTTATTGCAAAAAGCAAGACCAATCAGTACAGGGGAGATAACAAAGTTTTAATTGCCAACGGTTGTGCGGTGGCCTGTCCGTTTCGCATGCTGAAACGATATTTGCAACTGTCCGGAATGGACACTACCTTAGACTGCTTTTCATTTCGGCCAATATACAGATCTGGAAATAAATGTTTGGTTTCTGTGAACAAGAATTTGAGTTATACCAGAGTTATACCAGAGAGTGAGGGTGTATTGTTTCCAAATTGAAAAGCACTGCTCCACATCTCAATAATGGAGTTCATTCATTGAGATCTGGAGGTGCGTCCACAGCTGTCAATTCAGGCGTTAAAACATGGCAAGTGGAAAGTGGAGGGGGACTTCAGTAAAGATGGGTACACTGACGATTCTCTAGAAGCAAAACTGGAGTTAACCCGCAAATTGGGTTTGTTAGGACCGTTTTCATGAAAGTATATACATTCCATTTCTTTCACATGTTTTGAGTCTCTAGCACACCGAGTCGCTGTATCCACAAATGTTTGACTTTGTATTTGCGTTGAGCATACCGTGAAGATCTGAAATTTCTGTCGGCACAGCGTGAAGACAGAAATGCCTGTCTTGACGGCGCGGTAGCAAAGGGTAAAGCCTATCTGACTGCAGTGATCGGACTCTTGGTAAGTGATGTTAATCGGTTAGTCAATTCGGGCGCACTGCTCATGCTGTGCAATCACACAGATTATTGTTTTTGTATGGATTCTTTCTTCTTCTTCTTCTTCTCTTCTTCTTCTTCTTCTTCTTCTTCTTCTTCTTCTTCTTCTCCTGTCTTCTCTCTTCTGAGCGCTCCATTGTCAGCACGATAACTCGAAAACGAATTGTCCTATCTCGCTGATTTTCGGCTTACTACAGGCAGTGACAAGTTCTCGGCACCATATGTTTTTCAGATTCCTGGGGCATTAGGGGTGTCCATGGGCGTGTTTTGAAGTGGGTCACGCCCATATCTCAGGCATGGTACGACCTACGGACCTGGGACCAACACCAAATCAGTCAACACTCGATGGGGGTTCAAAATGTGTTTCAAGGTCACTTAGGTCACCCAGGAGCCATTGAGTGCATTTTTCAGAATTGCTGAAAATCACATTTTTGACCCCCTAATGCATTCCTTAAGTTCATACATGCATTTTTACACGAAAAAAGTGGGCGTGGCCAAAACTTTTGAAAGTGAGTCACGCTCATATCTCAAGCAGAGTATGACGTATGGACCTGAGAGCAACAGCAAATGAGTCGAAACACAATGGTGATTCAAAATATGGGTCAAGGTCACTGAGGTCACCCAGGGTCAATGAGTGCATTTTTTAGAATTGCTGGAAATCACATTTGTTAATCCCTAAATGCATTACAAAAGTTCATAGATGCATTTTTACATTCAAACAAGTGGGTGTGGCCAAACATTTCGAAAGTGGGTCACGCTCATATCTCAAGCATGTTATGACTTATGGGCCCGGGACAAACAGCAAATGAATGAAAACTCAAGGTAGGTTCAAAATATGTGTCAAGGTCACTGAGGTCACCCATGGGTCAATGAGTGCATTTTTGAGAATTGCTGGAAATCAGATTTGTTAACACCTTTATGTATTCCAAAAGTTCATACATGCATATTTACGTCAAAAAATGGGCGTGGCCCAAAATGAGGTCACCCAGGGATCAAAGAGTGTATTTTCCAGACTTGCTGGAAATTACATTTTTAACACACTAATGCATTCCCGAAGTTCAAACATGCATTTTTACACGACAAATGATAAAAATGTCCATTTTTGACTCCTTAAAAGAACACTTTTAATGCTATGCACAGAAGTTATTTCCGGTTTCTTGATAAATTGTATCTGAATCTTGTATTAAAATATTTAAATTCTCCTTACGAAAACCTATTTCTGAATTTTTTAAAGATATTTTACTCCTGAAAATAAGACTCCATAAATTTCTTTTCTGTTCTTATGCTTTCACCATTTTCACAAAGACTCGAATTTACTGGTTGCAGTAAATTCTGTTTTTCTAGGTTACAATACAGTGTTTTTTTACATTGCAGACAGTACAAACCTTTTACTCTCTCTCCACCTCATCAAGCACATTTTCGGAAAAAAACCATATATCCACTAAGTTTATCACCTCATGAAAAAAATATACCAAAAAAATGTATTGGTCGCCATGGGATTTTTGCCTTCAAAATTAGTGCTTCCTGTGCTCCTGTCCAGTTTCGCACTCAATAAAGTAGACCTACTTTTACTTGCCCCCCACCCTATTTTAATGTTCTCTCACACTTTCCAGAAGACAGTTATCACCAATATTTTATAATTTTTCAAAACATGCACTTTAATATTTTATTCACACTTACAAGCTCAGTTCACTTTCCACCAATTGCATAAAGCGGGAAACTTTTATCCTCCATTAAAGGTTGGTTGTCAACCACTAGAGGCGCTGTTTACCACGAAAACACTGTATTGTAACCTAAAGTTTGTCCACTTTTGCTGAAAATGTTTGTTTTTATGATGTTAAATAAAAGATACTATATTATTTTATTAAATTAAATATTTTATCTTGTATCTCATTGTATGTGGTTTGAGATATCCACCCTGAATTCACTCCACCCCTGTTCCCAAAAGAGAATGAGTTTAAAAGGCCCTCTTCAGATTTTGTTTATGGCTTTCCCTTCTCAGAACATTGTTGTCCAACAAATTGTAATAAAACAATTCCGGTTCTGTACACACATCTCTAAATATCATGATGACAAGGTGCTTTGAATATTGAATAACTCCAAAGTATAATGTGTGGCACCCATATTAACCCTGTCCAAAACACCTGCATTTTTGGCTCAAAACTGCCTGTTTGTTATATTTATGGAGAATGTTTCATCCGTAGTTCAAACAAATTCATTTTTTCCAAATTTAGGTGTATCAACCTGCTAACTGCTGCAACAAGGATGCCATTAAGGGCAGGGGAATCACCCCTCCCTTAATACATAAAAATGATGAAGAAAAAGACCCATCATTGATACAGGTGCCCCCATTTTCATACAAATTACAGTATCTCAACCTGGACTTATGTAATCATCTGTGGAGGGACTATGAACCCTCCCAATGGTGATTAATCTAACATTTATGGACCTGTTTTTGTGGAGCAGAGATAACAGCTGGAGAAAAGGGCTCTTATTTCTTTACTTCTTTGACTGGTCTTCACATATTACCAAGTCACCTACTGCTACCAAGAAGGCAATGTAGCTACTGCAAGCACTACAAAGTTTGGATAAAGTTGTTGAATGTAGAAATAACAAAAACTCTCTCTGTGAATACAGAAAGCAGCAAATTAAGTGACCAGATTCTGTACTATAAACTGTTGACAAAAGTTCTTTCTACCACCTGTTCTCCAATGGGGAAATTCAAGAAAGGGCATAAATTTGGATTTACCTCAGCTAATCAACCATCGCGTCTGAATATTAAGAGAAGTGTGTACACTAAGGGAATACATAAAAACTTACGATCAAGGACAGTTAGAGTCTTAGTCTGGAGGAAATCTGGCCAAAATTGACCTTACCGTGAATGGAATGACCCACATGAGATTTTTAGTGTTTTTGATTCCTTAGATGGTGTATTTTTAGAAATCAGTGAGTACCACTGGTGTACCCGTGGGCAAACTGGGTTATTCAAGATGGCGTCCAAAATGGCCGCCACACGCCGCAAATTTTCTAACTTTGTCACTTTTTGTCCAATATCGTCATGTAATACATCGTTTTATAGGTTTTTGGGCACGAGGAATTCAATGAAAATGATATTTTTACATTATCCAATGTATTTATCATAATAAATTAATATTTTTCTTAGTAATTTGACTTTTTTTATTAAAAAAAACACCATGTGTACATCAGCAAGTAGTCACATTATTGTAATAATTATCATCACAATGTACAAATAGAAATATAAAATAATTGATTATTATTTGGATGCAATGGATTGTTGCATCCAAATAATAATCAAACATTTCATGATTCTGTTTGCACATTGCTCTTATCCTAATCACGAACAACTAAACTATCGCCAAATTGCGGACAAAACAGAAATGTTGCTTAGTTTATCAATATCGCATCATGTGGTAACATGTTTGGATGTGTTCATCAATTACCTATGTAACTGACATGCAAGGAATCTTACACAATAAAACCGCGTAAATATGTAAGTCATTGGAACTGGCTCTAAGAGCCAGTTCTAAAAACTTACATATTTACACAGTTTTGTTGTGAAATAATTACAAATCATTCCAGAAAGTATCTGTTACAAAAATAATTAGGTGTTTCTGGGGCCTAATGAGTTAAAGTTCAAGTAAATTGTTTATTCGTCTTCATCGGACGAGTTGTCATCGCTTTCAGAATCAGACAGGCTTTGGGAGAAAGGATTTTGACAGTCTTTCCCACCCTCCACACACTTGCAATATGTATTGCAGCCTGAATTGTTGTGGTGACACGAACAGTGTCTGCTTTTGCATGGCTCATTGGAACTACAATTACAACACAAGAATTTCAAAAGACTTTGTGGTGCAATTCCAGTTCCAGGAGGAAGCTGGGTTGGCACAAATGTTTGGGCGATGAGATCCTTTTCCCATCCATACTGTGATGGGTCGATGTCTGGAGGATCTGCTAATTTGGCACTTAGCCACACAGCAGCCTGGTAATTTGCTCTTTGTATGTGTAAAGCAAATGCTTCTGATGTTGGTGGTAAGTTTTCGAGTCTGAACCTTCTGCCTTTGCCCTTGGTCATATTTTTCCATTTTAGAAACCGGTGCTCCGACATAGTCATTACCGACGGTGAGTTTCCATAACAAACCCCAATAAAAGAGGTGGCCTGCTTAACAAGCTGTTCCTGCGAAACACTAAGATTCCCAAGTGGTGGAGGGACATGTCCACTTTTCAAAACTCCAAGAGCTGTTTTTTTCCCAATGCCGTGGATTTTGCTGACAGTGTCACAGCCCGATATCACATGAAGGGACAGCAAGTGAGGCACAACATCACTATGATCGAGTACAGTTTGGCCAATATCAATTGGTTTCATTTTCTGTGAGAGAGGAATCATCATGATATCAGCAGAGATACCAAGAGAATACTTGAAGTGACAGAGTAAAACAAATACATCTGTGTCATTACATCGTACATGAATCACAGAATCAGGGTTTTTTGTTGCACATTCAACAACATGTTGTATCATAATTGTATCTGCTTCCTCTTGGCGATTCCTGAGAGTTGCATACTTCTCAGGCTCTGAGTCGATTGTACTCATTTTGAGTGGTTCATCGTCTAAGCCTGAGACTATAATGTATTGTTCTCCATATAAGAGTTGTCTTGTTGGTTCCCACAGGTTGGCAGTTATGAGGTTTATGAGCTGCACTTTGTTCTGATTTACCTTCAGGGATACTGACTGTGGTGGGAGTGGAGAATCCAGACTGAGCACAAAATCGGCAGCATTCTTCTTTGCCTTGGCATCTAATAAATCTTGAGCACGTGCTGCCCTTGCGCCCCCTTTGATGCTGAACTCTCTGTAACGATCAAAAATCAGATGGATGCCATGAACTGATGACGTAAGCTGGCAAGCAAGGTATTTGGCCACGCCACCCACTAAGTCACGCACTTTTCCTTCAGTGGGCCAGTATATGGACCAAAGCATGGCCACACCATCAATGACTATATAGTCTGCCTTTGGAATCGTCCTGTGTGACCTGAAACTGGCAAGTTGTTGCATGAGTTTGGACTTGTCTGTGGCGAGTCTTATTTCACCATTAGCTTGGAATAAAGATGTTACCACCTCTGATAATTCTGTAGCAAAGACTGCAGAGAGATCTATGTCGCCAGAACTCAAAAGTGTCAAAGCACGGTTGATGATAGCATTTGGGTTGATGACAGACTTTGTGGCCGTTTTCTTTTGAGATTCTTTGTAGGCCATTGTTTTCACCCCTGCATTGATACTCTCATGAAATCCTGCTGGAAGTTTGCTTTCATAACTCTTCCTAGAAGTCTTTCCCAACTGAAGAGATTCATGCACATTGACTGAAGGGTGTGCAACTTTGCCTGAAACTATGTTAATCGCAGCATCTTTGGGGTGACCAGTTGGGTCCAGTGGATCAATTATGTCAGCAACATACATCTTGAGCTTCTCGCGATCCACTGCATCAGATTGAATGCGGCCAGCTGATTCTTCCTTGTGTTTACTCTCTCCAGAAGTACAGTCGTGCTCAGTATCAGTCATCTGTTGTAAATCCTGTTTCAGTCGGAGTTCGGTTGGAAGAGACAACGCCCAACGTGCCTCAGCCTTTGGACTAGTTATGTTTCCTGTGCGACAAGGACCTCCTGTGTTATGACCTTTCTGCATAGTTGTGGATTCAATGGCTTGGTCAGTCCAGATTCTATTAGTTCTGCCTGGAGTTAAGCCCACAGTGTGTTCCCCTTTGAGAAAATGTGATTTTACATCTTCAAGTAGGCAAATCATTGTGTGCAAGTAGTGAGTTCCGTAGCGTGCATAATTTACATGACCAGCGGCATGAAAATAGTCAATCATCTTGTCCGTAGCGTACAAATGAAGGTACCAATCTGATTCCCTTTCAGCTCGCGTAAACATCATCATCAAGAGAACTGGATGGATGAGGTTTTCTGCCCAGAGTTTTGAAGTAGGTGATTTCTCTGATATTGATTGGAGAAAATACTCTAGATCTTGATGTGTATATTGAGCATTAATGTATTTGGCAAGTAGTAGTTCTGCAACCATCCTCAGAGCACGAACATTCTGTGGATAGAGTTTACCTGACATCATTTTCTGTACGGAACCAAAAGCACTCCCCAAAATCTCATAGAGACCAGTCTCTTGCATGAGCTTGCCCACTGCACCAGCAAAATTCATTAGCATGTGCATGCCTCCAAGTCTAGCATAAAACCCTTTGAAGATTTCATCAGGGTCCATCCATAAATTGTCTACAATGAGTTTGTAAATTGCCTGGTCAGCTGTCATCACAGTGAATTGTTGACCTGAAGTCAAAGACAGCCGTTGTCCTTCAACCATAGCTGTTCTTATTGTTGAATAGTCAGATGGGTTCATGTTAATGAGTGGCTGGTACACAACTTTTGATTGTGGTTGGATGCTTTGGCCTTTTTCACGAGCAACCTTTGTGATAAACCCTCCATATTCGATTGGTGTCTTTTTAACGGCACTTTTTAAAAATTCAAAATCTAAAATCTTGGCTTGTGCTACACTCACTGCTGCAAGTTCTTCGATGTGACCAGTAGTATTCGTTTGAGGTTCATACCAGGCAATCATATCAGGTTTCTTAGGTCCTGAATAGCAGTGCACCGGAAGTGCTAGATCAATCGGTAGTCGCATCTCTGCTTTGGAAATTCGACGGATGACTTTCTCATCCTGAACTAAGTCATATGCATTAGTTTGATTTGGGGATTGACACACAATCATTGCTAATTTGTGAACCATTGCAAGGTTGTTCTGAGTGGACACCTCAGCATCAAAATTGTCAATAACAACTTGAATGAGTCCATTCAGATTGTCCAACGCCTTCTGATCATTGTCATAATTTTGGACACAATCGCGAGCAACAGATGTTCTAAATCGTAAGAGTCCATCATAGTTACAGGTGACCATAAATTTGCTGAGCAGTGAAACTAGGTTCTTTTCTCTAACAAGAACTCCAAGTGCAAGAAGCAAGCTTGTGCACTGATTTCGAACAACATAGGAGATGATGTTGCCGATCAAGTAGCCAGGAAGTCCATTGAATTTGGGTGAAATCAGCACAAGAAGATCAAGAAGAGTCTGACTGCAATCAGCCATTGCTGTGTTCGTATCAATGTGGGTGCTGTAGGTTTCTTTACACGTTTCGTTTTGAATATTTTTTGATTCATCCACTATCTGTTTGGCCACTGGATTCAAGTTACCACAATCCGATTTCTCCTCAACAAGTTTTATCACCTCTGTTGCCTTGGAACGAAACATAAGGATGCTGGCTAGACCGGGACTATGTAAAACAATCAGTGTGTTACCCAGAACATCACAGAGCTGATCCACAAATGTTCTCTTGCACATCACATTGCCATCTGTACAGAGCTCTGTATATATGCCATACAGTTCAGTTGATGTCCACACCCGGTCGATGTCAGATTTCATTATTTGCACTATGTTGTCAACTGCCTCCTGGTTTTTGCTTGCTGAATTTTGATGTTCATTGACATTAACTTTTGTGAGAACTGAAGGAATCATAAATTTGTCTCGGCAATCTTTGTGGTAGCGTGCGTCAGCTGCATGCAAATCACTTGTCGCAGATAAGACGCGTAACTTAACATCTTCTGAATACTGGTCTTGCCGTTTGCCACATACCTCTAGGATAGCTTCTTTGAAACCTCCAGCTTCCTTGCCATAGTTGGCGGTTTGACAAATCACTACACGCCTCCTATTGGGGTGTTTCTTATCGACACAACAATCCTTACCACAAAAAATACAGTGTTGTTTGAACAAAAAAGAATCACTGGAATGACGAGTGCGCTTGCTAGTTGATGGTTCAGTCACAGTCTCTGCGGAGTTGCGTTTGAGAGCTCGCTTGATTTTACTTTTGTCAACATATTCGCTGGTGCAAAGGTGGTGTGCTCTAATGTTAGAACCACTGCCATTTTTTATGTGGTTCTCAAGGTGAGATTCAATGTCATCTCCACGCTGCTTGCTGGCATTTCGGACTGTGTCAACCCTTTTCTCAGTCCAAGTTGAAAGTTTGACACCTTTCTCTTGTCTTTGGCACCATGGGAAAAAACACTTTTCCATTTTTATCTGCAAATAGAAAAATCACATTGTCAATAACAGAGGCAGAGATGGGAAAACAATAAAGGAACTAGTATTAGTATCAATAATACAAAAAACTTTACTATATTTGCTAAAACTAAGTTGGAAATTTTGAAAATGAATTAATACCAGCTTGTCAAGATTCGTGTGATTTCTCAGTCCTGCTGTTATCATGGCTTTTATAGTTTAAGACATTCAACTGATAAACAGAATCTTGCAAGAAGCTAATTAGAAAATTATGTTGCTAATTGTTCTGATATAATTGATGATATAAATAAAAAGGGTTTGGCTGCTGTGAATGACATTTTGGGATGACGCTGATGCTGTTTGTTAATTTTGACTGTCAATTGAACAAAAAAAAGATAATATCTGGGGAGAAAGGTGATATGTAAGATGTAAAATGGCAGAAAGTTGGAACAGTAATTACACGGGAATAAAATTACCACACATTGATGTTTTACTTATGTGACTTTATTATTATAAAAAGTTTAATTTTGCACAAAAAAAGTTAACAGGATGCTATTTTTCACGCTAAATACACCAGAAAACGTGAAAATAACATTTCCATTAAGTTCCTCATGTCGAAAAACCTAGGAAACGATATATTACATGATGATATTGGACAAAAAATGATAAAGTTAGAAAATTTGGGGCGTGTGGCGGCCATTTTGGACGCCATCTTGAATTACAAAGTTTGCCCAACAGTACACCGGTGGTACTCACTGGATTCTAAAAATACACCATCTGAGGAATCAAAAACACTAATAATCTCATGTGGGTCATTCCATTCACGGTTGGGGTCCATTTCCTCCAGACTATCTCCTCGGATGCACCAAACAATCAGACACCAGCAACTCCCATTCACCAATTCAGACCAGATCGAAAACTCAGTTGTATGATCCCACCAAAACTGTTTCTATAAATGGAAATAAATGCAGGTAAATTAGCTTAGCATCTCGGAACTTCTGACTATTTGCAACAACTACCCGAGGTTAAATGTGGAAGTGAGGGCACTGAATAAAAGGATGGGGCTGGGTCAGTAGTTTTTCAAGGAAGAAACAGCACTGAAAATTCATCAGATGCAAGCTAATACATTCCACAAAGTGTGAGATTTCTTCTCTCTCACTTAAAACCATTCACCACACTTGTTCAGTCTCCAATTAAATTTCCAAAACCCCTAATCAGTTTTCTTTGAAGCACCAAAAAATAAAATTAGGCTGTTGAATATTACTTGAGTGAGCCTATGGGCTCATTCCAGTAAGATTCAACGGCCTATTTTATCGAATATTTTTTAATTTTAATAGGAGGTGGCATGGCCTGTCAGGTAAAATATATATGTTTGGGATGGGGTCTCAGTTAAGTCAGGGGTGGGGCTGGAGGGGGGGAGGAATATTTCTCGACAAAAAGAAGAATGGAATTTGTATTCAAACCATTCAGTCTGACTTAGGGTTAACATCTCTACCTTCCAGGAAGCCAAATTACCTTGGAGAGAGAGCAAGTGCTGTATGGAAGCGGGAATCACAGTCAAATAGGCTCGTACATATTGAGAGGAACTCAATTATGTGGAACACTGCATTTGATGAACATAGGATGTTTGCTCCCAACTGTCGTGGTTTCCTGCATTGGGACATGTCTGCCGAACAAATCAGAGGTCTCGGGTGCAAAGAAAAAATGATTTGTACAAAGTGTAACTACAGTTCAAAGTTATTTAATCTCTATGATGAGGTAAAAACTGGTAAGAGGGGCCCACCCTCCGCAAAACAAAACATTGGCTTAGCTGTTGGTCTCAGTAAAACACCAATCGCAGCAGCATCATTACAAAAAATCTGCCTGAGTGCTAATATGACAGCACCATCAACTTCGGGTACACAAAACACTTCAAATAAAGTTCTGTCAAAAATTGTAGACATTAATAAAAATGATATGAAAACGTGTCGCTCAAAACTTATTGAAAAACAAAAATCATCAGGGCGCAAAACCCCTAATGTTCTAAATTTACAAAGTGATGGCTTGTATAACAATAGTTTTTACTCTGGAGTAGGAAAAACACCCTTTCAACCAGCAACACAGGTTATATATACTGTTGCTGAGAATGTAACCCCTAACCATGACATTGTTGGTTTGGCAATACACAATAAATTGTGTAGTAAGGGCAAGCATCGAAAGTCGGGTCATAAATGTTATCCTGATAAATGCTTTGCAACCATACCATTTCAAAAAAACATAGGCGATGAGGGAACATGGGCAAATGAAGCCCTTTCAAAGCTAAAGGCTGAAAGTGATATAGAGGTGGAACATATAACTACTGATCCTGATAGTGCTGCATTTTTAGCTGTGCAGGATTTATTTGATGAAGATGTGACTCATACCCGTCCCATTCATTAACTAGATACTGCTCATGTTTCTCGTAATCACAGAAAGTTTTTAAAAAATCTTACTGAATTATCGAAGCTTATTCAAAGCCGTACGGCTGCTATAAGAAAACAAAATAAAAATAACCTAGCAATAGATTTAGCTGAAAGGTGCCAAACTGAAATGAAGAAGGCAATAGACATATGCACAGCTGACATTCCAACAATAAAAAACAAAATACCCTACACAGTAGATGCGATAGTAAAATGTTACCAAAACAAGCATTCTCTCTGTCAAAGACATTCATTTGCATGTAAAGGTGGAAAAAAGAAAAACTGGATTAATAAATCTTCTTTTCTTGGCAAAGATTTTTCATTAAAAAAATAAAAGGAACAGCCGAAATACTAAGGACTTGTGTAAACTATAGGCTAGGTCCTGCAATGGTGGGAAAAACAAAGTTCGGCTTCAACACTCAAAAAGTTGAAGCATTTAACAGGGCACTAAGAAAATCACTTCCAAAAAATGTAACTTTTTCAAGAAATGTATTTGGCAGAGCACATTCTGTGTGTCACTAAATCAATCAAGGGGCAGGTAACTCTATCCAAAATGTGTGTAATCAGCTGGGATGTCAAGTCTCTTCAAACAGTAAAGTTGACAGAGGTTTGAAACAGCTCCAAAGCAAGGAAAAGTTACTTCGGTCTTACAAAAAAACAAAAAAAAAACTCGAATGGCTCGAATTAAAAAGAGATCAAAATTGTATGGACTTTATGACAAATATCAAGAAGAGCTAAAATATAAAAAAGACATGATTTTGCCACCTCGTTTAAACCCCAAAATTAAGGACCATGCTTACAGTGAAGAATCAAAAAGTAAAAGGGTTAAAGTTCGAAGATAAAAATTCTCACCTACTGAGGAAGATATCAGTGCATTATACATGGTGGTATGTGCAATCCGGAGCAACTACCTTGCATAAAGCAGTGGATCCTCTCCTGATTGTGTTCATGTGTCTCAAAAACAAGATGTTGAGGGTCAATACAGGCTTTGACTGCACAGAGATGACTGCACTCCATACCCCCAGCACCCCTATATTACGGTAAGTCCTGTCTTGTCAGCCGATGATGCACCAAATATGATATTCGGTGCACCTTTTCCCTGCGGACACTTCCATCTGGCCAATGGACCTGCATATATCCATAGCCAGATGAGGTCTTACCACCCCTCCACAATATACAGTCCCTCCCACCCTGACCCAGACTCATATCACTCCTTTCCCTCAATTTCAAAAACATGTGGTGCCAAAACGCCTCCATTTTTGCAAGTATGTTGTTTGGGAGAGTTCAAAATCAGGAATTATTAAGGATTTTAGTATTCAGTTCAAATATTGTGAAAAACTGCTTTAGGTTACAATACAGTGTTTTTTACATTGAAGATAGTACAAACCTTTTACTCTCTCTCCACCTCATCAAGGACATTTTCGGAAAAACAACCCTATATCCACTAAGTTTATCACCTCATGAAAAAAATATACAAAAAAAAAATGTATTGGTCGCCATGGGATTTTTGCCTTCAAAATTAGTGCTTCCTGTACTCCTGTCCAGTTTCGCACTCAATAAAATAGACCTACTTTTACTTGCCCCCACCCCATTTTAATGTTCTCTCACGCTTTCCAGAAGACAGTTATCACCAATATTTTATATTTTATTCAAAATATGCACTTTAATATTTTATTCACACTTACAAGCTCAGTTCACTTTCCACCAATTGCATAAAGCAGGAAACTTTTATCCTCCATTAAATGTTGGGTGTCAACCACTAGAGGCGCCGTTTACCACGAAAACACTGTATTGTAACCTCTAGTCAACTTCCCATTTGTTTTACCTCGTAAATCTACAATATTTGATGCGGTAATTTGCGCAGTGGGGTGCTGATCCGACACCCAGATCGGAGGGGGCTAATACATTTTCCTTCTGACAGGTTGCCAGAGTTTTTTGTGTAGCACATATTTAGGCTTTCCCAAACCCAGTTTGGGAAAGACTATCGTTATTCTTCTTTTTCAGAATTTTTCTTCTATATTTTTTTATTTTTTTTAGGCTTTCCCAAACCCAGTTTGGGAAAGACTATTGTTATTCTTCTTTTTCAAAATTTTTCTTCTCTATTTTTTTTTTTATTATTTTTTTATTTTTTTTTTCCTCCCTGAATTTTGTCTGTTGAACTGCTCGAAAACAAGCTGTACGATTTTGACCAAGTTTGGCACACTTATGTAATGTCATAAAATCTAGTGAAATGCGGTATCGTCATATCTGTGAAAACGCGTGTTTTCAAAATATTCTGCCAAAACCTTCAAAATTTCACCATTTTTCGAATGTCTCAAAAGTGTTTACAGTTATTTAGCTCCAATTTTCCACACATTTAGAGCATAATATGATACACCACACTCACCACTCAGATCTTTCAACTTTAACCCCCACTGGCCAAAAATGACATGAATATAGAATTTTTCTTCAAAATTGACCAACTTTCAAGGGCAAATTTATCTAATAACAAGGTTGTTGTAACAATTATTTGGGTTTGGATAGATGCAACAATGATTGCAGAAGAAAGTTACTGTTTACTTTTTTAATCTCAGATTTAACCCTCAAGCACAATGAGGGTGAGAATAAGAGTACCGTTTGGAAATACTAAAATTAGCCAAC
Source organism: Pictodentalium vernedei (assembly GCA_031216915.1). Lineage (NCBI taxonomy): Eukaryota > Metazoa > Mollusca > Scaphopoda > Dentaliida > Dentaliidae > Pictodentalium > Pictodentalium vernedei. The sequence goes on from CM062295.1 coordinate 654,231,401, forward strand.
TTTGGTTTCTTTTTCCATCATTTTGGAAAAGTGTCAATTTCAAACACTTTTCGTGTACGTATTCACAATTGACTACCGAGCATATTTGCTGTCGTAAGTTTGGTTGTAAAGTTTAACCCTATCCCATTCTGGTTGCATAAAAGTAGGTACCGTCCACAAAAACTCCAATTTTTTCAGAATTTGGTAAGTTTAGGTGACGATTTACTCCATTTTTAATTGCTTGAGCCCTGAATGGTTTCTATAGCTGCTTGCAGCAGTCAAAGTATGACAAATTTTGTTCTATATGTTTTTATTAAAAGTTTAATCCTTAGCAGGTTTGAGACTTCCCATAAGGGTACTGTCGGAATATTTGTATTTTTTCGCCAACTTCAAGAGCAAATTTTTCTAATTACAAGGTAGTTGTAATAATTATTTTGGTATGGCTAAATGCAACAATGATTGTGGACGAAAGTTACTGTTTACTTCTTAATCTCAGATTTAACCCTCTAGCACAATGAGGGCGAGAATAAGAGTACCGTTTTAAAATGCCAAAATTAGCCATTTTTGGTTGCCTTTTCTATCATTTTGGAAAGGGTTAATTTCAAACACTTTTCATGTACATATTCACAATTGACTATCGAGCATATTTACTGTTGTTAGTTTGGTTGTAAAGTTTAACCCTATCCCATTCTGGTTGCATAAAAGTAGGTACCGTCAAAAAAATTTCCAATTTTTTCAGAATTTGGTAAATTTAGGTGGCGATTTACTCCATTTTTAATTGCTTGAGCTCTGAATGTTTTCTATAGCTGCTTACAGCAGTCAAAGTATGACAAAGTTTGTTCTATATGTTATTATTAAAAGTTTAACACTTGGCAGATTTGAGACTTCCCATAAGCGTACTGTCAGAATAATTGTTATTTTCGCCAACGTTTACATGCACTTTCTCAGCACTGGATCCATATTGTCTCAAAACCTTTTCGATGAGAGGATTGGGCCTTCATCCAAGAACAAGTTTGCTGTTATATATTTTATTCAAAGTTTTAACCTTCACCCAGTTTTCGGGTCTTGAATTTGAGTGCCCTAAAATTCTTCATAAAATTGGCTAATTTGGAGCTCACTTTTCTTCCATTTTCAAAAAGAATATCGAAAAATGATTTACATGTTCGTATTTACAATTGCCTACCGTGCATATTTGCTGTTGTAAGTTTGGTTGTAAAGTATAACCTTATGCTCGTTCTGTTTGCATAAAGATAGGTGCAGTCCAGAAAAACTCTCGTTTTCAGAATTTGGTAAGTTAAAGTGACGATTTACTCCATTCCTAATTGATTGAGCGCTGAACGTTTTATATGGCTGTATGCAGCAGTCATAGTATGATAACTTTTGTTTTATATGTCATTATTAAAAGTTTAACCGTTGAAAGATTCGAGACTGCCCATATGGATATGGTCGGAATAATTTTAATTTTAATAAAATCACTGAATATTGATATGCGTGCAGTGGTAGTTTGGAATAGAATATCCGAAAATTCGAAATTTGGTTACACAGTTCAATTCCAAGAATATTTTCTGTTATAAGGTTGCTGTAAAGTTTAACGCAATCCCTGTCTCAGATGCATAATGGTAGATGCCGTCGAAAAAAACTCATTGTTTCAGAATTTCGTAGGTTTAAGAGACAATTTACTCCATTCCTAATTCATTGAGCGCTGAATGTTTTCTATGCCTGCATGCAGCAAGCATAGCACGACAACTTCTGTTTTATACGTCATTATCAAAAGTTTAACCCTTGGCATATTTAGGAGTTCCCATGTGGGTATAGTCGGAATAATGTTATTTTCGTAAAATCAATCCCTGAATATATTGGTAACCGTGCAGTGGCCTTTCAGTAGTGCTACATGAAGTCGCAAATAGTTAAGGTTGAAAAGTTCATCAAATAGACAAATATAATACCTAACTCAGCCGGTGACAGGTAAATAATGAATGGAAAAGTCGTTGAGTTGAGAATAAAGTAGGGACGAATCGTGCCCTCGGTTTCCACCTGATCCACGGTATTTCCACGCGGTCTCGGCACTTGACAAAGATACTAAACTGTCGGACAGGGACAGTAGAAAACATTCTGAGAATTTCGTGTTGCTGCCTTGCATGATCGGGACATAATTGGAATATATCCGACATTGTATCTGTTCATTTTGAATGTCAAATTAGCCAGATGACGGCTTTTTCTCCACCGGATCGAGTTGTCAGTTTCTGCCGGGGCGGTCTAAAATAAGCAGTTCAACTCAAAACTTTCTGTCCCATATGATTGTGCGAATATTTAAAGCTGAACAGTTCATCAAATAGACAGAAGTAGGTGATACGTGAGAATACGAGCTCACCTGTACATGTACGTGTACGTGTACATGTACACCTCCATAGTATTAAGTGTTAAAATCGTGTACGTGTACAAGATTTTAACGGTTTTTTAGGGTGAGCTCGAATTTTTTTAACACTGAACCCTATGGGAGGAATCCGTAGTTTTACGTGCACGTACATGTACCGTTTTGATTGAAATCGGCAGATGAGTTTTCCCCATAGGATTCAGTGTTAAATTGCGAGCAAAAAAACGTTTTGAGAATTCGAACTCATCGTCTTGCCGATTTTAACAATCCGCGTCCGATTTTAACACTGAAACCCTATGGGGCGTACACGGAGATCCACTTGCGGATTGTTAGAATCGGCAAGACGATGTGTGAAGAGGTTGAGTTCGAACTCTCAAACCCACTGTCGCGTTTCTCGAAGTGAGACTAGCGCACGTTATTGCGAGGTGATCACGATGAGCACTTGATGGAAATGTTTTGAACGAAGAGTGTTGTTGTCGGTGTGTTAGAAATTCGCGAACCCAGTCACGTTTTCCTGAAGTAAAAACTAACACATGTTATCGTTATGACTGAATGAGGTTTTTTGTTCAAAAAGAGTCGATTATGAATATGGTCTGTATCATAGACATTCGTGTTTTGCCTTGATGTGACAAAGAGAAATTGAGTTTGGGGGATATTGTTCGAAAGTATCTATAAAAATATGATCTGTAATAGATATTCGTGTTTTGTCTTGATGTAAAAGAAGAGAGATTGACTTTTAAGCGTTCGTTCAAAAGAGTCAAACACTTAGCGGAATGTTTAAAACGCATTTTCCGCTCAATTAGGTCTTGAGTGGTAAAATTTTTAATATATTCACGATAGCAATCAGAGAGAGAGATTTGAAAATGAATAAGTTCTCAGCGTTAAAATTAGTTTTCTTTTGTATGTTGAAACTGTTTTAACAGTCATCAAAGGGATTCTCTCTTAATTCGACACTTAGTGAATGGTTGTTTGATGTGTGAATGGAAATCTTTTGACAAAATGTAAAAACTACAGTCAAAATGCGTTAAATCAGAAACCGGTTTGTCATGTACTGTTTAAACGTATTTTTAAACTTCACTAATTCAATCAACAGTCAGTTGAGATGTGAATATTTTTAGTTTATATTAAAGACGGAAAAATTTTTATTACTTAAATCATAAAAATATAATTAAACAATTAATTTTGAAAATAATAAAACAATTAAAAACGAAAGATGTTTTTACAGATGGATTCTAGACACCGAGATCGAATTTTAGAACAGTTTGAGCGTGCTTAGAAGAGCATTCAGTCAGCTGATAGAAGCAGACGTCTTGGTGAGATGGAACTCAAATACGAAGCCATAAAAATATTTAAACCAGTGACGGAGGGTCAAGAGCGAAGAATGGAAGGAAATAGTCGAAGAATTGAGACCCATAAAGGAGAGTTCTTTGAGAATGGGTTCGTTGCCCGGTAGTTTTGGAAATCGGTATTCCGTTCAATCTACACCGGATTACGTTCCCACAGGAATTCAAACAGATTTGAGCGAGAGCGACGATACAGCTTCGACTATCACCACTAGTAGCCTCGCATCGTCTGATGATGATGGCGGTAAGAGAGATCAGTTGTATGGATTTTATAAGGATTCGGAAGGAAGGATTTTTGTAGGAGACACAGAAGTAGATATTGGCGATGATGAATTGATCGTCGGCTCGAACAGATACGAATTGACTGATGGTCTGCGCAGATTGCTCCTTTACGACAAGCCCAGCGATTACACGGAACAGGATTTCGACAATTACGGCGACATTCTGGTCCAGACCCACGCCATGCAGAGAAATAACGATGCCAGAGAGACGAGACCCAAAGCCAAAAGAGGTTAAAAGTGGACGAACGTGGTGAAACCCATATGGGATATGAACAAGAAGTTCATCGAATCGGTGACTGGCAAAGGGGTGAAAACCACTTTTCTTCCGAGCGATTCTGACGCTCTGTCTCAGAGATTGAGTTTGTTGATGGCGAGCAGACGGGCTGGTAACACAGGATTAGATAATCAGATAGTTACTATATCTGACGAATTGTTAAGACAGAAGGTTTTGAACAAAAACCACTATAAAAGGCTGATGAACGAATTGAAGGATTGACGTGTATATAATAAGTAGAGAGAAACAAACAAACAAACAAAAATAAAACAGTAAATTTTTACACTAGAATAATAAAAGTATTTAAACGGCAAAAACCATTTACCAGTGAAAAAAACAAAAATATATCATAAAAATAAAATATGTTGGTGATAAAGAACAGGGGATACGTCAGAACTTACGTTCAAGGCGATTCTGGCATCGTCGATTCTATAATGCGAGCGTTCACGAGCGATGCGGCTAGAAAACTCGCATCGACCGCGTTTGGGGTCGGTAAGAAGACGGCTTTGGATGCTGGTAAGAAAGCCGCTTCCGAAGCCAGTGGTAGGATAGCTTCTGTGGCTGGCAAGAGAGCAGCCGACGCGTTGGTCGACAAGTTGATCAGTCCGTCTGCGAAGCGAGCTGCGTTAGAGCGAACGCCGAAAAGTTGGAAAGATTTTAAGGATGCTGTGGTACCCATACAAGATTTAGCCAAAATGACGAGTGGATCTGGATTGAAGAGAACTCGCGACGGTGTGATATAAATAAATAATAACATTAAAAACAGAGTTTGAAAAACATAAAAAATTTGCGTTTGAAAAGAATCTAAAATAACAGACAAAAAAAAAATAAAACAAAGATGAACATTAAAGATATGTCTTGGAACGACGCCGCGACCAAGAGGTCGAATAACGAGTTCTTTCCCAAGAGCATAAGAGGTTTGATAGTGGGAAAATCGAATTGTGGAAAGACCAATCCGTTGATGAATCTGTTGTCCCGACCCGACTGGTTGGATTACGACAGATTGTTCGTGTTTGGCAAGAGCTTGTTTCAACCCGAATACAGATTGCTTCGAGAGTGCATGGATCGTAGATTGCCCAAGGACGTCATAGCCAGAATCTTTGACAGTAGGGAGGAATTCGACAAGAGCGAAGCTCCACTTTCGACCATTTTGGACGGTGCGGCGACGGAGCTGATGAAGAGAAATGCATCTTCGAACGTCGAGTGTCGATTTTATGAGAACGCTAGCTACGTTCCGGATCCTAGAGAACTGAAATCGGAAGATAAGAATCTCATAATTTTCGATAATCTGCTTTTGGAGAGACAGAACCGATGCGAATCGTATTACGTTAGGGGTCGACACAGCAACGTGGACTGTTTCTACCTGTCGCAGAATTATTTTCGATTGCCCAGACAGACGATAAGGGAGAACGCTAATTTTCTATGTCTCTTTCGCCAAGATTTCAAGAATCTCAATCACATCTACGGCGATCACGTCGCAAACGACATGAGCGCGGCGGAATTCAGGAGATTCTGCAAGAGGGTTTGGGATGGTGGACTTTAAAATTTCGTCGTGATCGATTTGACAAGCGAATTTAATCGCGGAAAATATCGGCGCGGATTCGACAAGTTTTATGTTTCTGATGATAATAATAAGATAGAGCGTGAAAATAAAATTTAGAAAATAATAAATCTTCAAATAATTAGTTTTGAATAAAAAAAAAATAAAATTAAATATAATGTTCGAACATGGAGAATTGTTAGAATGGATAGCCGAGAATACGGCTGCAAAACAATCCATTCAAATCGTGGTGAGTGGCGATTCGACTCGATTCGCTACGAAATTCGAACCTTCCATCGAATTGAATAGAGAGAAAAGATACGAGATGGCGTTGGTGAATCTGGAGACTTATTATTCCTTTCCCAACGTCACCTAAAAGAATAACTCTTTCAAGTATTCCGACGGAACGGATTGGTTGGAGATTCGAATTCCCAAAGGGAGTTACGACATAGACGATTTGAACGATTACGTTCAGACGCGAATGAAGATGGATGGAAAGGGAAGCAACAAGATCAGACTCGCTCCCAATCCTAATACCTTACAGACGAAGTTGGATTTGGAAGATAATTTTCGAGTGGATTTCAACACGGACGATTCTATAGGCAAGATGTTGGGATTCGATCGAAAGATGTATCGAGGCCACGCGGTATCTGAAAATACGGTCGACATTCTCGCAGTCAATAGCATTCTGGTCAACGTGGACATGATTGCTGGAAGCTACGTGAATGGTAGCACTCAACCGACGATTTATTCCTTCTTCCCAAACGTGTCGCCGGGTTATAAGATCGTGGAGCGACCTCGAAATTTAGTTTATCTACCAGTGATTTTAGACACGTTGTATAGTCTCAAAACCACGTTGACGGATCAAAATGGTGAACTGTTAGATCTTCGCGGAGAGAGAGTGACGATACGATTTCACATAAGAGAAATATAAAAGGAAAAAAAAAATTGTGTATATATATAGATAGCAAAAATAAATAAACGCAATATTAATTTTACAAAATTATTTTAATATAATTATTAAACAAGAAACAATTGAAGTAAATATATTTAAAAAAAAACAGAATTATGACAGGATACGTGATTAAAAACGTGAACATATCCGCAGGACAGAGGAAGAAACTTAAGAGAGCGTTAACAACTCGAGGCGAGGTGGTGAGATTCAAATTCACTCATGAAGATCTGACGAGAGGTGGTCAGGATTCGATCGCCTGGACCAGAAGTCAAATCAAAAGGATGGAGAAAGTGATTCGCGATGGAAGAGGGTTGATGGTGAGAATGAGTCCCGCTCAATTGAGATACAATTTGAGAATGAAAGGTGGTTTCCTACCGCTATTGGCAGGAATAGCTGCAAAAGCATTACCCTTCGCCGCAAAGGCACTACCCTTTCTCGGAAAGACTCTTGGCGTGGGAGCTCTCACGGGACTCGCTAGTTCGTCAGTTGAGAAATTAATGGGTGGCAGCGGACTGTTTTTGAAGAAGGGAGGAGCCGTGTGTCGCGTCCACGTAGACGACAGCGGTAAAGGATTGTATCTAGAACCCGTTAGAGGTGGCAACTCTCTGAGAGGAAACGGTCTCTATCTGAAGAGTGGACAGAACATTGAGCAACTCGGCAAGGGTTTGTTGCTCGGTGAGAATTCGCCATTTAAGAACATACCTATTTTGAATATGTTATTATAATACAAAATTGTATAAAATATAAAATCATAGAAAGTATAAAATAATATATTTAAAATTAGTAAAAAATGTGGAGAAATAATTTTATCATCAGGATGACAAGGTGGAGAATTTATCACCTGGATGAAAAGGTGGAGAAACAATTTGACGATAATGGTGAACATCGCAAGCCAGAGAGCGAAAAAATAAAAAAATGGTTAGACACTAATGATGGATATCTAAGGAAAGAACTGATGAAAGAGATAGGTAAAGCACGGGATAGACGGTTGAGAATGAGATGACGCTTTCCACCGTCACCACTACCTTCTGAAGAGAATGGTGATGATGCGAGTGTTACCACGAGATGCACAACATTCATTCATAATTATGATTCGGATAAACAAAAATGTTGTTATAAACATATCATATCACAAAAAAAAAAGAAAAAAAGAAAAAGAAGAATCGACGCTGAAAATTGAGAAAAAAGGAAACGTTATTATAATATATGATAATAGTGAAGAAGAAGGAAAACAAAAAAAAAAGTAATGAGATCTAAAGATGATCTCATTACTTTTTTTTTTTCATTTTTCTTCGCTAAAAATCAATCACTCTATTGTTTATATTTCCAAGTCCGTTATTAGCATGTTGACACTCATGTTTTCAAGATGATCTCATCACGTTTTATCTTTCTTCTTCGCAAAAAAAAAATCAATCTCTCTATTGTTTATATTTCCAAGTCCGTTATTAGCATGTTGACACTTGTGTCTTCTCCATTTTCGAAAATGTGTTGAATGTTTATCTTTACTCTTTTGAGTTTTTTTACATCGGTCAACTCGCTCTCACCACCCAATTTCTCCACGAGTTTGAATGAGATGTTTGGAAATATGTAATTTCCATAGGGCAACGACAAATCGTCCTTGTCGAATTCTCTATCTTCGGCGATGACGATGTTCTGCAGATCGCTTTGGTACTCATAAATCAAATCGAGCACGGCTTCGTCCAATTTCTGAGGCATCTTATATTTGTCGTATTTGTGCTCTAAGCCCTTCATCTCGACCTCGTTCAATTCGATGGGATCGTGTCGTTGTAATCTATAGATTTTATGACCGAATTTCTTATTCGTTTCAACTCGTTTCAATTTCAATTCGCATCTTTTAGGTGTTGTTGTCCTCATGATTGATTATTTGTTTTTTTTGTTTTTACGAATTCTTGCAAATAATGTATATTTTAAATTTTGTATTTTAATAATTTGTTTAAAAAAAGTTTTTTTTTTTTTTTTTTGCTCCTTATATATATAAAAAAAAAAGTTGTTTTTTTTTTAATTTCTTTAATGTGAAAAATTTTTTTGTAAAAAGTAATGAGATCACCTTTAGATCTCATTACTTTGTTTTCCTTCTTCTTTGCTAAAATCAATCTCTCTATTGTTTATATTTCCAAGTCCGTTATTAGCATGTTGACATGCATCATTTTTTCACTTACGAAAATGTCTTGTATGTTTATCTTTACTCTTTTAAGTTTTTTTACATCGGTGAACGCGCTCTCACCACCCGATTTGTCCAAGAGTTCGAGTGAGATTATTGGATATATGTAATTTCTAAAGAACAACAACAAATCGTCCTTGTCGAATTTTCTGTCTTCGGCGACGATGATATTATTCACCAGATTGCTTTGGTACTCACAAAACAAATCAAGCATGGCTTCATCCAATTTCAAAAACATATGATATTTGTCGTAGTAGCGCTCTAAGCCCATCGTCTCAATCTCGTTCAATTCGATGGGATCGTGTTGTTGTAATGTATAGATTTTAAAACCTAATTTTGTACACGCTTCGACTCGTTTCAATTTCAATTCGCATCTTTTAGGTGTTGCTGTCATGATCGATTATTTGTTTTTTTTGTTTTACGAATTCTTGCAAATAATGTATATTTTAAATTTTTGTATTTAAATAATTTGTTTAAAAAGTTTTTTTTCTCTTTAAATATATATAAAAGTTAAATTTTAACATCCTTTTTTTCGTATTAATTGAATTTTTTTTTCACGAGTTTTAGAACGGGCAAGACATCGAACGTTTAAAAAATAGCCTTCGCATCTTGCAGTTATCATCATCTATTGAGAAGGAATCGGGTGACATGAACACACGTCTGCTTCATGGAAATTTGTTTTGAACCTCGTGCGAGACTTCGCGTAAAAGTCGTAAGAGTTCTATTTGTCTTGAACCTTCTTTTTTAATAGTTTGAATGACATTGTCGATTAATTTTTGTTTGCTAATAGTATTACGATTTGATTTTCTATCGCAAATCGTATCATTTTCTTTCGAAACGCGTAAATATAAATTACGATTTTTTTCTTCTTGGTTTTTTGGAGAATAACGATTTATTAAACAACGTCGATGATTATGTCAAGATTCCATCGTGGATGTTTTCATCATGATCGATTATTTGTTTTTTTTTGTTTTACGAATTCTTGCAAATAATGTATATTTTAAATTTTTGTATTTTAAATAATTTGTTTAAAAATTGTTTTTCTCTTTATATATATAAGTTAAATTTTAACATCCTTTTTTCTCGTATTAATTCAATTTTTGACATAAAGGAACATAAAAATTGATTAATTTCATCGAAAATTTTTTTTTTTTTTTCATATTAAAGAAAAACAAAACTTTTTAAACAAATTATTTAAATACAAAATTCGGAAAAAAATAAATTGAAAATTTAAATGAGAAAACCATACCTCTGTTAAACGAGATTTGTAAACTATTAAAAATTTCACATTTCAGAAATCATAGAACTAAATCAAAAAAGATTGAAGTCATACAGAAACATTTGCGAAATGATGGAAAGGCAAACGAAATGCCGATAGCAACGACGTCAAAAAATGCATCGGTTGTGAAAAATGAGAAGAAGAAAATGATAGTAAAAGGAATCGAAATGCCGATAGCAACGACGTCAAAAAATGCATCGGTTGTGAAAAATGAGAAGAAGAAAAAGATAGTAAAAGGAATCGAAATGCTGACGTCGAAAAAACCGAAAACGTTTCTATTGTGAAAAATAAGAAGACGACTAAATGAAAAGCCGTTGAAGAAGAACTTCAAGTTTCCAAAGAAAAGAAAAACTAAAACGAAAACGAGTGATGCACATCAGATTCTAGGCAAACGAGATATATCGAGAGAACTTCGATGAGCAATAGACAAAGGGAAAGGAGAAGAATATCTAGCGCGACTCGGCATGGAACTATTTCAATCAAAGTCTGTGAAACGGGAAAGTGCGATCAAAGGTGTTTTTAAAACTTTCGACGTGGTTCCCTCGTTGAAGAAAATTGATCCGAAATTGTTCATGGAACGGATGAAGAAAAAGGTATTGGATTTGTTTCACAAATACATGAACGTGGGACTAAAAATTAAGATAATACTCCATTGCATGATGAATAAAATCGACGTGAAGTCCGGCGAGAGCATCGCATCGCGAAAAATGCATATTTCAGATCTAACGTCGAACCCGTATTTCGAGGTTCAGATTTATCGGATGTTTTCAAAAAGATGAAAGACAAGATGTTGACATCTCTCACGAATTATCAACATGAAGGTAGTAATTGGATGTTCGATGAGATGTTGAAACTCGAAATTCACATAACTAAAAACGATTTGTTGAGAGGGTCTTTCTACATGAAATTACCGTATTTCCTCGCTAAGAAATACGCTGCGATCAACGTGAAAAATAACGATGATCAGTATTTTAAATGGGCAGTCACCTCTGCTTTATACCCTGTCAAAATAAACTCCGATAGAGTTTCTCAGTACGAGGAAACTTCTAAAAATTTCAATTGGAGCAGAGTGACTTTTCCAACTCAGTTAAAACACATCGAACGTTTCGAAGCTCAAAATCCCACCATAGCGGCGAACGTCTTGGGATACGACGTTGAAAAACGAAAGATCCATCCTTTCAGACTGACTTCGTATCTCGGAAGAGAAAAGACGATTATTTTATTATTGATTTTGAATGGTGACAATCATCATTATTGTTGGGTTAAGCATCCGAGCTGATTACTGTCGAAACAAAATAATAATCATAACGGAAAGATATCTTTATGTTACAATTGCATGAACGTGTTTCACAGTGAAGACTTGTTGGCGAAACATCAGGAATATTGCAACGAAAATCAAGGTGTCGCCATCGAAATGCCAAAACCTAACACCATCGTGAAGTTTGAAAATCACAATAGAAGGTTAAAAGTACCAGTCGTCGTTACGCTGATTTCGAATGTTTCACCACAAAAATGAGTTCCTGTCAACCCAACGCTCTTCAAAGTTACGTCGAAAGATATCAAAAACACATACCTTCGGGCTATTGCACTTACGTGAAATGCGCTTTCGACTCGCAACATGACATGGGTCCCTTCACCTACACGAAACAGTAGGAAGACAATGACATGGCTCAAAGGTTCGTGGAAGAGTTAGAATGGAAACTTCAAATGTCATACGACAAATTCAAAACTCCGGCAAAAATGATCACCACACGAGAGCAGCAGGACGAAAATAACAGAGCCACCAAATGTCACATATGCAAACAATTGTTCGACGAGAATTCGACGGAAAATAGGAAGGTCAGAGACCACAATCATTACACGGGTCGGTATCGCGGTCCGGCTCGCAGCAAGTGTAATTTAAAATATCGAGACACCGTTTTCTATCCGGTGATGTTTCACAATCTCTCGGGTTACGACAGTCATCTGTTCGTGAAAAATCTTGGCACCTCACACGGAGAATTAAATTGCATTGCGAACAGCGAAGAAAGATACATTTCCTTCATGAAATGGAAGCCCATGGAGGAGAAAAGAGTAATCGACAGAGAGACGTTGGAAGAAAAAACGAAACCCATTCGTAGAGCCATACGTTTCATCGACAATTTTAAATTCATATCAACCGCTCTGGAAAAATTAATCGATAACATGAGCAAGGATAAATTTAAAATCACGAGCGAACATTTAGGAGAATGAGTAGACATCATGTTGAGGAAAGGAGTCTATCCTTACGATTACATGAACGATCTAAAGAGATTCGAAGACACCGCACTACCTTCGAAAGAAGATTTTTATTCGAAATTATACGAATCCGACATTTCCGACGAGAATTACGAACACGCTAAAAACGTGTGGAAATCATTCGATATGAAAACCATGAGAGATTATCACGATCTCTATCTGAAGACCGACGTTCTGCTCTTGGCAGACGTGTTCGAAAATTTTTGAGACGTCTGTTGTCGAAATTACGATCTGGATCCCGCTTGGTATTTCACCACACCCGGTCTGGCGTGGGACGCTCTGTTGAAGACCGCCGAAGTCCAATTGGAATTATTATCCAACGTGGACATGTTGCTCATGTTCGAAAGGGCTGCGAGAGGTGGCATCTCGATGATCTCCCACAGACATTCTGAAGCTAACAATCCCTACATGAAAGAAGGTTTCAATTCGAAACGGTCAACTAAATACATACAGTATTGCGACGCCAATAATCTGTATGGTTGAGCTATGAGTCATCCTTTACCGATTGGAAATTTCGAATGGGTGAAGGAACTGGAAGAGATGCAAAAATGGAGAGACTATCCTTGCATTTTAGAAGTCGATTTGAACTATCCGGAAGACTTACACGATCCACACAATGATTATCCGCTGGCTCCCGAACGAATGGAACTGAACAAAGGAGACGAGGAAAAACTCATTCCCAATTTATTTAACAAACGTAACTACGTTGTCTACACCGAGAATTTGAAACAGTACGTCGATTACGGGATGAAATTAGTTGGCATACATCGCATCATTCGATTCGACGAAGAGCCTTGGATGAAAAAATACATCGATCTCAACATGAATCTCAGAATTCGAGCCAAGAATGATTTCGAAAAAGATTTCTTCAAACTCATGAACAACTGCGTGTATGGTAAATCGATGGAAAACATCAGGAAGAGAACCGACGTTCAACTCGTCACGTCTGAGAAAAGAGCTAAAACATTAGTGGCGAAACCTAATTACAAACACCCAACAATATTCGACGAAAATCTAGTGGCGTTCGCATGGAAAAGATGCACCTGAAATTCGACAAACCGTATTATCTCGGACCGATCATCTTAGATATCAGCAAGCGATTGATGTACGAGTTTCACTACGATTACGTCAAATGAACATTTGGTGATAAAGCCAAACTACTGTTCACCGACATGGACAGTTTAGTTTTTGAGATAGAGACGAAAGACGTCTACCGAGATATATCTCCGGACGTGGCTGGGTGGTTCGACATGAGCAATTATCCCGTCGATCACCCATCCAACATTCAATCGAATGACAACAAGAAGGTGTTGGGTAAATTTAAGGACGAGAGCGGCGGTAAACAAATCGTCGAATTCGTGGGCTTGAGACCTAAACTGTATGCTTATCGTCTAGAAGATGATGAAGAGATCAAGAAGTGCAAAGGAGTTAAAGCGTGTGTGGTGAAGAAAAATATCTCTTTCCAAGAGTATAAAGATTGTCTGTTAGGAAGTGGTCCGGTGTATAAGACTATGAAATCGATTCGAAGCGAAAATCACGACTTGTATACCGAAATAGTCAACAAGATTTCGCTGACGGCCGACGATGATAAGAGATTCATATTAGACGATGAAATAAGCACTTTGGCACTCGGACATTGGACTTTAGATCTAATTATAGATGATATGAATGTGGATGATTGGATTCCAGAAAATCAAGAGGAATTAGATGGATTCGAAATTATAGAAATCGAACAGTGACATCGAGAGAGTTAGTTTAAAAAGAAAAAGAAAAAAATAGAAAAAAAATAACGTCATTTTTTAGAAAATTATAATAAAATAAATAAAAACAATATATACGCATTTATGAATAAGAAAATAAAGATATCCATAGAAGGTGTCGTCTTACCTAACGAACCCCTATCCAACATCGATCTGTTGAATGCGGCAAAAGATTTGAAAATCAAAAATTTTCTAGGCATGTTTTCCAGAGATGCCTTGCCGAAGAGAAGACCTCGACAATTGGAATGCGGAATTTTAAATCTAGACAATTCATCGGGTGAAGGCACTCACTGGGTGGCGTGGATCAAGAACGGGAAGAAGAAAAATTATTATTTCGACAGCTACGGAATCTCACCGCCAAAAGAAATAAAGAACTATTTCAACAAATCGATGGTTCGTTACAACACGGAACAAGTGCAATCACCAGATCAAGTGTTTTGCGGTCACCTGTGTCTCTACGTTCTCAAGAGATGGTCTGAAGGAGATCGATTTCAAGACATTCTCAATGATTTACATTAGAGAGAGATTTTTTTTTTTATAGTATATATAAAGATAAAAAATTATTTTAAAAAAATTTTAATCAAATAAAAACGAAAAATAAAATAACATAGTTCATTTTTAATAAACTGCGTTTGAACATATTTTTCTAAAAACAAAAAATCCCACAACAACATGCCAGTCGATAAATTTGGTAGAAGTGACGACGAAAAAGTCAACCCAAGAAAGAAGAGGAAGACGTTCGAAGTCGACGATGGTTACGACGTTGCCAACTTGGACGAACGTTACGTTCAGAGATATGAACCTCGAGAAGAACCTTTGAACATGAACGATAAGAAGCTCTACAATCTTCCTGAGCCGATAGATCTCGCAGATGCTGTGACTAAAAAATACGTCGACAGGGGGAACGCCAATTTCGAATGAATCATGCTAGATAATTACGTGGATAAAACCATGACCGATGATCTCGATCGGAAATCCAAACGTTTGGTGAACGTCGCGAATCCCATAGATCCCACCGATGCCACGACCAAGAAATACGCGGATGACTCTCACGCGAGATTCAGCGAACACCTGAGAAATAGATACGTTCAGAAAACGATGCACTCGGAATTGAACACTAATTATAACAATTCGAATAACGAATCCCAAGGACGTGGCGACCAAACACTACGTAGATCTGGAACAGAGAAAGTCTGACAGACGAGAAATGAAATCGGATCTGAATGCGGGATTCAACAAGATATTGAATCTGTCGAAGATCGACGACACAGATGCGGACTCAACCACGGTCGACAAGGGCTACGTAGATTCTGCCGTGATACAATCACAAGAATACCTAGAATCGCAAGTGAACGATCTCTACCTGAACAAACAATCTGGCGGAACCATGGAGGGGGGCATCGACGGTAAGAATTTATTCGGACTCAGTCACGATCCCGCATTCGATTCCAGCGCGGTCAGCATAAAGTACGTGGATGACAACTCGGTCTGGAGAAAGGGTGACATCATGGAAGGTAAACTAGACATGGGTGGACACGCGCTCACGAATCTACCGGATCCCGTGAACATGACGGATGCCTGCACCCTGATTTCAGTGGTGGAGAAAGTTAAATATGCTAGACAATTGATCACTGTGTGGGCCGAAGAGGCCGACACCTTAGATGAAGGAAAAGCTGAGTGGTCTTTCGGAAATGGAGGTAGCAGATCGAAACATGGTCAGGTGGGATATCCCATGCCGCTGGGAGGTGAAATCCTTCGAACGAGTCTGGCTTCCTCGGATTTGAATAACAGAGCGGTCGACAATCTCATGGTGAATGGTGTAGAGAGTTATAAGAGATACAGCGTTGAAAAGACTGAGAATCAACACGCGAATGTTAGCACATTCGGCATGCCTCTCAAAGTGAACGCCAGAGACAGGATTAATTTCGTTATGAAAACCAATAATCCCGAAACCACCACTTCCGTGGTGAGTCTACTGACCGAACTAGATTCTTTAAACAAACAGTGAACGTGTGGAAAATAATGAATTAAAATAAATAATGTGTGATTATTAAAAACAAAAAAAACAAAAAAAAAAGTAATGAGATTTAGAAAGATGTTCAATCTCTCTAGATCACATTACTTTATTTATTTTTTTTTGTTTTTTTTTGTTTTTAATAATTACTCATTACTTTTTTTTTTTAAATTTTTTTTCACACTCGTCTCTCATCGAATGATCAACATCTTATTTCCATCCGATTCGAATTGTAATTCTCTGTCTGACAGGACCAGGGCAAAGGCTTCGGTTTTTCTCGGCACGTTCCTATCGAATTGCATCTTGATCTGAATGTCTAAGACGCTACTCTTGTGTCGTTCACTCTGTTTACTGACGTCGAATACGAACATGGGATACATCGACTTGTATTCGCCGGGAGATATGTTAGGGTTGCTCATCAATTCGTCTAGACCGTGATACTTCTTTCTAAAATCAGCGGCGTCAACGTACAGTCTGCAGAAATCGTTCATGTCGAACGACGCGTTGTAATCGATTGCTGGATATCTCGTGGCGTTCAGAAAGACTTGCATGTTTCTCAAACTGCAGTGATCGAACAGTGACGCATTCTTTTCCTGAGACCCATCCCTATCGGTCTGAAACGCAACCACGATGAAACGCGGTCTCTCGGAAGTGGATTTCACCATCAATCTCCAATCGAAGTGATTCGTGGAGGGAGGAATGCTAGCCATGTCACACTGTCTCATTCTAAATCCAACAGGTAATTTACTCTTGGATTCTATTATCTTGTAGAGATGCGCTTTCTCCACGATCGAAGGCTCCACGTGCGGAACGAACCATGATATCTTGTGTAGAGTTATCTTACCCGCATTGGTCGCAGCGAGTCTCACTATTGCGTCGTCGTTTCCTTTTCGAATCAACGTCAGATTGTGTTTGAATCCGTACATGATCTTGTTGTAATCGTCCGCGAATCCGAAGATGTGTTTCAAAGGTACCCTGAACGAAAACGTTCCTTTAGGTCTGGACGTCTTGACGGCGTAGTCGAATATCGCGGCGGCACCGGCGCTAGCAGGGCCTATGGTGTCTTTCACCCACAACTGATTAAGTCCTCTGGATTTCGAAAAATCATCAGGATATGTCAAGAGTCCGAACATCGTGGTGGCCTGACCGGAATGAAACACAGATTCTATCTCTTGTCCGGATAGCATGTATTTTATGTTACTGAATAGATGCATGATACCATTATTGGCTAGAGTAACCGTGTCGTCGTCGGCGTAGTCGCTCCCATCTTCCTTGGTGAGACGTCCCTGCACCACTATGTAACTCTCGCTAGGATGTACGAATAAATCTTGAGTTTCAACGTTGATTCTTATCTCTCCCGCATTGTTCAAACTCATTCCGGTTACCGGTTCGTATTCGTGAACCTCATATTCTTAAATACTTTCATCTTTCACTATGCTTTGTGCTATATCTAGTATATTTGTCATTTTAAAGGATTTTTAGTTTTTTGTTTATTAATTAACTTGCTTTCTTTATCTAAAAAATCGTTTTTAATTATTTTTTATTATTATTTTTTTCTGTCTTATATATATGTGTGTAAACAAGAAAATGTTAAAGAGAGTAAATAAAAGAAAAATTGTTTTCTTCATCAAAACTTTGTCTTCTGTAATTGTTGTTCGTAAAACTTTCCGATGATCTCTTCTCCATCCAAAGCTTCGATTTCATAAGTCACCGGATCGGTGTGAAATATTTTGATTATCACAAAGATTTCTGAGGTCCATCGAGGAGTATAACCCTTTTCGAAGTGCTTCTTATAAGCGTAAATTCTCACTCGATCACCGACCACAAATTTCGGCGTTCTAGACTTCTTCCTGATCTTAGATCTCTCAGGATATAGATTCGCGTAGACCCGTTTTTCGTTTCGAGGATCGCTAGTTTCTGCGGGAGTCATCTTGATCGTGTCGGGTGTTGTTGTAATCTTTAACCAGACCATTCAGAGCGTATATGTATTTCTTGGTCGAATTCGCCGTGAAGTATCTGTGCATCTTTTCCTTCATCGTTCGATTCCAACGTTCCACCACGCTGGCTTTCTCTTCGTTTTCGTTCGAGTAGAGGTCTACCAATCGATGAACGTGCTTGTTGTAGAATTCCTTTCCCTTATCCACCCACAATTTACTCGGTTTTCGAGAAGACGAGTCGAACACGCTCTTCGGAGCCTCGGCGACGCAAGGTCCCGATTTATTCTTCAAAGCTCTGATCCAACCGTATTTGGAAAACACGTCGATGACCGTCAATAGATATTTGACGCCCTCGTTCCACCTCGAAAACGATCTCATGTCGACCAAGTCGGCAGACTGAATATCATCCAGACCCTTCACGAACACCCTTCTCTTTCGAAATTTACGCACTATGGGTTTGTGTAACTCCTCGGCCAATTCGTTCATCAATAATCGTTTCTTCTTCTTTTCAGATGCGCTTTTTTTGAACGCCCCATCATTTTATTCACGATGCCTTTACCTTTGCTCGCGTTATTTTTTTTTTTGACGAATCGCATCTTGACAGAACCACACACGTCGCAAATTCCACGAAGCATCTGTCTGTCGTTTTTAGTTCGCACTTCTTGAGAATTCCTCGTCTCGGTAACTCTCTTACACTTTACGCAGTACATTTTTTTAAGAGTTAATTAAATTAATTTCGTTTTTTTATTTTATATATAAATTTAATAATGAATCAATTCTGTTCTTATTATATATATTTTTTTTTCAATCGCTGCTCTTGAGTTCTATCATCTTACTGAATTCCTCCCTGACCTCTTTCCTCCCCTTTTCCACGAGAGAATCCTTCATCTCTTCCTTGATGATCTGACGAGTCTTGATTCTCACGGCTTCTTTCATGTCATCGTATTTCGTTTTCTCGCTCAATATCGCGAAGTATTATCCGTCCGATATCCTACCGTCTTTCAACGCCATAGAGATCATTTCGGATATCGTGTCGATCTTGGAGTCGGCCAAGACGCGAATCTTGTCGTGTTTCCTCGCCTTCAGATATAATTTCCTACTCAAAAAGTTTCCGAGCGTGCTAAACAATCCGGCGGTGAGAGCCACTCCTTCTACGGTCAACACGATCGGAATGCCGACCACGGTTGACAACAATCCGATGCCGGCCGTGTGTAAACCCATGGAAATCGTGATGAGTGTCGTGTCGATCGCGTTGACGAATTTCACGAAACGCAAATTCTTCTTCTTGAGGGAACGACGAGAATCTCTCTCTCGAGTTAAATACTCTTGGATTCTACTGATTTGATCGATGCGATACCTCTCTCCTCTTTCTCTTTCTTCTTGCGACGGTGCCGTCGGCAAAACGTCGATCGGTTTCTCATCCTCGTCGTCCACTAACGTCGGATACAATTTATTTCTGGTTCTCATTTTTGTTTTTTTTTTCTTTCTAATATTAGATAAAAAATTTATGTGTGTATTTATTTTTATTTTCTATTCTCCCTTATTTTATATCAACGAGAAAACTTAGACGTATGCTTCATTGATTGTGAAGTGTTTTAGAGCACCTTCGGTGGTTTCACGCTATACAAAATCTATTATTATTATTATTATTATTATTGAACAATAATTTCATGATGCATCCCTTATCTCGTAAAGTCAGACTTTTACGCGCCAATTTCTGTTCTTCCGAATCTGTGGGCTTGCTTCGATCCTTACAGTAGAGTAATCTCTTCCAAAACGCGATCACTTCATTGATTTGAACGCGTTCGAACTCCGGTTCGAAATACTTGTCGACCATATCTTCCCTTTCCATCCACGGACACGAATGATTCTCATGATCGAAGTCTAGGTGATCCCGACATCCGACGCATCGTTCTAACAAGAGACGACCTAGTTGTTCGTTCACGCAGAATGCGTAGGCTCTCATCAGCATTTTTAAAAGAAACCTTACTCTAATATCCTGAGAATCGCTCATGATTTAAATATTTTTTTTTATTATCTATTCGATTTGATATATTTATTTTTTTTAAATAACTATTTATTTATATTTTTTTTCTCCCCTATATATATCAATCAAAAACGTGACAACGGGCTCGCGAATTTCTAACACACCGACAACACTCTTCGTTCAAAACATTTCCATCAAGTGCTCATCAAGATCACCTCGCAATAACGTGCGCTAGTCTCACTTCGAGAAACGCGACAGCGGGTTTGAGAGTTCGAACTCAACTCGTTCAAAACATTTCCATCAAGTGCTCATCGTGATCACCTCGCAATAACGTGCGCTAGTCTCACTTCGAGAAACGCGACAGTGGGTTTGAGAGTTCGAACTCAACCTCTTCACACATCGTCTAGCCGATTCTAACAATCCGCAAGTGGATTTCCGTGTACGCCCCATAGGGTTTCAGTGTTAAAATCGGACGCGGATTGTTAAAATCGGCAAGACGATGAGTTCGAATTCTCAAAACGTTTTTTAGCTCGCAATTTAACACTGAATCCTATGGGGAAAACTCATCGCCGATTTCAATCAAAACGGTACATGTACGTGTACGTAAAACTACGGATTCCTCCCATAGGGTTCAGTGTTAAAAAAATTCGAGCTCACCCTAAAAAACCGTTAAAATCTTGTACACGTACACGATTTTAACACTAAATCCTATGGAGGTGTACATGTACACGTACACATACATGTACAGGTGAGCTCGTATTCTCACGTATCACCTACTGACAGAAATAATGCCAAACTCGACCGGTGATAGGTAAATAGTGAATAGAAACGGCATTGCATTGGGAATAGAATAGGGACGAATCGTCCCCGTGGTTTCCATGTGATCCACGTTGTTCCCACGCGGTCACGCCACTCGACATAGATACTGTCCTGTCGAGCAGGGATATTAGAACAACTTCGGAAGATTTCGTGTATCTGCCTTCACTGATCTGGACGCAGTGGGCGTATGAGCGACACTGCTGTCTCTTCAATTTTAATGTCCAATTAGCCAAATTACCGCCTTTTCACCATTAACCCATGCGCGATTTCTGTCCACTTTTCATTTTTGGCAGTTATCTAACTGTTAGCCAAGAACAATTTTGCTGTTATATGTTTTATTCCATATTTTAATCCTCGCCCAGTTGTCAGGCCTTGAATTCGAGTACCCTCAACTTTAACATGTTCATTCAAATAGCAAGACTCATGATTAGTCCATGTCTCTTTTCAGACACTCAGTCTGTGATTGATGTTCACACATTAAGAGCATAATATTATACACTAAAATCACCACACAAATATTTAAAAATTAACCCCTATTGACCACAAATAATATGAATATATCATTTTATCTTCAAGATTAACTAACTTCAAGGGCAAATTTCTCCTAATTGCGAGGTTGTTGTAACAATTATTTTTGTATGCATAGATGCAACAATGCCTGCAGAAGAATGTTACTGTTTAGTTTTTAATCTCATCTTTAACCCTCAAGCAAATGAGGGTAAAATTACCATCCGAAAATGCCAAAATTAGCTAACTGTGGTTGCATCTTCCTGTCATTTTGGAAAGGGTTAATTATAAACACTTTGTTTTGCTATATGTAGAGATGCCTAATGAACAAATCCTCTGCTGTAAGTTATGCTTTGGGGCTAAACACAACATAAGTTTTGGCCATGTGAAGAATAATACTGTCTGAAACAAAATGATTTTCAGTGAATTTTGCAAACATCTGTACTCATTTCCTCTAATTGCAAGGTTGTTGCAGCAATTATTTTGGTATGGATAGATGCAACAATGATTGTAGAAGAAAGTTACTCTTTACTTTTTAATCTCAAGATTTAACCCCCAAGCAAAATGAGGGCGCGAATAAGAGAACCGCGAGAGAATGCCAGAATTAGCCAACTTTGGATGCTTTTTGTCAATCATTTTGGAAATGGTTAATTTCAAACACTTTGCTTTGCTATATGTAGTCTGAATTTTCACATTGGAAAGTTGGGAAAGCCCGTAATTTGTCCAACAAATTACAATTCTCGAGTTTTTTTTTTAGTTTTTTTTTCCTCCCTGAATTTTGTC
Organism: Pictodentalium vernedei; assembly: GCA_031216915.1. Classification (NCBI taxonomy): domain Eukaryota; kingdom Metazoa; phylum Mollusca; class Scaphopoda; order Dentaliida; family Dentaliidae; genus Pictodentalium; species Pictodentalium vernedei. The sequence goes on from CM062295.1 coordinate 654,253,692, forward strand.
TGTTGAACTGATCGAAAACAATCTGTACGATTTTGACCAAATTTTCCACACTTATGTAATGTCATAACATCTAGTGAAATGCGGTATCGTCATATCTGTGAAAACGCGTGCTTTCAAAACATTCTACCAAAACCTTCAAAATTTCACCATTTTTCGAATGTCTCAAAATTGTTTACAGTTATTTAGCTCAAATGTTCCACACATTTAGAGCATAATATGATACACCACACTTACCACTCAGATCTTTCAACTTTAACCCCCACTGGCCAAAAAATGACATTAATATAGAATTTTTCTTCAAAAGTGACCAACTTCAAGGGCAAATTTCTCTAATAACAATGTTGTCGTAACAATTATTTTGGTTTGGATAGATGCAATGCAACAATGATTGCGGAAGAAAGTTACTGTTTACTTTTTAATCTCAGATTTAACCCTCAAGCACAATGAGAGTGAGAATAAGAATACCGTTTGAAAATGCCAAAATTAGCCAACTTGGGTTCCTTTTTCCATCATTTTGGAAAAGGGTCACTTTCAAACACTTTTCGTGTACGTACTCACAATTGACTACCGAGCAAATTTGCTGTTGTAAGTTTGGTTGTAAAGTTTAACCCTATGCTCGTTTAGTTTGCATAAAGATAGGTGCAGTCCAAAAAAACTCTCTTTTTCAGAATTTGGTAAGTTTAAGTGACGATTTACTCCATTCCTAATTGTTTGAGCGCTAAATGTTTTCTATGGCTGTATGCAGCAGTCATAGTATGATAACTTTTGTTTTATATGTCATTATTAAAAGTTTAACCGTTGGCAGATTCGAGACTGGCCCCATGGGTAAGGTCGGAATAATTTTAATTTTCATAAAATCACTGAATATTGATAAGCGTGCAGTGGTAGTTTGGAATAGAATATCCGAAAATGCTTTCGAAATTCGGATTCACAGTTCAATTCCAAGAATATTTTCTGTTATAAGGTTGCTGCAAAGTTTAACGCAATCCCTGTCTCAGATGCATAATGGTAGATGCCGTCGAAAAAAACTCATTTTTCAGAATTTCGTAGGTTTAAGTGACAATTTACTCCATTCCTAATTCATTGAGCGCTGAATGTTTTCTATGTCTGGATGCAGCAAGCATAGTATGACAACTTCTGTTTTATACGCCATTATCAAAAGTTAACCCTTGGCATATTTAGGAGTTTTCATGTGGGTATAGTCGGAATAATTGTTATTTTCGTAAAATTAATCCCTGAATATATTGGTAACCGTGCAGTGGCCTTTCAGTGGTGCTACATGAAGCCGCAAATAGTTAAGGTTGAAAAGTTCATCAAATAGACAAATATAATACCTAACTCAGTCGGTGACAGGTAAATAATGAATGGAAAAGTCGTTGAGTTGGGAATAAAGTAGGGACGAATCGTGCCCTCGGTTTTCCCCTGATCCACGGTATTTCCACGCGGTCTCGGCACTTGACAAAGATACTAAACTGTCGGACAGGACAGTAGGAAACATTCTGAGAATTTCAAGTTGCTGCCTTGCATGATTGGGACATAATTGGAATATATCCGACATTGTATCTGTCGGATATATTCCAATTATGTCTCGATCACTTCACCCCGACTGTCCGCATGGGGGCACCATGACGCCGTGTACTAAGGCATACTGCACGTCGATGGTGCGCATGTCTTCAACCAATCTAACCATGCCTGTGCTACAGTGCGGAGGCACTATGTTGGGGAGCTGGCAGCTGCTCGTCATTGCTCGGTGGTTCTCTCTGGGTACTCCGGTTTCCTCCACCCATACAACTGTCACCGACATAATATGACCTTGGCTGTTAATGTGTCGTTAAAGCCTAATAAATAAATAAATCCAGTACCAGTTTTGCTCGTACAAATATTAGTGCCGTCAGACAAAATTCATTTTCTGATTAATTTCGTACTTTTCTGTACTCACCTTCCCTGAGTAAGATTGGTATACCTTTTCAATCTCAGATTTAACCCTCAAGCACAATGAGAGTGAGAATACGTGTACCATTTGCAAATATCCAAAATTATCCTACTTTGGTTACTCTCTACTATCATTTTGGAATGGGTTAATTTGAGACACTTTGCTTTGCTATATGCAGAGATGTTTAATCAATAAATCCGGCTTTAGTTATATTCTGGGACTTAATGAAACATGTGCTTTGGCCACTTAAAAATAGCACTGTCTGCAAAAAATGACTTTGAGTGAATACTCATTTGTCCAAAAACAAAATGGAAAGAGCTCTTTGAGCTTTTCATAACTGCTTTCAAAAATCAATGGGGAACAAATTTTGTGTTATATGTTTTGGTGTTCCGTATTATCCAACACCAGTTTGGCCGTACAAATATGAATACCGCCAGGAAAGAAAGCACATTTTCTCAGTGGTAGACTGTTTGACTTCTATGATAGAGGTCCCGAGTTTGATCCCTATCTGGGACGACCCACGTAATGTCCTTGGGCAAGGCACTTTATCCCGGTTGCCAACATGGGGGCACGATGATGCCATGTACTAAGGCGTACTGCATGTCAATGGTGCACATGTCTTCAACCGCTGGTACCCTGCTTCAGCGGAGCTTGAACATAATTAGAATGTTGAGCTGACAGTTGCTCGTCGATGCTCGGTGGTTCTCTCTGGGTCCTCCGACTTCCCCCACCCGTAAAACTGTCACGGTCACGATTAGCCATTGTGGATAAGTATGTGACCGTAAACACCAATAAATAAATACCGTCAGGGAAACCCTCTGTGAAATCCTTCTGTCAATAAATAGCAAAGTAGTAATGTAATGCAAGAAATATTAACAAGTTTAATCAACTCATTTGACTTGAACTGTACCCATCACTGTACACTATGTATACTAGCTCTCTAGATGGTTTAAACCATATCAAATAAACAACTAATTTGTGTGTGACAGTAACTCATATTACATGTATTTCATTGTATCTGAAACAGATACGTTGGAAAAATTGTGAAATCATGAAGTAGTACGCTTACCTTCGTTTGTTGACAAATCCCACTCATTCACAAACAGACAAAATGATAGAGAATAAATTAATTATTGATATTTAAGGTAACTTTCGGCATCTACACCTATATCATGACCATAATATAGGTATTTATTCAAGTCCAGGTATCCATTGCATAGGCGTACATGGCTTTTTTCAGGGGGGGGGGGGGAGGGGTGAACCCTTTTAGCCCGAAAAAGTTGAATCTCGGGAGGAAATGCCAAATGTGGCTATGGGAGGGAGGGGGGGGGTCTCCCTCCCATTGAGTACCTGGAGAGAACCACCGAGCAATGGCAAGCGACTCAGACTCCCCAACATACTAACTCCACAAAAGCAGGGTTAGCATTGGTTTAAGACGAGTGCACCCTCAAAGTACCCTTAGTCCCCCCCCCCCCCCCCCACACACACACACGTGGGAAATTAAATTGGGATAAAGTGTCTTGCTCAAGGACACAATGTGGTTGCCACAGGCGGGATTCGAACCGAGGACTTCTTGGATTGCAACAATCATCTCTAACTTCTGAGCCACCGCGCTCCCGTAATATGCAGTAATAGAGCTCTTTATGTGTACTTATGTGATTATAAATGAATAATATTATCGTGGATACGGTTCCACTGAATCAACTTGTACAGTATAATGGTCAGTTTATTTGCAACTTCTCAGTGATGAGATAGGAAAACAACATTTTGTGTGGAAAACCAAAATGTTTTGTGGTCATTTCTGGCAACTAAGTTGTCCGAAATTTTCTGGCATATTGGCCGAAAAATCGGCTCCTTCCTGACTCAGGGGTGGGTTGGGGCACAGTCCTTCATGAAACCTCGGCCCGTACGATAATAATTCATATGTACTAATTTTTCCAAAGCACAAAGGACATCGCTTGTTTTGCTTTCTATGAAAATATTCTGTAATTATTGAAGAGCAAATTTTGTGTTAAATGTTAAACATCCAAATTTCGTGTTCGTGGTATTGTATTCCAACATTTCGACATAGCAGAAGGCGTGTCATAAAAAATGCTTTCTCCGAGTCTGTAGTGTCGTCTTAACTATGTTATATAGGGATAACTACTAAATGTTAGCCAACCAGCCGACCGATCAGTTTAGACCACCCATAAGGCGTTTATTTACCTAAAATTCATTTGGTATTCAAATAAAACTTTGTACACAAACACTTGAAATATACAGTACTGAGGTGCTTGTATCTTGTATGCCCATCCTTTACATAACCCCCCCCCCCCCCCCCCCCCACCCGCCAGGAAAAGATAGAGATAAAATACCCTTGTTATTTTCAAGGGAAAACTCTAGAAACCTGTGTCCATGGCCGTTTCTAGGACACGTTGTACATGTACTGTACGGTACATGGTAGATGGTGCGTTTACCATCGTAGGATTTAGTGCTAAATCGCATGCTTGTTCGCAAAAAATGTCGTTTTTTTATGGTGTCCCACCCAGAATCGGCTGTTATTTTGAGACTCCTAGATCGCACTTTTAACGTTCAAATACCCGTTGGCGAACGTGTCGAATGTAAAAAAAGTGAAAAATGTACGAAATTGTACATTTTGTTTTACATAAAATTTTTTGTTTACGTTCCCATCGTGGATTAGACCTTCAATCTATCGTTGGTGAACGCGAAAAAAAAACGCTTTGCCGATTCTAAGACAGCATCAAAAAGGTGGTTTCCCGATTCTGGGACAGTATCTCAGAATCGGCAAACGGCTTTTGAGGCGGGGATTTTCCCATTTCTGACGTAAGTGGGGGAATACCCATAGTGGGATTTTCCAAACTCAACAGAAAAAAAACTAAGTTGTTTGGAAAATCTCTACTGTATAAACTTACTGAGAACGCCATTTGTCACGCTCGAAATGTATTACGGGTTTCTATTCAAATGAGCGTCAATTGGCAGTTAAATAGTTTAACTGAAAAACTATTGTATGGATGAAAGTGGAAACAGTTCAAAAGATCAACTGATATGATTTAAACGCGTTTTTTGAAAGCGTTACATTACTGATGTGTTTACTTGTGATTGTGATTATCAGATGTAATTATTCTCAAATGCGTTAAATCAGAAACCGGTTTCTTATGTACTAAAACTTTCAAACTTTTCAAAGTTCCCCAGTTCGCCATTGAGCGAATAATCTATGATGTGATTTTAACGCGTTCAGAGGCAAAACGCATTTATAGAGGTTTATCATGTAAAATCTTTTTCCTCAACTGGTTTTTTAGTTATTATATTAAAGACAGAAGATTTTATTTACTTAAAACATAAAAAATATTATACATTTAATTTTGAAAATAATAAATAACTTACATTAGCATACTCAAAGGAAATATTAATAATTTAAAAAACGAAAAAAAATGTTTTTACAGATGGATGCTAAACGCCGAGATCAGCTTTTAAATGAATATGAACGTGCCAAGAAGGGCATTCAATCGGCTGACAGAAGCAAACGTCTTGGAGAGATCGAACTCAAACGCGAGACCACAAAAATATTTAAACCCGTGACGGAGGTTCAAGAGCGAAGCAAGAAGGAGATAGTTGAAGAATTGAGACCTATAAAAGAGGGTTCTTGAGAATGGGTTCGTTGCCCGGTAGTTTTACAAACCACTATTCGTTTCAATCTACACCGGATTACGTTCCCATGAGAATCGAAACCGGCGTGAGTGAGAGCGATGATAGAGCTTCGACTATCACCACTGATAGCGTCGCGTTGTCCGAGGATGGTGGTAAGAGAGATCTGTTGTATGGATTTTATAAGGATTTGGACGGTAGAACTTCTGTGGGCGACACAGAAGTGGAAATAGATGATGATGAATTAACCGTCGGTTCGAATAGGTACGAATTAACTTCCGGACTGCGCAAATTGCTCCTTTACGACAAGCCTAGTGATTACACGGAACAGGATTACAACAATTACGGTGACATTCTGGTTCAGACCAACGCAATGAAGAGAAATAACGATGACAGAGAGACGAGACCTAAAGCCAGCAGAGGTTACAAGTGGACGAAAGTGGTGAAACCTATATGGAATTCGAATAAGTTCGTCGAATCGGTGGCTGGTAAAGGGGTGGAAACCACTTTTCTTCCGAGCGATTCTGACGCTCTGTTTCAGAGATTGAGATTGTTGATGGCAAGTAGATGCGCTGGTAGCACAGGATTAGATAATGGGATAGTTAGCATATGCGACGAATTGCGAAGACAGAAGGTTTTGAATAAAAACCATTATAAAAGGCTGATGAACGAATTGAAGGATTGATGTATATAATTAGTAGAGAGAAACAAAGAAACAAACAAAAATATATAAAATAAAAATAGTAAACTTTACACTAGAATAATAAAAAGTATTTAAACAACAAACGATTTACCAGTGAAAACAAAATATATATTATAAAATAAAAATATGTTGGTGATAAAGAACAGAGGATACGTTAGAACTTACGTTCAATGCGGTTCTGGCATCGTCGATTCTATAATGCGAGCGTTCACGAGTGATGCGGGTAGAAAACTCGCATCGACCGCGTTTGAGGTCGGTAAGAAGACGGCTTTGGATGCTGGTAAGAAAGCCGCTTCCGAAGCCAGTGGTAGGATAGCTTCTGTTGCTGTTAAGAGGGCAGCCGACGCGTTGATCGACAAGTTGATCAGTCCACCGGCGAAGCGAGCTGCGTTAGAGCGAACGCCGAAAAGTTGGAAAGATTTTAAGGATGCTGTGGTACCCATACAAGATTTAGCCAAAATGACGAGTGGATCTGGATTGAAGAGAACTCGCGACGGTGTAATATAAATAAATAATAATATTAAAAACTGAGTTTGAAAAAACATAAAAAATTGTGTTTGAAAAAAATCTAAAATAACAAACAAACAAAAAAATAAAACAAAGATGAACATTAAAGATATGTCTTGGAACGACGCCGCGACCAAGAGGTCGAATAATGAGTTCTTTCCAAAAAGCATAAGGGGCTTGATAGTGGGAAAATCGAATTGTGGAAAGACCAATCTGTTGATGAATCTGTTGTCCCGACCCGACTGGTTGGATTACGACAGATTGTTTGTGTTTGGCAAGAGCTTGTTTCAACCTGAATACAGATTGCTTCGAGAGTGCATGGATCGTAGATTGCCCAAGGACGTCATAACCAGAATCGTTGACAGTAGGGAGGAATTCGACAAAAGTGAAGCTCCTCTCTCGACCATTTTGGACGGTGCGGCGATGGAATTGATGAAGAGAAATGCATCTTCGAACGTCGAGTGTCGATTTTATGAGAACGCTAGCGACGTTCCGGATCCTAGAGAATTGAAATCGGAAGATAAGAATCTCATGATTTTCGACGATCTGCTTTTGGAGAGACAGAACCGATGCGAATCGTATTACGTTAGGGGTCGTCACAGCAACGTGGACTGTTTCTACCTGTTGCAGAATTATTTTCGATTGCCCAGACAGATGATAAGGGAGAACACTAATTTTCTATGTCTCTTTCGCCAAGATCTCAAGAATCTCAATCACATCTACAGCGATCACGTCGCAAACGACATGAGCGCGTCGGAATTCAGGAGATTCTGTAAGAGGGTTTGGGATGGAGGACTTTACAATTTCGTCGTGATCGATTTGACTAGCGAATTTAATCACGGAAAATATCGGTGCGGATTCGACAAGTTTTATGTTTCTGATGATAATAAGATAGAGCGTGAAAATAAAAAAAAAATAGAAAATAATAAATCTTCAAATAATTAGTTTTTGAAAAAATAAAAATAAAATTAAATATAATGTTCGAACAAGGAGAATTGTTTGAACGAATAGCCGAGAATACGGCTGCAAAACAATCCATTCAAATCGTGGTGAGTGGCGATTCGACTCGATTCGCGACGAAATTCGATCCGTCCATCGAATTGAATAGAGAGAAAAGATACGAGATGGCGTTGGTGAATGTGGAGACTTATTATTCCTTTCCCAACGTCACCTAAAAGAATAACTCGTTCAAGTATTCCGACGGAGTTGATTGGTTGGAGATTCGAATTCCCAAAGGAAGTTACGACATAGACGATTTGAACAATTACATTCAAACGCGAATGAAGACGGATGGAAAGGGAAGCAACAAGATCAGACTCGCTCTCAATCCTAATACCTTACAGACGATGTTGGATTTGGAAGATAATTTTCGAGTGGATTTCAATACGGACGATTCTATAGGCAAGATGCAGTCAATAGCATTCTGGTGAACGTGGATGTGATTGCTGGAAGCTACGTGAATGGTAGCGCTCAACCGATGATCTATTCCTTCTTTCCAAACGTGTCGCCGGGTTATAAGATCGTGGAACGACCCCGAAATTTAGTTTATCTACCAGCGATTTTAGACACGTTGTATAGTCTCAAAACCACGTTGACGGATCAAAATGGTGAACTGTTAGATCTTCGTGGAGAGAGGGTGACGATACGATTTCACATAAGAGAAATATAAAAGCAAAAAAGAAAAAAAAAATATTGTGTATATATATAAATAACAAAAATAAAATAAACGCAATATTAATTTTACAAAAATATATTTAATATATATAATTATCATTAAAACAAAAAAACAATTGAAGAAAATATATTTTAAAAAAGAATTATGACACAATACGTGGTTAAAAACGTGAACATATCCGCAGGACAGAGGAAGAAACTTAAGAGAGCGTTAACAACTCGAGGCGATTCGTGATGGAAGAGTGTTGACGGTGAGATTGAGTCCCGCTCAATTGAGATACAATTTGAGAATGAAAGGCAGTTTCCTACCGCTATTGGCAGGAATCGCTGCAAAAGCATTACCCTTCGCCACAAAGGCATTACCCTTTCTCGGAAAGACTCTCGGCGTGAGAGCTCTCATGGGACTCGCGAGTTCGGCAGTTGAGAAATTAATGGGTGGCAGCGGACTGTTTTTGAAGAAGGGAGGAGCCGTGTGTCGCGTCCATGTAGACGACAGCGGTAAAGGATTGTATCTAGAACCCGTTAGAGGTGACAACTCTTTGAGTGGAAACGGTCTCTATCTGAAGAGTGGACGGAACGTTGAGCGACTCGTAAGGGTTTGTTGTTTGGTGAGAATTCACCATTTAAGAATATACCGATTTTGAATATGTTATTATAATGTAAAAAAATATATAATTATATAAATATAAAATATAAATCATAAAAAGTATAAAATAATATATAAAATGGATAAAAAGGTGGAAAAACAATTAGATGATAATGATGAATATCGCGAGATAGAGTGCGAAAAAGATGTGGAAAAACGATTAGATGCTAATGATGGATATCTTAGGAAAGAACTGATAAAAGAGTTAAATAAAGATCGGGATATGCGGTTGAAATTTAAAAGAATGAGATATTTTCCACCATTACCACTACCTTCTGAAGAGAATGGTAATGATGCGAGTGTTATGGAGAGATGCACAACATTCGTTCATAATTATGATTCGGATAAACAAATGTTTTCTTATAAAAACGTAGCATATCACAAAAAAAAAGAAGAAGAATCGATGCTGAAATTTGAGAAAAAAGGAAACGTTATTATAATATATGGGCAATAGTGAAGAAGGAAAACAAAAAAACAAAAAAAAAGTAATGAGATCTAAAGATGATCTCATTACTTTTTTTTTTCTTTTTCTTCGCTAAAAATCAATCTCTCTATTGTTTATATTTCCAAGTCCATTATTAGCATGTTGACACTCGTGTTTTCTTCTTTTTCGAAAATGTGTTGAATGTTTATCTTTACTTTTTTAAGTTTTTTTACATTGGTGAACGCACTCTCACCACCCGTTTTGTCCACGAGTTGGAGTGAGATTTCTGGATATATGTAACTTCCATAGAACAACGACAAATCGTCCTTGTCGAATTCTCTGTCTTCGGCGACGATGATATTCTGCAGGTCGCTTTGGTACTCGTAAAACAAATCGAGCATGGCTTTGTCCAATTTCAAAGGCATGCTATATTTGTCATGTTTATGCTCTAAGCCCTTCATCTAGACCTCGTTCAATTCAATGGAGTCATGTCATTGTAATCTATAGATTTTATAACCGAATTTTTTATACGTTTCGACTTGTTTCAATTTCAATTCTCATCTTTTAGGTGTTGCTGTCATGATCGATTATTTGTTTTTTTTGTTTTATGAACTATTGCAAATAATATATATTTTTAAATTTTGTATTTAAATAATAATTTGTTAAAAGTTTGTTTTGTTTTTTTTCCTCTTCATATATATATAAAAAAAATTTTTTTTTTTAATTTTTAATTTTTAATTTTCTTTAATGTAAAAATTTTTTTGTAAAATTTTTTTTCTCTTTATATATAAATAAAAAGTTAAATTTTAACATCCTTTTTTCTCATATTAATTCAATTTTTTTCACGTTAAGGAACATAAAAATAGATTAATTTCATCAAAAATTTTTTTTTTTTCTCATTAAAAAAAAATTAAAATTAAAAAAAACTTTTTTTTTTATATATATAAAGAGTAAAAAAACAAACTTTTTAACAAATTATTAAAAAACAAAATTCGAAAAAAAATATTCTTTCAAATGGAGCAAACAAATAAAAAAATGGAAAATTTAAATGAGAAAACCGTACCTCAGTTAAACGAGATTTGTAAAGTATTAAAAATTCCACATTTCAGAAATCATAGAACTAAATCAAAAAAAATTGAAGTCATCCAGGAATATTGTTTGCAAAACGATGGAAAGAAAAAAATCAAAAGATCAGAAGTGGATAAACTTAAACAGTCAAAAAATGCATCGATTGTGAAAAAGGAGAAGATGACTAAATGAAAAGCCGTTGAAGAACTTCAAGTTTCAAAAGAAAAGAAAAGAAAAACTAAAACAAAAACGAGTGATGCACTTCAGATTCTAGACAAACGAGATATATCGAGCAAACTTCAACAAGCAATCGATGAAGGGAAAGGAGAAGAATATGTAGCATGACTCGTCATGGAACTATTCCAATCGAAGCCTGTAGAATGGGAGAGTGTGATCAAAGGCATTTTTAAAACTTTCGACGTGGTTCCCTCATTCAGGAAAATCGATCCGAAATTGTTCATGGAATGGGTGAAGAAAAAAGTATTGGATTTGTTTCGTGAACACATGAACGTGGGACAAAAAATTAAGATGATACTCCATTGCGTGATGAATAAAATCGATGTGAAGTCTGGCGAGAGCATCGTGAAAAATGCATATTTCAGATCTAACATCGAACCCGTACTTCGAGGTTCAGATTTATCGGATGTTTTCGAAAAGATGAAAGACAAGATGTTGACGTCTCTCACGAATTATCAACATGAAGGTAGTAATTGGACGTTCGATGAGGTGTTGAAACTCGAAATTCATATAACTAAAAACGATTCGTTGAAAGATCTTCCTATGTGGAATTACCGTATTTCTTAGCTAAAAAACACTCCGTGGTCAATGTGAGAAATACAGATGATCAGTGTTTTAAATGGGCAGTCACTTCTGCTTTATACCCTGTCAAAATCCATCCTGAGAGAGTTTTTCTTGTTACGAGGAGACTTCTAAAAATCTCGATTGGACCGGAGTGACTTTTTCAATGCAGTTAAAACACATCAAACGTTTCGAGGCTCAAAATCCCACCATAGCGGTGAACGTCTTGGGATACGACGATGAAAAATGAACGATCTATCCTCTCAGACAGACTTCATATCTCGAAAGAGAAAAGATGATTATTTTATTATTGATTTCGAATGGTGACAATCGTCATTATTGTTGGGTTAAAAATCCGAGCCGATTACTGTCGAGACAAAATAATAAACAGGAACATAAGACATGTTTATGTTGCAACTGCATGAACATGTTTCAGAGCGAAAAATCGTTAGCGAAACATCAGGAATATTGCAACGAAAATCAAAGTGTCGCCATCGAAATGCCCAAACCCAACACCATCGTGAAGTTTGAAAATTGCAATAGAAGGTTAAAAGTACCATTCGTTGTGTACGACGATTTCGAATGTTTCATCGTGAAAATGAGTTCCTGCCAACCTAACACTCTTCAAAGTTACGTCGAAAGATATCAAAAACACACGCCTTTGGATTATTGCATTTACATGAAATGTGCTTTCGACTCGCAACACGACATGGGTCCCTTCACCTACACGAAACAGTGTGAAGACGACGACGTGGCTCAAAGGTTCGTGGAAGAGTTAGAATCGAAAATTCAAATGTTATACGACAAATTCAAAACTCCGGCGAAAATGATCATCACGCGAGAGCAGCAGGACGAAAATAACAGAGCCACCGAATGTCACATATGCAGACAATCGTTCGACGAGAATTCGGAGGAAAATAAGAAGGTTAGAGACCACAATCATTACACTGGTCTGTATCATGGTCCGGCTCACAGCAAGTGTAATTTAAAATATCGAGACGCCGTTTTCTATCCGGTGATATTTCACAATCTCTCAGGTTATGACAGTCATCTGTTCATAAAAAATCTCGGCACCTCCCACGAAGAATTAAATTGCATCACAAACAGTGAAGAAAGATACATTTCATTCACGAAATGGAAGGTCATGGAGAAGAAAAGAGTAATTGACGGAGAGACGTTGGAAGAAAAAACAAAATCCATTCATAGAAGCATACATTTCATCGACACTTTTAAATTCCTGTCATCCGCTCTGGAAAAATTAGTCAAGAATGAGTAGACGTTATGTTGAGGAAAGGAGTCTATCCTTGTGATTACATGAATGATCTAAAGAGATTCGACGACACCACACTACCTTCAAAAGAAGATTTTTATTCAAAATTATATGAATCAGACATTTCCGACGAGAATTACGAACACGCTAAAAATGTGTGAAAATCATTCAATATGAATACCATGAGAGATTATCATGATCTCTATCTGAAGACTGACGTTCTGCTCTTGGCAGACATGTTTGAAAATTTTCGAGATGTCTGTCGTCGAAATTACGATCTGGATCCCGCTTGGTATTTCACCGCACCCGGTCTGGCATGGGACGCTCTGTTGAAGACCACCGAAGTCCAATTGGAATTATTATCCGACATGGAAATGTTGCTCATGTTTGAAAGAGCTACGAGAGGTGGCGTCTCGATGATCTCCCACAGATATTCTGAAGCTAACAATCCCTACATGAAACAAGGTTTCGATTCAAACGGTTGAATAAATACATACAGTATTGGGATGCTAATAATCTGTACGGTTGGGGTATGAGTCATCCTTTACCGATTGGAAATTTCAAAAGGGTAACGAAACTGGAAGAGATGCAAAAATGGAGAGATTATCCTTGCATTTTAGAAGTCGATTTGAACTATCCAGAAGAATTACATGTCCGGAAGAATTACACAATCTACACAACGATTATCCGCTAGCTCCCGAACGAATGGAACCGAATGAAGGAGACGAAGAAATACTCATTCCCAATTTATCTAACAAACGTAACTACATCGTCTACAATGAGAATTTGAAACAATACGTCGATTACGAGTTGAAATTAGTCAACATACATTGCATCATTCGATTCGACGAAGAGCCTTGGATGAAAAAATACATCGATCTCAACACGAATCTCAGAATTCGAGCTGAGAATGATTTCGAAAAAGATTTCTTCAAACTCATGAACAACTGCGTGTACTGTAAATTGATGGAAAACATCAGGAAGAGAACCGACGTTCGACTCGTCACGTCTGAGAAAAGAGCTAAAAAATTAGTGGCGAAACCCAATTACGAACACCGAACAATATTCAACGAAAATCTAGTGGCCGTTCACATGCAAAAGATGCACCTGAAGTTCGAGAAACCATATTATCTCGGATCGATCGTCTTAGATATCAGCAAATGATTGATGTACAAGTTTCACTACGATTACGTCAAACGAAAATTTGGTGATAAAGCCAAACTACTGTTCACCGACACGGACAGTTTAGTTTATGAGATAGAGACGAAAGATGTCTACCAAGATATATCTCCAGACGTGGCCGCGTGGTTCGACACGAGCAATTATCCCATCGATCACCCATCCAACATTCAATCCAACGACAACAAGAAGGTGTTAGGTAAATTTAAGGACGATAGTGGTGGTAAACAAATCCTCGAATTCGTGGGCTTGAGACCCAAACTGTATGCTTATCGTCTAGAAGATGAAGAGATCAAGAAGTGCAAAGGAGTTAAAGCGTGCGTGGTGAAGAAAAACATCTCTTTCCGAGAGTATAAAGATTGTCTGTTAGGAAGTGGTTCCGGTGTATAAGACTATGAAATTGATTCGAAGTGAAAATCACAACTTGTATACCGAAATAGTCAACAAGTCTTCGCTGACAGCCGACGATGATATGAGATTCATGTTAGATGATAAAATAAGCACTTTGGCACGTGGACATTGGATTTTGGATCTAATTTTAGACGATAGGATTTCAGATATGATTGAGGATGATAGGATTCCAGATATGATTAAGGATGATAGGATTCCAGAAAATCAAGAGGAATTAGACAGATTCAAAATTATGGAAATCGATAGAGACATCGAGAGAGTTAGTTTAAAAAGAAAAAGAAAAAAAAAAAAAAAATAACGTCATTTTAGTGAATTATAATAAAATAAAATAAATTTAAAAAAACAAATATACGCATTTATGAATAAGAAAATAGAGATATCCGTAGAAGGTGTCATTTACCTAACGAACCCCTATCCAACATCGATATGTCGAATGCGGCGAAGGATTTGAAAATCAAAGATTTTCTAGGCGTGTTTTCCAGAGATGCCTTGCCAAAGAGAAGACCTCAACAATCGGAATGCGGAATTTTAAATCTAGACGATTTATCGGGTGAAGGCTCTCACTGGATGGCGTGGTTCAAGAACGGGAATAATAAGAATTATTATTTCGACAGCTACGGAATCTCACCGCCGAAAGAAATAAAGAACTATTTCAACAAATCGATGGTTCGTTACAACACGGAATGAGTGCAATCACTAGATCAAGTGTTTTGCAGTCACTTATGTCTCTATGTTCTCAAGAGATGGTCTGAAGGAGATCAGTTTCAAGACATTCTCAATGATTTACATTAGAGCGAGATTTTTTTTTTATAGTATATAAAGGTAAAACAATTATTTAAAAAAATTTAATCGAATAAAAAAACGAAAAAAATAAAATAAGTGAAATAATTCATTTTTTTAATAAACTGCGTTTGAAATATATTTTTTAAAAACAAAAATCTCAAAACAACATGACAGTCGATAAATTTGGTAGAAGTGCTGGCGAAAGTCGACCCAAAAAGAAGAGGAAGACGCTCGAAGTCGATGATGGTTACGACATTGCCAACTTGGATGAACGTTATGTTTGGAGATACGAACCTCGAGAGGAACCTTTGAACATGAACGATAAAAAGCTCTACAATCTTCCCGAGCTGATAGATCTCGCAGATGCTGCGACTAAAAAATACGTCGACAGGGGGATCATGGATTTCGAACAAATCATGCTAGATAATTACGTGGATAAAGCCATGACCGACGATCTCGATCTGAAATCTAAACGTTTGGTGAACGTCGCAAATCCCATAGATCCCACCGATGCCGCGACCAAGAAATACGCGGATGACTCTCACGCGAGATTCAGTGAACATCTTAGAAATAGATACGTTCAGAAAACGATGCACTCGGAATTGAACGCCAATTCTAACAAGATAACGAACGTGGCCACTCCCACGAAACCCAAGGACGTGGCGACCAAACACTACGTAGATCTGGAACAGAGAAAATCTGATGGACGAGAAATGAAATCGGATCTGAATGCGGGATTCAACAAGATATTGAATCTGTCGAAGGTCGATGACATGGATGCGGACTCAACCGCAGTCAACAAGGGCTACGTAGATTCTGCCGTGATACGATCACAAGAATACGTAGAATTGCAAGTGGATGATCTCTACCTGAACAAACAATCTGGCGGAACCATGGAGGGTGGTATCAACATGAACGGTGAGAATTTATTCGGACTCAATCACGATCCCGAATTCGATTCCAGCACAGTCAGCAGGAAGTACGTGGATGACAACTCGGTCTGGAGAAAGGGTGACATCATGGAAGGTAACCTAGACATGGGTGGACACGCGCTCACGAATCTACCGGATCCCGTGAACATGACGGACGCCTGCACCCTGATTTCGGTGGTGGAAAGACTCAAATATGCTAGAAAATTGATCACCGTGTGGGCTGAGGAGGCCGGCACGTTAGAGGAGGGAAAAACCGAGTGGTCTTTCTGAAACGGAAGTAGCGGATTGAAACATGGTCAGGTGGGATATCCCATGCCGCTGGGAGGTGAAATCATTCAAATGGCTCTGGATTTGAATAACAGAGTGGTCGTCAATCTCATGGTGAATGGAGTAGAGAGCGATAAGAAATACAGCGTCGAAAAGATTGAGAATCAACACGCGAATGTTAGCACATTCAGCACGCCTCTCAAAGTGAATGCCGGAGACAGGATTAATTTCGTTACGAAAACCAATAATCCCGAAGCCGCCAGTTCCGTGGTGAGTCTACTGATCGAACTAGATCCTTTGAACAAACAGTAAATGCGTGGAAATAATTAATTTAAAAAAAATAATGAGTGATTATTAAAAACAAAAAAAAATGTAATGAGATTTAGAAAGATGTTCAATCTCTCTTGATCTCATTACTTTATTTTTTTTTTTTTGGTTTTGTTTTAATACGTTATTTCTCATAATGTTTCATCTCATGAAATTGGATCACCTATCTCGAAATATGCGTCGACATCTACTTTAGCATTTCGAAGAGCTTTTATAAATTCTCGAAAAGCAGTCGGTCCTCTATACGTCAACATGTCTAAAAGTTTTCTGGTCTTATCTTCTATCAAGATTTTACTTTCGATTTCATGTCTCATATAATCAGTCAATATCAAAGGTTCTGTTTCTACTAAAGTGTCTAGAATTATTGCTAATGAATCTTGCGAAATATTTTTAATCAAAGCACATCTGTTTCTTCTTAAGTATTCTCTTTCTTTATCATTCATTTTTATAATAATCTTTTAATTTTTATTATATATATTTTTTTTTTTTTCACACACGTCTCTCATCGAATGATCGACATCTTATTTCCATCCGATTCGAATTGTAATTCTCTGTCCGACAGGACCAGGGCGAAGGCTTCAGTTTTTCTCGGCATGTTCCTATCAAATTGCATCTTGATCTGAATGTCTGAGACGCTACTCTTGAGTCGTTCACTCTGTTTACTAACGTCGAATACGAACATGGGATACATCGACTTGTATTCGCCGGGAGATATGTTAGGGTTGCTCATCAATTCATCTAGACCGTGATACTTCTTTCTAAAATCTGAGACCCATCCTTATCAGTCTGAAATGCAACCACGATAAAATGCGGTCTCTCGTAAGCGGATTTCACCATCAATCTCCAATCGAAGTGATTCGTGGAGGGTGGAATGCTAGCCGTGTCGCAATGTCTCATTCTAAATCCCACAGGTAATTTACTCTTGGATTCTATGATCTTGTAGAGACGTGTTTTTTCCACGACCGAAGGCTCCACGTGCGGAACGAACCACGATATCTTCTGTAGAGTTAACTTACCCGCATCGGTCACAGGGAGTCTCACTATTGCGTCGTCATTTCCTTTTCGAATCAACGTCAGATTGTGTTTGAATCCGTACATGATCTTGTTGTTATCGTCCGCGAATCGGAAGATGTGTTTCAAAGGTATCCTGAACGAAAACGTTCCTTTAGGTCTGGACGTCTTGACGACGTAGTCGACTATCGCGCCGGCGCCGGCGCTAGCAGGGCCGACGGTGTCTTTCATCCACAACTGATTAAATCCTACGGATTTCGAAAAATCATCAGGATACGTCAAGAGTCCGAACATCGTGGTGGCCTGACCGCGATGAAACTCAGATTCTATCTCTTGTCCCGATAGCATGTATTTTATATTACTGAATAGATGCATGATTCCATTATTGGCTAGAGTAACCGTGTCGTCGTCGGCGTAGTCGCTCCCATCTTCCTTGGTGAGACGTCCCTGCACCACTATGTAACTCTCGCTAGGATGGACGAATAGATCTTGAGTTTCGATGTTGATTCTTATCTCTCCCGCATTGTTCAAACTCGTTCCGGTTACCGGTTCGTATTCGTGAACCTCATATTCTTGAATACTTTCATCTTTCACTATGCTTTGTTCTATATCTAGTATATTTGCCATTTTTAAAGGGTTTTTGTTTTGTTTTTTTTTTGTTTATTAATTAGCTTGCTTTTTTTTATCTAAAAATAATTTTAATTATTTTTTATTATTATTTTTCTCTCCTATATATATATGTGTGTAAACAAGAAAATGTTAAAGAGAGTAAATAAAAGAAATTTGTTTTTCTTTATCAAAACTTTGTCTTCTGTAATTGTTGTTCGTAAAACTTTCCAGAGATCTCTTCTCCATCCAAAGCTTCAATTTCGTAAGTCACCGGATCGGTGTGAAATATTTTGATTATCGCGAAGATTTCCGAGGTCCATCGAGGAGTATAACCCTTTTCGAAGTGCTTCTTATAAGCGTAGATTCTCACTCGATCGCCGACCGCAAATTTCGGCGTTCTAGACTTCTTCCTGATCTTAGATCTCTCAGGATATAGATTCGCGTAGACCCGTTTTTCATTTCGATGATCGCTAGCTTCCGCGGGAGTCATCTTGGTCGATCTGTGTCACGTGTTGTTGTAATCTTTAACCAGACCATTCAAAGCGTATATGTATTTCTTGGTCGAATTCGCCATGAAGTATCTATGCATCTTTTCCTTCATCGTTCGATTCCAACGTTCCACCACGCTGGCTTTCTCTTCGTTTTCGATCGCTTAGAGGTCGACCAATCGATGGACGTGCTTGTTGTAGAATTCCTTTCCCTTATCCACCCACAATTTATTCGGTTTTCGAGAAGACTAGTCGAACACGCTCTTCAGAGCCTCGGCGACGCAAGGTCCCGATTTATTCTTCAAAGCTTTAATCCAACCATATTTGGAAAACACGTCGATGACCGTCAATAGATATTTGAGACCCTCGTTCCACCTCGAAAACGATCTCATGTCAACCAAGTCGGCAGACCAAATATCATCCAAACCCTTCACGAACACCCTTCTCTTTCGAAATTTACGCACGATGGGTTTGTGTAACTCCTCGGCCAATTCGCTCGTCAATAATCGTTTCTTCTTCTTTTCAGATGCGCTTTTTTTTTGAACGCCCCATCCGAATCGACGTTTCGCACCGATCAAATTGCCGACCAGCGAACGTTCTATCTTCTCTCTCCTGGTCGGATTCGATATGCCTCTCAATTTCCCCAACATGTTTTTATCGCAGACATCGTTGCGAGTCTTGGTGTCGGGATGTCCGGCGTAGCACGGATTGTGATCATACGCGGCCGCGTCCACCCTATTCACAGGTTTGCTCCAAGATTTAGGAGTCAGATCGGCGTTGAGTCTCTTGTTCAATTTCGTTCCAGGTCCCGTGAAACTGTGACCAGGCAGATGCATTTCGAAAGGTAGATTATTGATCATTTATTCACTATGCCTTTACCTTTTTTTTTTGATGAATCGAGTCTTGATAGAACCACACACGTCGCAAATTCTGCGAAGCATCTGTCTGTCGTTTTAGTTCGTACTTCTCGAGAATTACTCGTCTCGGTAACTCTCTTACACTTTACGCAATACATTTTTGAGAGGTATTTAAATTAATTTCGTTTTTATTTTATATATAAATTTAATATTTCTTTTTTAAAAATTCTGTTCTTATTATATATATATATTTTTTTTTTTCAATCGCTGCTCTTGAGTTCTATCATCTTACTGAATTCCTCTCTAGCCTCTTTCCTCCCCTTTTCCACGAGAGAATCCTTCATCTCTTCCTTGATGATTTGACGAGTCTTGATTCTCACGGTTTCTTTCATGGCTTCGTATTTCGTTTTCTCGCCCAATATCGCAAGTATTTTCCGTCCGAAATCCTACCGTCTTTCAACGCCATCGAGATCATTTCGGATATCGTGTCGATCTTGGAGTCGGCCAAGACGCGAATCTTGTCGTGTTTCCTCGCCTTCAGATATAATTTCCTACTCAAAAAGTTTCCGAGCGTGCTAAACAATCCGGCAGCGAGAGCCACTCCTTCTATGGTTAACACGATCGGAATACCGACCGCGGTCGATAACAATCCGATGCCGGCCGCGTGTAAACCCATGGAAATCGTGATGAGTGTCGTGTCGATCGCGTTGACGAATTTCACGAAACGCGAATACTTCTTCTTGAGAGAACGACGAGAATCTCTCTCATGAGTTAGATACGCTTGGATTCTACTGATTTGATCGATGCGATACCTCTCTCCTCTTTCTTTTTCTTCTAGCGACGGTGCCGTCGGCAAAACGCCGTTTGGCTTCTCGTCCTCGTCGTCATCTAACGTCGGATACAATTTATTTCTGGTTCTCATTTTTTGTGTTTTTTTTTCTTTTTAATATTAGATAAAAAAATTTATGTGTGTATTTATTTTTTTATTTTCTATTCTACCTTATTTTATATCAACGAGAAAAACTTAGACGTATGCTTCATTGAACAATAATTTCATGATGCATCCCTTGTCTTCTAAAGTCAGACTTCTACGCGCCAATTTCAGTTCTTCCGAAACTGTGGGCTTGTCTCGATCGTTACAGAAGAGTAATCTCTTCCAAACGCGATCACTTCGTCGATTTGAACGCGTTCGAACGCCGGTTCGAAATACTTGACGACCATATCTTCCCTTTCCATCGTCAGACACGAATGATTCTCGTGATCGAAATCTAGGTGATCCCGACATCCGACGCATCGTTCTAACAAGAGGCGACTTATTTGTTCATTCACGCAGAATGCGTAGGCTCTCATCAGCATTTTTAAAAGAAACCTTGTTCCAATAGTCTGGGAAGCGCACATGATTTACGAATTTTTTTTTTATTATCTATTCGATTTGATATATTTATTTTTTTATCTCTCCTATATATATCAATCACTTTTTTATTTCCTTACTATTTTTTTATTTGAATGAAAACAAATTCTACAAAGTGTTTTTATTAAGATTTATTTCACAAAATTTGCAGTGACAAAACGTAAACAAACGATTTTCCCATCGATTTTCTAATTTTCTAAAACTCTATTTTTGAAGGACCTTCAATTTGATAGGTCACGTGACCACCTTCTCGAAACTTTCGATTTTTATGATGGGTGTGACCCCCCACCACACGACGAGGGGAGATAACTTTGTATGATTACGTTTAGGAGAATCAAGCAATCTGATTGGTTAATTAGCAGGTCACGTGACCACCTTCAGAGCCTCAAAAACCGTTTGCCGATTCTGAGACACTGTCCCAGAATCGGCAAACCACCTTTTTGATGCTGTCTTAGACTCGGCAAAGCGTTTTTTTTCACGTTCACCAACGATAGATTGAAGGTCTAATCCACGATGGGAAGGTAAACAAAAATTTTTATGTAAAACAAAATGTACAATTTCGTACATTTTTCACTTTTTTTACATTCGACACGTTCGCCAACGGGTATTTGAACGTTAAAAGTGCGATCTAGGAGTCTCAAAATAACAGCCGATTCTGGAACACCATAAAAAACGACATTTTTTGCGAACAAGCATGCGATTTAACACTGAATCCTACGATGGTAAACGCACCATCTACCATGTACCGTACAGTACATGTGCAACGTGTCCCAGAAACGCTCTTTATTACCTACTAGTATGTCTCAGGGTAATTATTGGACTTATAACTTGCAAACAATTAAAGTGAAAAAGAAACCTTTTCACCCAGAACTTGAAAACAAACTCTCAGATAAAATCGTGAATTCAAAGTAGACTGATCGAAGCAATGGCGAAGACTAGAATTGAAAATACTAATTAACCCTTTACCTAACATGAAAAGCAGACGACACTTGCAAAAAAAATCTTGAATAACTAATTTGTTTCATTTTTTGTCTCAAAAACATAGGTTATAAACCCTCGTTGGAACGAGCTCGTCGAGCTCGTTCCAACGAGGGTGTATAATCTATGTTTTTGAGACAAAAAATGAAAGAATAATGGAAATTAATTGGCGATTTTTGAGAATAGCGGTGGCCGGTTTTGGTCGTTACGTTGGGTAAAAGGTTAACCACCTTCTTGAAACTATCACATGTACCAAATCTGAAAAACTATTGGCTTTTCCAATAAACTGTTTTAACGTCACTGTTTTCTAATTTTCTAACTGGCTAACAATTCCCGATTTTTGTCATTGGTCCAAGGGACCATACCAAATGAACGTTTAACATAACGTGAAGACAAATGTTTTCCGCTATTCTTTGAAAAGCGGAAAAATAATATTATCATTACATTGAGGACAGGACTTTCGAATTACCGATCGTTTTGTTGTTCTAGTGTTCGTTTCTTATGCCGTTGGCAAATTAATCTTCTTCAAAATCATAAAATTCAAATTTTTCATGAAAAGGTTTATATATATCTTTTCTATAAACACTTTACTCAGTATTTTGAAATATAGTTTGCCTAACTTCACTTCTCTTCTCTGTTTCTGAGTTATTGGTAAAAATGTCAATAAATTGACAAACCTTTTGTCGGTCTGCCCTTAATGAAAATTGAAGAAAATGGCTCAAGTGACGAAATAATAGGGCTGATGGTGTTGTAACGTTGTATCTCGGGTGTTTGAAGTCCGATTTTGAAACGTCTTTCATCTTTGTATTGGAGACCTCGAGTCGTAAAAGGTCCTAAGATTTCAAGTCCTTGAAGTTAAATATAATTTTGATTTCCAGTCCGTGAAGTGAAATTTAATTTTGACGTTTTCCGACCATTGATAGGTATTTAAATGAGAGCGTCAAACTTTTTGAGGCAGTCTGTATCAAAATTGAATATATTTGACTTCAGTTCTTCCTCAAGCCGTCTGGGTGTACCACTGACGGTGTTTACGTTATAACTCCGGTGCCAGACGTCTGATTTTATTTTATTTTTCAACTTTGTGTTTGGAGCCATGACTGCTAAAAGGTCACATGGTCAAATCTTTTGAAAGTGAAATTTAATTATTCTTTTATTTTCCGAGCTTTACGACATACTAAACTTCCATATAAATCGGACAAAAGTTATTTTCTGCTGACGTGCTGACGCAACCCCAAGGGCTGCCCCCAGGCGAATTGCTCGTCGGCAGAAAAATGAAGGCATTTTCGATATGGTTTGTATTGAAGAATATATATCGAACATTTCTAGTGTGAGCATTCAAGAAAGAAAACCCATCAAATTGACGTTATTTTGGATAAAGGGTTTTAGCACGTTTTAGCTTTTATAACCTGAAATGGGCGCGGTGGCTCAGTTGGTTGAGGTGCAGGCTGCAAGCTGAGAGGTCCTCGGTTCGAATCCCACCTGCGGCAACCGCGTTGTGTCCTTGGGCAAGACACTTCACCCCGATTGCCTACATGGGGGCACGGTGACGCTGTGTACTGAGGCGTACTGCACGTCGATGGTGCGCATGTCTTCAACCAATCTAACCCTGCCTGTGCTGCGGTGCAGAGTTCAGAGTTACGATGTTGGAGAGCTGACAGCTGCTCGTCGTTGCTCGGTGGTTCTCTCTGGGTACTCCGGCTTCCTCCACCCGTAAAACTGTCACGGTCACGATTAGCCATTGTGCATAAGTATGTGACCTTAAACACCAATAAATAAATAAATAAATTATAACCTGAAAGGCCAAAACATCGACACGCATAACTCCGTCGTTGCAACATCTATGGCTACTAAACATTGTGATCTTCTTCCGGCTTGGGCGATCTAGTGCACGCCATTTTAATATTTTCAAAGTTCAACCTTTTACGAAAACTACGTCAGTTTTAACGTTTTTGCTCCATCTTTAACATCAACGCCTGTATCAAACCTACTTCTTTCAAATTTTGGATATGTCATCTCCAATAGAAAACATTTCTAAAAATTTGGTACAAACTGGAGAATTCTACTCAGTTATAGACGAATTCAGGGTGACGTTATTCACGTCAACGTCATAAAAATTAAATGACGTAGCATTCGCATGAAATTTTAGTATTTTGTTGATCGAGAAAATTAGCAGATAGATGTTTTTCAGTTTATTGATTGATTGACATTTTTGTCATTTTTACGTCACTTCTTTACATATTTATTAAAGACGGTATGTATTTTAAGGGTTAGAAACATTTTCAGTAGTTTGACCCTCTTTACTCAACATGAAACGCAAACGACACTTGCAAACAAAAATCTTGAATAACTCATTTTTTCACTTTTTGTCTCAAAAACATAGGCTATGACACTTCTTTGGAATGAGCGCTACGAGCTCGTTCCAAAGAGGGGTCATAACCTATGTCTTTGAGACAAAAAATGAAAAAAATAATGAAAATTAATTGTCGATTTTTGTGAATCGCGCTGGCCTGTTTTGGTCGTTACGTTGGGTCAAGGGTTAAAATGCTAAGCTCATATTCGGCAGATTTTTACAGAGATATGCTTTGATTACAGGCGATAATATGTAATTTGGGGCGCAATATTCAGCGGATTAGTGCGTTAAAAACCAGCATACACCACCTCATTGTTGGGCCAATTTGGTGATGGACGTGTTCCGTTTGATAACTTCATGAAATTAGCTTGCGGTTTCAAAATAATCTAGCTAGAGTTGTTTTTCAATTGTTGTAATCCTTGCGACAAAACTCTCGGAATTCAGTGACCGTGCCGTACAGTAAATCAGAAATCATGTTACCTTGTAGACTGTTGTCATCTTTAGATAAGCCTATGTGTTAGTGTTGAGGATATCCCTAGGGTTGGAGTGGAATTTTCATCCCACCTAATTCACAGATTAGGAAAACAACCAACATACCATATGAAGAAAAATGCACTTTAAAAAATAACCTCAAACGCAGTCCACTAACGAGAACGGGAACTAAGGTATTTTTAGGCGTGGATTATGTTGTATTTGGATGAAATATGTTGTATTTGGTCCTTAGTTCTGAAATACTTTTTATCTTATGAAAAATTGTGAACATCCCCGTGGAATAGTATCAAATAGAAAACGGTCTGTGCTCGCCTGCGGTGGAATCATACAAGCCGATTTATTTATTCAGTTTTAACGACAATTCCAACAACCAGGGTCGTATCGGACAGTCTCATGAACAAAGGAAGCAGGGCTACCCAGAAAAAAATCACTGAGCAGCGGCAAGTAACTGTCAAACTCTTCAACACACTAACCTCGCATAAATGGGTTTATCATCGGTTGCAGGCACGTGTATCGTGAACGGCATCCACCCTAGCACATTCCGCCACCGTGTTCGCAGTTGGGCAGTTTGGATTAATTGAGCCCTGCCGATATATTCGGCGCATCGTCAGTTGAATAGACCCCATTAAAGAGCCAGTATATACTATCCACATTCATAGATGACACAAGAGCAAAGGGCGGGACTATCGTGGTATGCTTCATTAAGAGTGTTTTGGTCCGAGCTGCGGTGGGCTGTTTTTTCTTTCGATCGAACTACAGTATACTAGTGACAGGTGGATACTGTTTTATTCATTATTGCTCAGAGGCAACGAGAAGATGACCGAATGGAGAGTGAGGTGTAAACAAGTTTTGGAGAATCGTAGACCTGGACCTGCTGCATGTACCAACCAACCAACCAACCAACCAACCAACTGTGGTACATGTAGGAAAATGTATAACATTTCCATATCTGAGTGTTAGCCATCATCCTAAGACTGGGTGAGCCTGTAATTCTATGGAATCGAAGTTTTCTAGATTTGTATAAATTAGGAACTCAGCTAAAATAGTCTGTATATAATATTACTGAATTCATCGGATCGAGACATGATGCTGTTCATTTTACTGGAGGAGTGTTGGACGCCCATATTTGAACTTTATTCCGACGTGACAACACCAGAACTACAGTCATTCGTAATCAGTGGATGTGTGTCATATTATCTTTGAAGATATGCCTTGTTACAACTTAAGAGAGAGTACCTAAAGGCACTCTCCCATACATTGTATCAAGGCAAAGAGATATGTGATAGAATTTTGATTACCAGAAATAACTTAGCCTTCTATCAGTTAAAGGCAGTTTAGAAACTGGAGGCGAGAGGACTTCTAAAATAATATGATGTGTTGTTCAATTATCTGTCTATAATGTCGATTGTACTTAACGGCTAATGTTGCAATAACGAATTCTCAAATGACAAATCATACTTCATTTTTCAAACCACAATGAAAATTCAGTATCACAGACTTCAACATTATCGTCCATTAGGAGTGTCAGTTGTCAGTTATTTTTACTCCCTGTGAATGGTCACTCTTACACTCCGAACGCCCCCACAACTTTGGGAAGGTGTCTGACGCTTTTTAATATACTAAGGCGCTCAATAAGGGATGCTCCTTCTCCCGGTTTTGAAGAAATATGTCAAAAATGGGCTAATATTTGAAGTGACTTAAAAACGTCAAATCTAAAAAGAAGAAATAACTGTCTTAAGTTTGGGAGAGCTGCAATATACTTAAATTTCAGTAAAACCCAACGCCATTTAATTTTTGACCACATGTCCACAACGACATAACGGTTGAGAATTTCCAAGGAGGGCAGTACATTTTACATGTGTTTTTCTGCGGAGATTACACTTCCAAAATTTCGAAAGAATGGGGCTGAAAATTAGGTTGAAAATAAAAATTATAGAAAAAAGGTGAAATTGGCAAAATGTGAAATAAAATAACAGTGAATAATTTCAAATAACCAGAAAGCTGTGTGCGAGGTTCGATACCTGTGCTATTTATAAATATGGAGCTCTGTGAATCCCGTGATAGCGTTTTTAAGGGGACATCCAACCAATCCTTGATCAACTTTCAAGTAATTTTCTTCAAAATCAAAAAAGGCCCGAAATTAATAACCCTGAAAAATTATGTACCAGTTTGCTTGGAATGAAACACAAGAACATGTGGAAATTGAAATTTGCCATGGAATTGCTGCCATGTGAAGATAGCACTGCCTGAAAGTCTGCTATAACATTTGTTAGAGACCAACATTTTTACAATGAACACCTTAACCCTTTACCTAACGTGACGGCCAAAACCGGTCAGCGCTATTCTCAAAAATCGCCATTTAATTTTGATTATTTTTTTCATTTTTTGTCTCAAAAACATAGGTTATGACCCCTCGTTGGAACGAGCTCGTCCAGCTCGTTCCAACGAGTGGTCATAACCTATGTTTTTGAGACAAAAAATGAAAAAAAATAGTTATTCAAGAATTTGTTTTGCAAGTGTAGTCTGCTTTTCAGGTTAGGTAAAGGGTTAAAATAAAATAACAGCAGTATTCTAGAAACATTCAGGTAATACTCGTAGAAATCGTTTTTTAATTCTTGAAAGGAATAAAGAGTGTGACCAAATATAATGAGTGGTGTGCTCATTGAATGAAGGCTGACATTTTCTTCTGTTTATGTTTTGATTTGTGGAAGTTCAACAAATGACAACTTGAAGAAGTCCACGAGAAGAAGTGTGGAAGGACAAAAGAGTATCTCCCCATACAAAGATGTTTGTGTCAGTGTGGTGCTTTGGAATGAAACTCTGATCTTCCCATTTGTAGAATGTACTGCAAAATCATCGTTGAACACAAAAAGAAATATTTTTACTCACTTCGTGTACTTTAACCCCTATTATCCCATTCAACAAGTTGATAGTGGTTAACTTGTTAAATCTGTCTAGTTTATCAATAAGTTGTTTTACTCTTATTCATGGACACCAATATATTTATGCGATCTGTTGGATAAAAAATAAGAGTAACTGTAACCCTTCACTGCCACAACCCATGAAATGTACATAAAAATACATTGTTATTCAAAACACATCAAACAAGAGATTGCACCAGAGGTGCTGAGATGCCCCACCGGTGTCAAGATGGGAGAAAAGGCTGTGTCAGATGGACAATATCTCTCACCCAATGGACCGACCCTGCCATCTCAAAGGGAAAAAGTATTTGCGTAAAATCATTGAAATTTTCACAAATCCATTTGAAACCCCAAAACCCCCAAAGTAACAATGTAGAGTCATGTAATTTTAAGAAGACTATTGTCAAGTTTGGCATACGTACCCCCCCCCCCCCCCCCCACCCACACACACACACTCAATTCAAAACGCTAAGATGGACATATGTTCAACATTAAGCATACACATTAGAGGTTTCCTGTCTTTATTTTACAGCGGTGAAAAATCCAACCCAGTAGAAATTGTGGGAACCACATACACCTGTTACCAATGGTTTGTGTCTATCAGACCATCGACATGGGAGATGTGAAACTATTGCCATCTTTTTTATAGCAAGAAATTAAGTCACCCACTCCAACCCAGAGGTAATTGCGACGGCCACACCTGTTACTGAAGTCTAGTGACAATCCGGCAATAGTAGGAGATGAGGTAAACGATCCAGGTTGGCAGGACCCCGGAAGTGACGTCATAGTCACGTGACCCAGTGGCGCCATGTTGTGTTGTCGTGGTAATCCGCGTGAGCGACCATCTTGTGATGTCATTCCCATAGTGATACGTGATGTGAGAAGGCATGCGCAGCGCGTGTTGTTAGGGTGGTACATGTTTCCGTCGTTCATTGTGTATACTGGAGGCCGCCATCTTGGTTTCTATGGTAGCACGTGGTTGCTATGTGATCCAAAGGCTTACAACTAGACAGGGTATGTTCGGAGGGTATGTTCGATTGAATCGGAGCATCACGAATTACCCAAATAAACTCGACAATCCCTCCAAATCATCGAAATTTACTTTATTTACTACGGATTCCCCATTTTATCGGCTCAGCACGTAGTGCTATGATACCAAGGGGTCCCGGGGTGAGTTCGATGGAATAGGAGTAAATTTCTGGCTTGGATTTTTTCCCAGAATCCTCGTTTAATTCATAGAATTACCACAAACAACCCGACAAGTTGTACTATTTCGAATTCTTTCAGAATCCATTTGAGGACCGCCATACTTTGGCTTATAATAGTAGTGCTACAGCACCGAGGGGGGGGGGGGTGGGCGTGGGTACGTTCCTTTGGACTAGAGTAATGTTCTTGTTCAGATTCCCCCAGAATCTTTTTTTTAACCCTTTCCTATAACGTTCTTTTCTCCAATAAAAGGCTCATTCCTTTGTATAAGAGTAGCACGTAGTGCTATAGGACAAATTTCTTCGCTTCTACCTTTTGGGTTTATACGAGTATTTTCTAACCATTATTCAAATTACAAGTAGGGCTCATATGTGTACATGAAAGCCACGAAGCTAACTTCAAGTCCAACCATATACTCATGTGAGGACCTACCCTTATGTTAAGCTAAGAGAATCCCTTTTTGTCGTATAAGGTCTAATGTACCAGCCCTCTTAGCCTCATTTCAGTATTTGAGGATACCTTTTATAAGATACAATTTGATGATACCTCTGGTATTGTACTACTCATTGATAACAACACAATTTTTTACATTTTAATTTTCTTTTATCCAACAACAACCAAACAATACAACTATTTATGGAATCTTCTATGGTATGTAGATTGTCAGATATTCATAAACAGTCTTTCTGCAGATTGGACATCTTCTCAGTGGTTTACAACAGTCTTTACACAGGCACAAATGGTTACCTGATCGCGGACGACATTGGCTTCAGCTAATAAACACACACTACATTTCGTCCTCCGTGAATCTTCTTCTTGAAGTGATGTGTCTATTTCTTCTTTGATGGCCATTTCTTCTTCTTGAACTTTTTCATTGTCCATGAATTCCGATGGTAATTAGGAATGTTATAACAGTCTGGAGAATATTTTCTGTGTTCTTCTATAACATCACCTTTTGTTACCGAGAAACGTACAATAATACCACAATGAAAACATTCAGTTCTGTCTTCTGTCCCCAAATAAAAGAATCCAGCTTTTGTCAGCTCATTCGGGGTTTTCACACTTTCAGTTTGTAACACGAATTGAAATGTCTTGAGACGATTTTCCTCCAATGCATACTTGATGTGTTTTGGTGGTCTCTGTTCGGGTGTCTTTCTTATTTTCTCTTCTCCACGTAATAACTGCTCCAGTACTAGTGTCGGAAAATACGTTTCGAATGAAACGCTCATCCTCTCTACAAAATCTCTTGGATTTCTTGTTTCTTGGTTTCGTGATTGATAATCATTCAGCGCCATCTGTATCAAAGACGGAACAGTGAACATTCTTCAAGCCTTTTTACCTTCATTCTTCTTTGGGTTTCTTTCTCTCTTTGGATTGGGTTCTCCTATTTCCAGGATCCTCTTCTTTGCAATATCCACTGCTTTGGTCACTTGTTCCCACTCTCTTGTGGTAGACTGGAACCCAATGTCGTTTTTGAACAGCTGAATCTGTAAATCGTTGTTGGGTTTGAAGACGGTCACATTTGTAGACACTCTTCTTCTTTGGCTATCAAAACACAAATGAGCTGAACACCACGTGCACCCTATTTATAGTTTTTCTTCAATACAGCAACATCTTGTGGCAAGTTTCTTTTATGACGTCATTAACCAATACATCATTATCCATTAGATCAGTTGTAAATATGATGGATATGGTTTCCATCGGTACACCGCGACAGCGATGTTTCAAGTAAAACAGACAGTATTGTCCACACACTGGTAATGGTCCTTGAAGGCGTTTTGTATTATATTTCCAATATCTGGAATGTTGGTTGGTAATGGGTTTTCGAAATGGACTTCAAGTCTCAAAATTCCTCTCTTCACCAGATCGAAGTGTTGTCCATGTGATAGGTCTGGAGTCAGGTCGAATACGAATAGGGTGCATCCATTTTTATTACACACCCGTGACTGTATTTGTCATGATCACATGGATTTTGGGGGCATGCGGTAATTTTAAACAGAAAGCTCTAGTGCGATCCGATAAAAAGTACCCTTCGCGTGCACAAGTTCTCTCGATAGACTGGTTCTCATAGTTTGCAGCGTTCAGTGGAACATAACCAATGAGAACCATCGGCTATATTTATCTGTCGGAATTACCGATTCTCATACCAAAATGTTTGAGGCACAACTGTGCTAAAAACGAATGAAAGTCAGGAAAGACACATGATCTCTGCCAAGAAATTGAACAGTGAAACTCAACCTTTGCTCCGTTATTGAAAACCGAGGAAAACTTGATTAATTTTAGAGCAAAAAAGTCGAATTGGGTTCGATATTTCAGCCAGCCACTTGTACAGTTCCCATAAAATTTTGTTACAACGTTGCCCTCACCGCTGCGTGCTGCCGACGAGTCGACACGAGGTCTACTGTGTAATCCTATTCGATTCACTCTTCGGCAATGAAGCATCACGTTACCCAAAGCAAACATACTTTGAAGAGCATGTTTAGTTCTCATGAAGCAAGACAAAATCAACCTTGAAAACTGGTTACCATGAAGCGGTAAAACAGACGGCGATACGCCGAAAGCGCCTTGAGATGTTTGGCAGCTAGTACATGCCGTTACTGATTAACTATCACCAATTCCACCCTTACCACCCACCCTTACCCCCCCCCTCCCGTCCACACTAGCTCAAAGAAAATAAATTCGGAAGAATGAAAAGCCTCGTTTTATAAGAAAACTCAGTAGTTTACATTTGTGGAACCAATGTTTTTTTGTTTTTTTTACGTTCTAGTGGGTGTTGCCTGTTGGGGCAACTGGTTTATTTTATTTATTTTTTTTTTGCGGGGGAGGGGGGGGGGGGGGTTAGGGAAAGTAGTATTGCTAAAATATGACTTTTTCTGGAGTTTGTACTGGGGAAATTAAAAAAAGTTACTAGCTACCCACTACTGAAATTCTGAAAGGTCTTGAGTAGGGTGGGAATGAGACCACGAAGAGGGGAGGGGTGGTAAATACATGTGGTCTGATGAATGCAATATATTGTCAGTTTTATGAGAAGACTTCCATGAAATTCAAAAATAATTATTAGAATATTTAAAACACAGTCAATATGACAATATTTTCCAGACACAGATTGATGTGTATTTTTAAATGACTATTTAAGAATTATTTGCTAGTATTTCTGTTTTACACAGAAGTATTATTTTGCTTTAATAATCAGCAACAAAGTTAAATTGAATGTCACCTATATGAATTAGCTACATGGGTGTATGAGATGGGATAGGCGTTGCGGCACTTTCATCCCCTTCACCAATAAGCAGCTAATTTTGCAGTTTTCATTGAAAGGGACTGGTATTTTCAGAACAGATTGATCAGAGGGAGGGGGTATTTTTATAATTTTGGCAAATATCAGGGTGGTGGGCAGAGCATTTTCATAGGCAAATTCGGGGAAAGGGCCTGCATTTTGATTTTGAAACAATAGTTCAGGGCAGTTTGATTGGTCAGCCCCCATCCCTAAGAAAATGTCCAAAAGCCTATCATTAGTCACATTCTATCAGTCCTCTTTAAAACTTCTTACTAAATGCAAATTCAGAATACCAAATTCCAAATTTAAGATTGACAAGATATTGGAGCAGACACATAAAAAATTATTTTGTTTTGAAACCAGATACCAAGAAAAAAATATTGACAGAACCGTTCAGATAACAAACTGGTGAAGTATAGTTTTATTACTAGCACAAAATAATGTAAACATTAATCAATCTTTGAAAATATTATCAACCAAAATAAGTTGGAGCTTACTGCGAGAACACCCCCCCCCCCCCCCTTATTTCTCTTTGAGCCTCTGATTAAGACTGCTGGATACTCATTTCATTAGCATTCGAGAAAATGTTGTCAGGTTATAGATGGGTGGGGGGGGGGGGGGGGGGGGTAAAAAAGGTGTACAAACTAAATTACTTGTGGAGACAAGACATGACATTTTCTTGCAGTTATTGTGCAATATATTTCTCCCTTTGTAATAATATAACAATAACATGATTTTGGAGGGCATTATGGTTCATTTGCGGCCCTGCAGCAATGATGAACAGCCCGAGGGTTTATTAAAGGCCCGAGACGAAGTCGAGGGCCGTTAATAAGCCCAAGGGCTGTTCATCATTGCTGCAGGGCCGCTAATGAATCATGATGCCTGACAACAATTATGTTATTACTATTATTACCACTCCCTGTTACAGCTAACCGCACGAGGGAATTGCTGGAAGAAATAATCAGTAAGTCGGTTCGATATTTCTGTTTCGATCGCGCGTTCGACTTCCGTTCGGAAATACAAAGGGACTTCATCCGAATGGGAGTAATTCATTAGACCATGGAATCTAAAAATAGCCGGGCCGCGGGCCGCTAATGGCTATTTATATCATTATCCGCCCGCGGCCCGGCTTCGTCGAATGACGTCCCTGAAATTATGGAGTTTTAACAGCCCTCCAAAATCATGTTAATCTACTAGTAACTTATAGATTTAGTGGTAATAATAATAAATTGTATACATGCCTATCCATCTGTAGTAAATGTGGACAACCTAAAGCCTTTATTTTGTAAGTGCAGCCCATTTCAAACAAAAGTTATCAAGACTTGAGGTAAATAAAAAGAAGGCCAAATTTCAAGTCAGAAACTTTATAATGTTGAAAAATAAAGTGCTAACTTACCAAGACTGCAGAGTTCACTCAGAATGGAATCTCAAACTGCTTCAGTTACTCTGAACGATTGAATGAATGCCCCGGGAGGTTAATTTATTGCACAAAATGTCTTTTCTCGTCCAATGTGTAC
The DNA here is from genome assembly GCA_031216915.1 of Pictodentalium vernedei. Lineage (NCBI taxonomy): Eukaryota > Metazoa > Mollusca > Scaphopoda > Dentaliida > Dentaliidae > Pictodentalium > Pictodentalium vernedei. The sequence goes on from CM062295.1 coordinate 654,287,376, forward strand.
TTTTGTTACAGCGCATAACAGAAATGACCGATGTCCTCATGCGATAGCCTAGTGGCAGTAGTGCATGTAAAGTCAAGCCGAGTTCAAACTTCTATTTTAGTTTCACTTTCAGTTTAAAAAGCACGAAATTTAAACAGAGCGGTCTGTTCGCACCGTATTTAAATTAAAATCCTTGTACATTTTCCATCCTCTAGATATAATGATGCCTGCACACACACTTTTGAAAACACATTTCAGACCACATAATTTGTGACGTCTGATATGATGAACGCAATCTTTTGAGTTTTAAGTGGCCGGACCCTGCCAGACCGACATTTTTGGGGAACGAAATTAATCAACAGCGATTCTACAAGTGGCAAGGTCAAAGACTTAAGACTGGTTCTCTGACAAAATTGCCCGTTTCTCTCTAAAATTCTTTCAACCGTTCAAATCGTCGACTATTTAATTAAAGTAGCGATTAATTACAGTGAATTCTTTTTCGTGGTTGGGTGTGTAATAAATACAGAACCACACTTATGTTTGAATGGGTTAACGATTACTGAACTCGAGCGTGTGGCGCTGGGATAACCACTCGAGCCTACCGGCTCTCGTGGTATCCCTGCGCCACTCGCTCTCGTTCAGTAATCGTTAACCCATTCAAACATAAGTGTGGTTCTGTATATATGTACGCTTCTCGGCTGATGTGGTTTTCTTCATTCTCGTACATTTGTCCAGTCCCATGGAACAGGGTCGCATAACATCTCGCTACTTCCTGTTGTTCGAATCGAGGTTGTAATGGTTTGGCTTGAATCTGCTGGCCATCCACGTACACGGCCAAATCATTGATGTTGTAGTTCTTGAATTTATATGGATTCTTTGAACAGTTTCCATTGAAAGCATCGTTGTCTACACATCCCCCCACGATGCGTTTAGGTAGTTGGCCTAAAAATAAGTATAATGCTCAGATTTCCGTTTGGCACTGAAAACACCATGGTTTCCACACTTTGGATAGGATATTTTGCAGTTGCTTCTGTTAGTGCTTTCTCATGAGCCATTCTCACGAATGATTGGAGTCTCCCTTTGCGTATAAACATGGATACATCTAAACTTTTGATCTTGTATGTATCGGTATCTGCCATCAGTGCGAAAGCATCTTTGGCTCTGTTCATTTTAACATGAACGTTAACGCCATTCAGCAAATAACGAGTTTGGAAAAACATATCCAAATGTAATCTTCCAGTCATGTCCACGATTTTACTTTTCTCTATAAATTTCTTTCGAAGAATAAATCCCTTTTTATCTTCTGTCAAGTCTTCCATGCATCCGGCCGTATCCTTGTACCATAATGCATATTAGTCAGTTGTGACTTCTTTGCATCTGGTCCATAACTCAACAAAGTTTCTATGAAAGCTCTGTAGTGATAAGTGTTGTTGGAAGGAGATGCCAGCTTTTCATTCAAGCTGATATCGATTTGATTAAATAAGGAATGCATCCATAAATTGACTGGGCCCACATTGGCAACGGCTGCAATTGATGCCCCATTGGAATCTACAACCTTTGCTTTAACATACAAGTATGTCTGTGCCAAATTCAAATAATCATCTCCTAATCCTGCAATGTGGGATTCTCTTGGGCCACTGCTTCCTGTGGTCGCCAAAGGCCTGTGTTCTATCCATTGCCCATGTGCCACACTAGTCTGCATTGGTGGCATGGAAAATAAGTCGAGTTCGCTGTTGACACACTCACAAGATTTTTCATCGATGAGAGACATCATGCACCGAGAATGTCTTGGGTCTCTACAGTTCTTCTTTTCGTCGTCTGGCGGGGTGCGGGTCTTTTTATACCTTTCCTGCCGGGTGGTTTCAAACCACCAACCACTTCATTCCACGCTCGTGCACCAGCCCTTTAACTCTTTTGATTGCTGCCTTTTTAACATTTTTCCCTTCAATAACATCTTCGGCAAAGGCCGCTCCTTTTTCTCACGAGCTGTTTTCCCACGGTCCTGGATGTAGTTTTCAATAAAGGTAACACCATATTCTTCAGTCCTCCCAATATATTTCCCAAACCATGTACTCTCTGTATTTGAGCTCCAGAAAAAGCTGGTAGACCGTTCCCAGCTTGTTTCGTGTAATATTCTTCGTATAATTTGGACTTACAACAGTTAGTCATGATTATGTGAAATGCAGAGATCTACTATTTCTGAAATGAAGTGTCACTGTCACTTTCCAGAACTCGAATGGTAACATGGCTCCTGTGTCGTCCCTTATATACACCTGGACGGTACAGAAATTCTTTCGTTCCACTGGTACATAATACACATTCTCAAAAGTGTTGGAGATGATATTCCCATCTTTTCCAGGTACAGGTACGATACGAAGAAGGGGTATTCTTGTATCGCCTACGACTTGGTCACGAACCAAGTCACAGTATACATAGAATAAAATCCTTGGTTGACATCAGCAACTCTGGAAGAATTGTAAGTTCCTGATTTAAAAACACACTCAATAAATCCCAAAATATCTTGAGTATGGCTCAATGTGACCACGACTCCATCACGTACCGTGATACGAACTTTACCAGTCACTTCATCCAATTCAAAATCTAACTTATGATGACGAGGCAAGAGTAAATCTTTAACATTGATAGCACGTATCGCATCAGTGGGATCCGAATAACGACCTTCCTTGAGAGTAAGTCGATAATTCTTTTTCAAAGATCAAAACACTGTAACGAAAGCTTCTTCCCCACGAATATTGAACCAAGTATTTGGATACTGAATCTCTGCCAGACCTACTTCCCATTCCCCCGTGAAATTCACTGGTTGTGATAACTGAGTGATGTTCGTAGTCAACGTGTTTTCAAGACACACGTTCATAGAACTATTACTTGGTAGAGTCAAATAAAACATTATTTTTTCTTAATGGTTGGATTAGGCAACAAATATCCTATGCCACAACTCAAAAGAGCAGTCCACAACTTGCTGTCTGTGTTCTCGAGAGTGAGGTTAACAACACTGATAATGATGATGATGTGCAAAATGATTATATGTGAAAAGTAAGTGATCTCGCTCCTTGGAATTTTTTTTCCAAACAGAGGCCAAGAGCCGTTCGATCCTTCTTCCATTTTGGAGAAACCTCAGAGGTTCACCTCCTTTTATAGGTGAGCTGACTCTGTTTGATCCACGAATTGAACGAAGCAGGGTATCCTAACCACTTTACGAACAGTTCTTTGTTTTTACCACAACCACGTCTCTTCAGTACGTTTTCGATTTTGTAAATAATTTTGAAGCTCTTCAGAGTAGAACGACCCCTTCAGTATTTCCCTATTATCATATTGTAAGATGTATGTGACTGGATGGCCTTTCTTAATGCCTACTACTGTGAATAACTCTTCGGTCCAATTGGGCAAATAACCTTTCTCAAAGGTTTTCTTAACTTTACTGATTCTCACTCCGTCTCCCACTTTGAACTTTGGGGTCTTGTGTTTTATGGGTTTGCCATAAATTTTTTGCCAAACCTCTTCTTGATTTTCAAAGTTCACAGCAATTGGGGCCATACCGATACTACGATGATGAGAATGATTATAAGATTTCACCAAGTTTTGAAGTGGAAAAATTAGTGTATCGTTCTTGGTAAAATATTTCCACATTTTGCTTTTCAAAGTTCTATTGAATCTTTCTGCTATGAAACATTTTGTTTCTACATTTTGTGAAGTGAAAAATTCTACTCCGTGTTGTTGGAGAAAATTCCGAAATTTTCTGTTTAGAAATTCTTTGCCTTGATCAGTTTGTAATTTTATTGGTTTACGACCTTGTTTGAAAATTTCAGTAAAAGCTTTAACGATGGAAACTCCAAATTTGTTAGCTTACCTTACTTGACAAAGTCAAGATAAGCTATTGCCATCACGCGTACGGAAGTCTGTTAGTCTGTGAGTCTGTTCACATTTTCCTTTCGCACAGGCTACACCCCGTAGTTCTTGTCTGATCGTCACGAAATTTCATATGCAGGTTTGGGGTCATGTCTAGATGAGAACGTCCCCATTTGGCGCCGATCGGTCAACCGGTATGGCTGCCCGAGCCGAAAACCATTCGCACAGTCTACAGGGTGTATTTATGAAGGGATTTCATTGTAACTTGGTAGGATGCCTCTGCATAATGCCCAAATGAGAACGTCCCCTTTTGGTCATGATCTGTCAGCCGTGATGGCTGCCCAAGCCCGAAACCAAAACACTTTTAGCACAGTCTGCAGGTCATATTCAGTATGGAGAGATTTCATTGTAACTTGGTAGGATGACTCCGTATGATGTCTAGATGAGAACTTCCCCATTTGGTCGCGATCTGTCAACGTGACGACTGCCCGAGCCCAAAACCCGAAAACATTTAGCACAGACTACAGGTCCTATCTATGGAAGGGTTTCATTGTAACTTGGTAGGTTAACGTCATATAATGTCTAGATGAGGACGTCCCCTTGTGGACTTGATTGGGCAACTGTGACGGCTACAGGAGCCCGAAGCCCGAAAACCTTTAGCACAGTCTAAAGGTCATATTTATGAAGGGATTTCATTGTAACTTGGCAGGATGACTCCAAATAATGTCCAGATGAGACCGACGTCCCCTTTTGGTTCAATAATGATGGATGCCCGAGCCCGAAGCCCGGAAACATTTAGCACAGTCTACAGGTCATATTTATGAAGGGATTTTATTGTAACTTGGTAGTTTGACTTCATATAATGATTAGATGAGAATGTCCCCTTTTGGACACGATTGGGCAACTGTGACGGCTACAGGGGCCCGAAGCCCGAAAGCCATTAGCACAGTCCACAGGTCGTATTTATGAAGGGATTTCATAGTAACTTGGTAGGATGCCTCTGTTCAATGTCTAGATGAGAACAGCCCCTTTTGGTCATGATCTATCAACCGTGATGGCTGCCCAAGCCCGAAACCCAAAAACTTTTAGCACAGTCTGCAGGTTATATTTAATATGGAGGGTTTTCATTGTAACTTGGGAGGATGACTCCGTATGATATCTAGATGAGAACTTCTCCATTTGGTCGCGATCTATCAACCGTGACGACTGCCCCAGCCCAAAACCCGAAAACCCTCAGCACAGTCTACAGATCATATTTATGGAGGGATTTCATTGTCACTTGGTGGGTTGACTTCATATCATGTCTAGATGCGAACGTCCCCTTTTAGACGTGATTGGGCAACTGTGACGGCTGTAGGGGCCCGAAGCCCGAAAACCTTTAGCACAGTCTACAGGTCATATTTATGAAGGGATTTCATTGTAACTTGGTGGGATGACTCCAACTAATGTCTTGATGAGAACGACGTCCCATTTTCGTCACGATCATTCAGCCTGGATGGCTGCCCGAGCCCAAAAACTTTTAGCATAGTCTATAGGTTGTATTTATGGATGAATTTCATTGTAACTTGTTAGATTGACTCCATGTAATGCCTAAATAATGGCATCCCCTTTTGGTCGTGATTGGTCTACCGTGACGGCTACAGGGGCCCGAAGCCCGAAAACCTTGGGCACAGTCTACAGGTCATATATATGAAGGGATTTCATTGTAACTTCGTAGGATCACTCCAGATGATGCCCAGATGAGGATGTCGCCTTTTGGTTGCGATCGTTCAACGATGGTGGCTGCCCGAGCCCGAAAACCTTTAGCACAGTCTACAGGTCATATTTATAAAGGGATTTCATTGTAGCTTGGTAGTTTGACTTCATATAATGGCTAGATGAGAACGTCCCATTTTGGTTGTGATCCTTCAACCATGATGGCTGCCCGAGCCAGAAAACCTTTAGCACAGTCCACAGATCATGTTTATGAAGGGATTTCATTGTAGCTTGGTAGGTTGACTTCATATAATGTTTAGATGACAACGTCCCCTTTCGGATGCGATTGGGCAAAAGTGAACGTTCTCGTCTAGACATGCCCGAAGCCCAAAAACCTTTAGCACAGTCTACAGATCATATTTATGAGGGGATTTCATTGTAACGTGGTAGGATGACTTCAAATAATGTCTATATGAGAATGCCCCCTCAGGTTGGAACGATTTTTGTCTTCTAAGTAAATCGTTTAAACGACCTCTTACATTAAACCCTACCACTGTTTGATCTTTGTGGACTAGTTCACCTTTCTCATTCCAAGATATATTTGGGTCATTTCTAATACGATTCAACAACAACTTTGCCTTTCTCTTCATAGTCATAGGTACAGAATCGAAAATGTCTTGGTCTTTATTATATTTCTCACGTTCGACTTTAATAGGCCGGGGAGCCACTACCTTTTGCTGAAATGCCAAGTATCTTTGTAAGACTTGATTATAATGTGTCATCTTTTCATCAGCTGAAAGGGGCATCGAGAATATCTCTCATTTCTCGATCCAATGATGAAACTGCCAGTTCATTCGGTTGTCTTGGAGTCTCTTGTAGACGTTCCAATACCCTTGGTTCTACTAAAGCCCTCTTCTTTGCATATTCCAACATCATCCAAAAATACCTTTAACAGCAGCCAGTAGTACACGAGGTAGTAATGCACCCTATAACCCCCCTTTCTACAAGATTTGTCTCTTCCTTTTGTCAGAGGTACCTTTATTTGCCACTGCCCTCACCAGTTGTTTCTGACGAACGAGATTGGTTCTCTGAGCTTTGGTCAGAGGCACTGACCCCTTTAAGATATTCGAGGTACAGTCACACAAACAAGTAATCAATTCTTTGGCTGCATGTTTTAGTATTGATTTGACGAGTGTGGGTTTCGATTTAATAAGAAGCTTGAGTTGAGCGATTTTGCGATTGAGACGGTCAGACATACTTCTGACTTGAGGCAGACTTGTTGCTCCCCTTTTATACTTTTCGGAGGTACACGTACTGGGTTTCCCCTGGAAAAATTTGACTTCTCAATCTCATATGTTCAGGAGCATCTTGTTTGAGATCGATTAAGAGGTAACCATATGGGGTCGATGTGGCATCTTCAAAAACTTCTCTCAGGAAATTGGAATGACCAGGATACATCTGTGCTGCCAAGTGTGTGATCTGAGAACGATCCCTAGGATTTTTAAACAAGTTCATGTAATGACTATTGAGAGCTACAGTCATATGGACTTTATTTTTGTCGAATAAATGTTGACCAATGTCCATCACACCAATTGTCAGATTTTAATTCTTCAGGGAGACCCTTACAAATTCTACTTGGGATAAAGTATTGTATAATGGATGCCATTCACTATAACACCAAATGAAGTGACTTGGAACAGGTGAAATAATATCTTGAATGTTTTGAATAAATCGATTTACAAAGGATGATTTACCACTACCCGTGGGACCACACAATAAACAAGTAAATGGATGCTTCCAAATGTTGGTACTACTCCCCTTTTATACATTTGTGGATGAGTGCCCACTGAACGTGGGTGCTTCTCCCCCTTTTATACCTTTTGGGGAAGAGTGGCCACTGAACGTTGGTACTGCTCCCCTTTTATACGTTTTGGGAAAGTGTTTTCTTTTACCACCCTCCAAAAATATACACTGCATTGGTGGCCCTCTGACTTACTGGCTGGGGATAGGTCAAGTTTGTTTGATATTTGTCGAGAAGATAAACATCAAATAACTTAAGCGTCATTACCACCTTTTTTTCTTTTTTATAAAAAATAGAAAACATCTGTTTAGAACATCTATTTACATCTTCAGACTGAGTGGTTTCTTGAAGGTCATGATTTCAATCACCAAATCCTCATTACAACATCTCTGTTCATTTGTGAGAGGTTTCTCGAACATATCTTCATTCTCTTTCTGTACTGGTGGTGGATGCATTCCAGAAGTATTCTGGTGCCACAGTAGATGGACATCATTCTTGTTACCTCTTTCAAGTGCGTCATTAAAACATGTTATAATCTTCTCTTCTTGAGACATCATGAGCTATACATTACGCTGAATCTGACTTGGATGATCGACTGTACATCCATAGCATTTTTCTTTCACTACAGCGTCAATGTTCTCGTCGACATAATGAGCATATGCCACACAAAGTTCATGTTGCAAGCGAACTTGCCTGAGTTCACTACCAATGTCATCAACGATCAATGGTACTGGTTTGGTTCTTCTCACTGTGATCTTCTTCTTCTTCAAAGATGGTTCCCTTGGTTTTTTGAAGTTATCTTGATTAGAAGGTCCTGGTGTATTTTCTTCAGGTTTAGTATCTTCAGTTAAAGCTGTTTGTTGGGTGATGATAGCTACATCTATTTCTTCTATTTGGGATTTCAGAGCATTCGTTTCTTCTCAAGATAGTACAATCCCAGTCTTCGTTGGATAAGGTTTCTGGTCTTTACCCTCAAAGTATCTTTGAACATGTATCTTCAGTTCACCCTGGTACTGGGTGACATTAGCACAAGTCTGCTTGCTACCAAGTCAGAACATCTTCTCTGGTCAATGGTTAGAACGTGAATGATGCCAAGTCCATTCTTCGTTTAATCTTATTTATTTTATACCTGTTGAAGATTATCTATAACACATACCCCTATGTCATATAGACTGGAGAACGGACTATAGTCTTTTTCTATATTATAATATAATGATGACATTCGCAAAATTGTTTATAAATCGTGTCAAATCTGGTGAAATTGATTATCAAACATATTTTTGTCATAAATCATAAGAATTGAGGCGTAAGTATATTTTCTGTAATTGTTTTCCCAGTTACAGGGCCACTTTCTAAGGGGAACTATACTCTATCATTCACTTGAGTTTGTAGCCTTGTTACGCACCAACAGCTTTTCCGGGCACATCACATGTATTCATGCCCAACAAGAGAAAGCAGTCGACTCCTCTCCAGATGAGTCGACATTTTGACACGACATCATCCCCAAAACCCTTTTAAAAATGCAGAAAAGAACAAAAATGGTCGGTATAAGATAAATACAACAATACCATAGTGTGTTTTGATATGTTTGATATCTCAACGAGTTGAAAGTGAGTTTTTTCGCGAGGCTCAAACATATCAAAACACACTATGGTATTATCGTATATATATCTTTGACGGACGTGTTCAACAGATTCCGATCGACTGTTTGATTCTTGGTTGGGGTTTGTGTTTGTTTCCTATAGGATTATAGGTTAAAGTTATACAAATCAGAAAATTAGTATAGAAAGTAATGGGAAAGAAACACAATAGGAATACATTAATCTGATTGGTTGATTAACTTCGATCTGATTGGTCAGTTTGGGGAACAAACTGCAATCTTGATCCTTAAACCGTAGGATATGGCCCTCTGCATTTTATACTGACTTGGGACAGGTCAAGCTACAAACCTCTGTCCAATGGAGATAAGTCAAATAGCTCGAGTGCATCCCCGTCTCCTACAGTTCGTACTCTTTTCTATTTGAATCTGATATCCTGTAAGAAGTATCCCTCTGCATTTTGTACTGAACTTGGGACAGGTCAAGTTTATTGATCAATGGCCAGAAGATAATGATCAATTAACTTGAGGGCATTACCGGTTCCAATACGGGTAACCTAAGGAATACCGAGAATCAGTATTGTAAACAAAACAACTTTTTTAGTATTGTGAAAATAAATATAATTGGGTATCATCCGGTTCCAATTGGGGTAACCTTTGGGATACAAGGAATGAACATTATAAACTAAACATAAATATTTGAGTATTGTGAAAATAAATATAACTGGATATCATCCGGGTCCAATAGGGGTAACCTAAATGATACCAGGAATCAACATCGTAAACAAAACATAATTTTTTGAGCATTGGTTATACTCAGCCGACACCAAGAGTGTACAACATGAATGATATTTGTTGAAGAAGAATTTTCCTTCCATAAACTATTTACAAATATGTACAAGTAATTACTTTCACCCACCCCACGAGAAAAAAAAAGTTTCATCTTGTATAACCATCTCTGTAAGTATAAAAATAATATTGACTGGAATAATTTGAATATAAGAATTATGCTTACCTCTGGATTTCGGTAAAGATTGTGGAAGAATATTCACTGGTTGTAGAGAAAGAAATTAAATTGTCAACGGTAAAGTCGATACACCATCATCTTGCACTAGTCGTTTTGGATAAAAGTAAGATAAGCCATCTTTCGTCTGTACGTAAGTGAACATGTCATTTCCATTAAGTCTAAAGCCTTTATTTTTTCCTGTTCCTGTCTGTTTGTTTTTGATTACTTTTAAATATGTTTCCTTTGTTAAATCATTTTGTCTTTTATTTATTCCTTTACAACTCAGATTGTTTGATGGGCCGAAACAATAGTAAGTTTTGCTACACACTCCAATAGCCCCCTCTCCCTCCCATTCAATTTTAAAAAGACCAGGGATTCTTTTATCAAAAGCTTTCCTGTCCCTGCAACATTGAGATGGAATTCAGTTATCTCCCTTTAATTTAGTTTTTACATAATCCTCCACCTGGGCGGGCGTCACAGGATTCTGATGGAAACCATTTTTGGGCTTGGCGATAGAATGATTCTTTTTTCTCTGGGCTGACTACTTCTTCAAGGGAAGATCCAGAAAGGGCTTTGTATAAGCTGTCCGTGTCCGATTCAAAAAGTTCAAAATTCCTACGATCAACAAAAACATCCAAAAAAGCCATAGTAAAACTGGAGCATACGTAACTTGGCATACTGGTACACAAAAAAACCCAATGTGGTGGGGCAAGTCAAGTTTGATTCTGCTTTTATTCATTTCAATTTCATAAAGTTCTTCAGTGAGGGTGTTCAATTTCCGAAAGGCCAGATTATTGATGACGTTGTACACATTATCTTCATCACAATGCACTACATTCCTATGTTTTGCCTTATTAGTGACTGTCTTCCCATGGCCCGATTTACCTAATAGCTTCATCGTGTCAGCTACGATGGCTTTACTTGGGTTTGGGTCAGAGTCCCCTTCCCGTCGGGCCTGTGATACTTGATCACCAAATGTTTGGAAGCACGCCTTGGGCTGGTACTGGATGACTTGATACATCCGACTAACTACCATTCCGTGCTCCAAATACCAATGCAATAATGATGTAGCCAGCAAGAGTTTTTCGCCAAAGTAGCTACTAATGAGACTACGGCGAGGTTGGCGCATAATATTGCTGGCTTCAGCGTAAGCCTTCATATGTGGCCCGATATCTTCCCGAGAGATTTTTGTATTTTTGAAGATTGGTGTCATTTCTTGAAAATAGGGCTTCAGTTGGTCAGGTACAGAAATGTCGCACGCCACTAGGCCAAAGATATTGCCGGTGCGGATCTTCCCGAGAAGTTCGCTAGATGTCATCGAACAATCCACCGAAGTCCCAAACTTTTCCCGAAGAAAGGTCTTTAAGGCTGGATCGATCTTCTTCTGCTGATGCCACTCACATTCTCAGATTTCTATTACATCATACCCAAGACTTTGCAGGTACTCGGTGGTTCCCTTGGTTTTTCCCTGAGCTCAGACATGGACTTCCCCCGCAGTGCATTGTGAGTGGCCAATGTACCGCCCTTCATATTCCAATAACAACCATGACCGTGCAAGAAACATCCGTGAAACTGATAAACAGTTTTGGTGTCTTTACACCAATCATCTACGGGTACTTAACGTCTGCCAATCTTCTTCTCTGTATCATTGTATTCGTGTCGGATGTGGATACCGTCCCTGGTAGACATAAATTCCAGCCACTGATGGGCCATCCTACCGTACTTATGGAAATACTATGGATTGAAGCCAGTCTCTTCCTTGCGTCTAATGTAGCAACTTATTGACATTTCCTGCATCAATGAGCATAAGTACAAGGCGTTAGCATCATAACCTACAATACCCCCATCCTTTTGCTGCTGCGCCATACTTAACTTCTCTTATGCTGGTAATATTTTTCTCGTGATAACGATTGAATATGATAGAAGGCCCCCCTACAATGTTGTCCTTGGTGAGATGATGAAGATCCTTGCTCTTCTCGTTGATGTTCTCGAAGGATATACCTTCGTCGACGGTACTGAATAAATATTTTAGCGTCAGTCCTGGAACGCTAATACCATCCTTAAAAATGTCGATCCCTCTTTCCAAGTAAAATTGTGATTGTTTCTCAATAGCCTCTAGGAATGGCTGGACATGTCTATAATTGTACCAAATTAGGAAGCCCCTAAATATCCTCATTCAATTTTCCCCCAAACTTGCTGGCAGTAAGCATATTCTTCAATGTTTTCCTTTTTTAAAGAGCTATAAAAGTAAACATGGCGAGGTAATTCGGCAGTGTCCAATTTATCAATAAAGTCAATCCATTCATAGGGAAAAAATCCTTTAGTATTTGAACACCCAAAAGCCTTGAGAAATTTATTATAACTAAATCCAAGGGCTAATTAATTGCAAATATCCAAAAATTTCAAATGATCTGATTTCAAAATCATAAAGTTGTTACTCATTTTTACTACAAAAGACAATGGGTCATACTTTTCCAGATAATCTATCAATTCTCGTTTAATCACGTTTACATCATATTTTCCAGAATTAAAACCTAAGATGGGCATTTCCTTCATGTCATGTTCAAAATCTGCAGCTAATTTTTCAATGGGTGAGGTTTAGAATCATCTGCACCTTCCTGTGACAAAGCATCTTGAATCATTTGGCTGAGGGATAATATGGTGGCCATGTGAATCTCCTGCATGAGAGAGTAACGTTTCTGAGAAATTTCCATTAAATAATTCATCATATTTTCAACCTATGTCTGTATGTCCCCATCAGTAATAAAACATTTGGGACTATCAAAACTGGGGACATTACTACATACACTAACACTGAGGGGTTTGTGTTGAGCTTCCCAGACAAGTGTGTCAGTTGAAGTGGGGTGAGAAGTTTTATCAAAATAACATTCGAAATCAAATGTAGCCCTATAGGGATATGACCATAAGTGTTCTGGAATAACAATGCCTTCTTCGTGTAGCTTTTCAAAAATTGTCTTGGGGGTGTGATAGATTAAATTAATTTTTAATTTATTTTTTTGAGATTCAAAGATTGTTTTATTTAATTCATAGTTCATGGTAGATAAATCTGTTGTGTCTAGTCTATAATTAAAAATGTCCTGTATTTTCCCATTGGTTATGTGATGGGTCCGAATGGTGTTCCAATTCTTAGGACAAATTTCCGAAATTTCATCATTTGTTTCTGCCAAAATGTCCTGATCAAAATCAATGGGGTCAATTTCCAAAACAGTACGGGTTTTTTTAGGATCGTTGCCGGTCGTTCAGAATTCCGTTTCTTGGGAAGAGTAACAGGGAGATGGGCGGTGTTTTTATGCCTATTAAAATGTAAAAATTGTCAGATTCAGATTCAGATTCTTTATTCACGATATACATATATGTATGATGTAAACAAAAATAAAGATTATACATGAGTAACAAATAGCATACCGTGGGAAGTGGCATATCCAGATTGGATGTCTACCTGCCACCCCCTAAAGAAAACAGAACTCGCGAACAGACTGTGACTAGATGAGTAAACATGGGGCGATTTATCCGGTCTATGATAGGGATGCTGGTTTTTTCCGTTCCTTGGGTCAAAACTACGTTCAAGTGTGAGAAGCTAGGATAAAAAGCCAGCGGGAGGGTGGTGTTTCTGTTTAGGCAGAGTCCGCAGCGACCAAAAAAAACCCCATAAAATTAATGAACTTATTAAAACAGTGATGGGGGTCATTTAAGGATGCTACTAAAAATAGGAATTTATATAAAAAATAGAGGATTCTGGATAATAACTCTTATACGGAGGAATTTGTCCTCTAGCACTGCGTGCTACTCTTATACAAAGGAACGAACCTTTTATTGGAGAAAAAAAAACGATATGGGAAAGGGTTCCAAGAAAAAGGATTCTGGTGGAATCTGAACAAAAACATTACTCTAGTCCAAAGGAATGTACCCACGGGGCCTCCCTCGGTACTATAGCATTACTATTATAAGCCAAAGTATGGCGGTCTTCAAAAGGATTCTGAAAGAATTCGAAATAGTACAACTTGTTGGGTTGTTTGTGGTAATTCTATGAATTAAACGAGGATTATGAGGAAAAATCCAAGCCAGAAAATTACTCCTATTCAATCGAACTCACCCCGGGCCCCCTCGGTATCATAGTTCTACGTGCTAAGCCGATACAATGGGCAATCCGTAATAAATAAAGTAAATTTCGGTGATTTGGAGGATTGTCGGGTTTATTTGGGTAATTCGTGATACTCCGATTCAATCGAACATATCCACTGAACATACCCCTGTCTTGTTGTAAGCCTTTGGGTCACATAGCACCCACGTGCTACCCTAGAAACCAAGATGGCGGCCTCCTGTATACAAAATGGACGACGGAAACATGTATCACCCTAACAACACGCGCTGCACATGCGCACTCACATCACGTATCACTATGGGGATGGCGTCCCGAGATGGCCGCTAATGCGGGTTACCATGACAACACAACATGGCGCCACTGGGTCACGTGACTATGACGTCACTTCCGGGGTCCTGCCAACCGGGACCGTTTACCTCGTCTACTACTTCCGGCCATCCAAATAAGAGATAGAGAACAAAGATATAATGCCACATGTTGGGATGTGATTTTCATTATTTTCTTTCTTTTACTGAAGTGACATTAAAGGCAATCCTTCAGTCACAATTATAATGTCCACATGCACCCGTGGTGATGATCGGAGCATGCACTGGGTGATGCTGAACAAAGGCACCCATAAACAAAACATTCTCAAACATACCGAATAGATACAAAATGGCTATTTCGTATATTCAGAAGGTCATAAATAATATATAGACAGCAAAACAGCATATTTGTCTTGAAACGTTCATCATACTGAACACCTGTATAAAATTTCATCAAAATCCATGCACTTCAGTTATGACCTGAACAGACATCGGACGGACGTACGGACGCACTCACAGACAGATGCAATTCAGTATATCCCGCTTGTTTTAATAAAGTGGGGTATAATTAACCCCACACAACCATTATCACCTCTAGTTCCCCAAAAGAGGCTTACTGGCATATTAAGATCAGGAGGTCATATCCAGCAGATCTACCATTTACAGGTAAAATTATGCAAAATCTCCAAAGAAACAGATAGCACTCCAAACATATATATCAGCTAAAATCATATTACGTTGCAAAACATTCTTTTCAGACACTAAGCACAACACTTTCCATGTCTCTTACTTCCATATATAACACTTAAGGTGATTCTAAAGTCATGGCTTCCAACATGGAAGCCAGAAACACAGAAACATGTGAACATTTCATTGGACAATAACTTGGCAACGAAACAGCCTTGCCCTTGGATACCAGGGTTGGGGGGAATGGTCATGTCACATAGAACGTGATGGGACCCGCAAAATATGCATTTAACAAATTTACGAGTCATTTGGAGACATTAGAAAATGTGTACTGTCAAAAAGTCGGAAATGGCGTGGACAGGTTTTCAAAAAATAGCGAGACGCCTCACCTTCCAATGAACAACCAACGTGAGCTATCAGTAATGTACTGCAGCAGTTGAGTCTTAATTTTTAATAAAACACATCGAAGATAGGACTAAGCACGTTGTCAAACTGGGTCGTTTCAGTCTCAAAAGTGTCCGCCATGTTTACGGTGGGAAATTCAAAACATTGAAGGTTGTGGGCAACATTGCGACAAAAGATCTCGCCACATGTCCCGTAAATTCTCATGACAATACCACTGCTGAAATTCTGATTGTCGATATATCTCAAGGTCGGCAGACTAATAGAGGCAAATTGCATTGATTGTCTGTTCTATGTAAATATTCTTCCCTCACCAACTGAAGCAATTCATTTGTTTACATGGATCGACCTTGCCATTAGTTTGTATTCATGCGCCAAAATTACCAATAGAGAACAAAAATTTCAATTTTCTTTAATTAACAAAACGGTGACATATAGTGGAATTAGAAACCCATGTTGTATTTTTTCGTTGTTGAAATATTCGTAAACTGGTTGCTTTTTCACTTCTTCTAATCGCAAATCGGGGGAACTATTGTTCGTCATGTAATATTGATGGTTAACTTTATTGGCCTGTCATTCGACCCCGCTTCGGTCTGGTTTCGGTAAGTTCCAGAAATAATGCTCCTAATTTTGCGATCTTGTGTGATTTACATTGCGAATCATTGTAAACGATGTATTTCATTAAATTTGTTTGCAATCCACAAAGATCATCGATTATTTCGAATAATCTGTGGGCTATTAGACTCATGCCTGCAAGTGTTTGTTGATCGAAGTTGTTGTCACCGGAAAGCCACATGCGTTGGTAAGGCGCTTGTTCAAAGTGCGAAAAATAATATTTTGTTCTTTCTATCCACCCCACTAGACCGCCTAATCACAAATAAAATATGACAGAAGTGTGAACATGAAATTTTTCTCTAGAAAATTATTTTATTAGTCGTTGCATAGAAATTCTCCACGAAAGTGAAGTACGGCAACACACACAAGGCACAATCGAGCTTCAAATTTTTGTGAACGGGTCAACTCGCTACCGGGTCAAGTCGCCACGGGTCAACTCCCACCAAAAAAACATAATACAAGGTAGGTTTCTGACACAACATGAGTTTATTCATGATCCAAAACATGGCATTCAAGTTTAACACATTAAAAACACTTTTATACATTAACCACCTTATCGGATTTTTTCAATAATTGGACGAATATTTTATACTTTGAGCACTGTAAGTATTGGTCAATCGATACGACTTATTGGCGGAATTCAGTTCCATAACTTCCCTTCGAGCCTGCATGTAGTCCTGGTAGGTGATTCCAGTGTCACACTTTTTCAACTTTGAAAACTCCTTTTTTTAGTTTCCAACCAATAACTTGAGCTGCAATTGGCAGAATCAAATAAAATTTGTTGTGTAGGTTCAGCAACATAAAATGCAGGTCAAGTCAAATCAGGGTTTGATCCGACAATTTTTGCCAGAGTTATGTCCCTTTTTCAATTTTGAAAATTTCTATTTTTTGTGGTGGGGGGGGGGGGGGGAGGGGGAGGTGTGGCCACGCAGTCTTTTATTTTCTATTATTGGGATTGGACGATACATTTTCAACAGGGTCATTTCATGTCAAGACAGTTTTACTTGTGGAAGAGGGCAGAACAGATATATCACCTGTGTGGCTAATATTTCCTGGGGCGGTCAACTAGATTACTGATTAGTGCGGTGTGCCATACTTTTGAACTGTAAATAGTTCCCTGTGCAAAAATGGCTGGACCAGTGCATGCAGTGGTTCATCAAAATTTAAATAAACATACAATTGGATTTTTTTTTTAAAAAGTTATGACTCAACTGTTGTTCTCTAATGCACATAGAAAACATATTCTTCAATGTGAGATTCATATTTTAAGTTTTTGTGGCAGGAAGTTGACCGTGAGTTAGGGATTTTCAAAAGCATTTTTTTGGTGAGTAAATTCTTTTTTAAAAAATTTGTATCACATTTTTGTAATCTGTTAGGTAGAAGGTAATCATTCATGTACTAAATAACCATTATTATTGAAAAGTAATGAAAAAAACATCATGTTTTCGACCTGTCCACTCAAACTACAATCTTCAGTTTAGAATCACCTTAATTTACCGACTAATGGCGTGAATAGAAAAACACTCGCATTATTACCTTGTTGAACCCCAGAAGCCTCTATAATAGGAACCCCAGCGCGCCGTAGGCCCGCAAGGGCTTGCACATACCCAATCAGATAAATGTGTTCTAGAACAGAATTCTCTATGCCGTCAAAGCGATTTTTTGAATTGGAAAGTAAATTTCAGAGAAAAAATCACGTGAGTAACGGTTCACAATTGCCGATACAATTGCAGTCGGTCTATCTCCCTCTAGGAATCTTTGGACCGAGAGAACAATCAAACAAAATGTCAAATGGTTTCATTTTCTGTTGCAACTCAACTCACCTCTCAGCTTTTCGTGATATTTACAGGTCTATACATTACTGGCATTCTATCCTTTTAGAGATTTTTCAATACGCTCAGCCGATAATCTTGTTATTTCGGATCGAACTTTGCTGATTTCGTTGCAACTGGTAACCGGATCCGCGCCCCAGTTGATGTATCCCCAGTCGATCCGGCCCCAGATAATCCGGTCCCAGGTAGAATTCATTAGTTGTGACATGTCTTGTGATGGGTGTTATGTAACAAAGTCATTAAATTTCATTTTATGTTTCTATTTCATTTTTCTATTTCTATTTCATATTTCATATTTCCAACCAGAAATAACAGCCCCTTTAACCCTTTACCTAACGTATCGGCTAAAACCGGCCAGCGCTATTCTCAAAAATCGCCAATTACTTTTCATTATTTTTTCATTTTTTGTCTCAAAAACATAGATTATGACCCCTCGTTGGAACGAGCTCGACGAGCTCGTTCCATCGAGCGGTCATAACCTATGTTTTTGAGACAAAAAATGAAAAAAAATAGTTATTCAAGAATTATTTTTGCAAGTGTCGTCTGCTTTTCATGTTAGGTAAAGGGTTAAAGGGCTTTTCGTTGTGGGTCTGTGATTGTGTTTTTCTCTCTTTTTTATCCCCCATCACCCCGTTATCTGTTTCCCATGGAGGCAGACCAGATGGCCAAGATTCAGCATCCACTCTCAATAAAAACAGCTACCATTAATTTCAATAATTGGAGCCGGACCGACTACGGTAAATGGGGACGGATCGATCAGGGGCCGGATTGACTTTGGGATGGTCCGTCTGGGGACGGATCGCCCTTGTGGACCGGATCGACTCGAAAACGGTCGAGTCGATCCGGCTCCGAATGTCGGGGCACAGTGGCTAAGGCGTACTGTACGTTGATGGTGCACTTGTCCTATTCGGCGATTACCTTCATCGAAAAACCGGGGGTCTTGTTGATGATATTAGCGCGATTTCATACAGGTATGCATGAACACGTAGTTAGTAAAGTTCAAATATCAAAACGAAACGCAGTTTTTGAATTTTCCAACTTTTAAGGTGCTATAAAAGTAATGAAAAGTTTGTTTGAAAATAGGTGATGCCAGTGCAGTGACTGATAGTGATAGGTTACTTTTTCGGTCCAGTCAGAAATCAAAATAAAGTACTTTGTGGTGTCCATCTATAGACTGTATTAATGAACAATGGTTTGTAGTTTTGAATACCAAAAAACGAAAAAAGTATAACCTTTTTAGATATTTAACGCCATCGAAAATAACACGTCATCGTTTTTCGGAAACATGAAGATTTCGGTCTGGGGAAAACTCGGCCCAGGTAGATTCATCCCAAAGAAAAGCAATACAATTTTACGATATATATGTGAGATATTTTAGATACGCCATAGTAATATTTGTTTACTCCGAAAAATAATAATTAAAAAAAAACTTATGTATTGTATAATTATCTCTAGGCCTTTAGATTATCCCATTTTCACACCGTTTACATGTGTGTCCAAATTAGAAGTATATGACATCACGAAAAATATACAAATTCTCTCTACCTCTTCTACACTTCAGAATAACTTCCATCAAAACATGGCCATAGAAACACAAAGAAAGGCATGGCAATAAAATACAACAGGATAAGGCTGTTCTTTCTAGTTTTAATGTGCCCAAATTAGGCCAAAAGGGTGTGCCCAAAATAAATGAATTTAAAGGCTTGTTATCTCTGCAGTAATACTCGTTCGATGGGGGCGCGGCGGCTCAGTAGGTAGAAGTACAGGCTGCAAACCCTGAGGTCCCGGTTCGAATCCCGCCTGTGGCAACAACGACACTGCACCCCCATTGCCCATGTGAGGGCACAGTGGCATTATGTGCTAAGGCGTACTGCGCGTTGATGGTGCATTTGTAATGGAGCTAGATTGCCCAAACGTGGCTAAAATACATTCATCGATATTTATCTGAATGTCTTTGAAACTGCATTTCCTCTATCCTAGACACTGGCAATGACAAATACTATAAGAAGACAACCTTGGATGTCGAAGGTCCTCTTGATCTCGTCATTAACCCTTTACCTAACATGAAAAGCAGACGACACTTGCAAAAAAAAAAAATTCTTGAATAACTAAATTTTTTCATTTTTTGTCTCAAAAACATAGGTTATGACCCTTCGTTGGAACGAGCTCGACGAGCTCGTTCCAACGAGGGGCCATAACCTATGTTTTTGAGACAAAAAAATGAAAATATTTTGAAAATTAATTGGCGATTTTTGAGAATAGCGCTGGCCGGTTTTGGCCGTTACGTTGGGTAAAGGGTTAACCCTCTGCACACTGATGTCAAAATACCATAATTGTCAGCAGCAATTTTTGCCCACAATGCAACTGAGAAGTTAATAAATTATATTTTGTTTGACAGAGCTCATTGAGATTTAATTTTTTCAATTTTTCATGCAACATTGGCAATAATGGGGTCAGTGACGGAAATTTTGAAATGCTGCCAGAGTGTCAGGAGTTAAATAAACGAAAATTCTATCTGAAAAAACTGAAGTGTCCTAGTGACCGCAATATTCAAAACTACAAAAATTACTGTAGAATATTCAACAGAGTTAAGAAAATAATGTAAGGCCATGTATTATAAGGTCATTCTAGCTCAAAATAAACATAACATTCGCAAAACGTGGCAAATATTAAACGATAGCATAAACAAAGCAAAACGAAAAGCTAAACTGCTCTCCTTTTTGAAGCAAGGTGAAAGCGAAATAACTGATCCGAACCAAATTGCTACCGAATTCAACAGGTTTTACGAACATTGGGAAACACACAAGCGAGTTATTACCTAGGTCAAACAAGCCTTTATGGGATTACATGAATGGGGACTTTCGAAATAACCTTTTCATGAAACCAACCACCCCAGCCGACTCGGAAATTGTGTAACGTCCCTAACACCAATAGATTCGCCTCCAACAACAAACCACCAGTTTCCCGAGTTTTAATACTACCACATAACTCTGGTAACCTCCGCGTTTGCATATGAATGACGGCCTCTTAAATCAACCCAACAGTAGGACAAGAACGCTACATTTCATCATGTGAGTGGTAGGAAGGTTATAAGAAGGTACTCCACACAGATAAGTGCCCCTACCTGCTTCAAATCTATTCTCATATAAAAAAATCCTCTTTCGAATTTAATATAGATTCTGGGAAATATTCCTTTCTCGTACCAACCTCTTTGTAGGCAAATAGGCTAAAAAAGTTCCCAACACGCAACAAAAGGAGACATCAATTTCTTTAACACTAAAAATCTTATAAATATAGTTTGCATCACAGAGGAAAAAATATACTTTATTGGAAAAACAACTAAATATCACAGTCTATATTATTTATTTATAGAAGTGATTCTTCTCTTTTTCGAAGATTACCAAAACAATTCCGCTCCAAGATCGTTTCAAATCCAACTTTAAGACACGGTTTTGCGTGCCCAAAACATTTTATAATTCACCGGCAAGCCGCAAACCAATAATATCAAATTTCTATGATTTAATTTAGGAATTGGTTACTCGAAAAAGCCAAATCAAATCTGGTGGTCAGAAATGATAATGGCCCAATTAGCCAGAACGACGTGGTTTTATCACGTCGCTATGGATAATTGAAATAATTCCCTTTTCATATAGTTTCGCCATTCGATGGAATCTTGAACTCCACTCGATCTCGACTTCACGGCATATTTTTCACATATGGATAAAAGGAATTATCAATCTCTGTTGAGATATTCTTTAAACCACAGATGTACAAGAAAATCTCGTAGTAATGGCCGAAAATCAATAATAGCGAATTTATATAATTTAATTCACCGCAGTTTATGCGAAAGGCCCAAATCAGTTCCAATGGTCAACAATGGCCCAATTAGCCAGAACGACGTGGTCTTATAAAAAACACAGCGTTATTATGAATAACTGACACATTTCCCCACAGCTGCACGCCACAGTGGCACTTGATCAAATCTCGAATTCCACTCAGTCCCGACTGCACGGCATATTTTTCACATATGGAAAAAGGAATTGTCATTCTCTGTTGAGATCTTCTTTAAACCACAGAAATACAAGAAAATCTCTGAATAATGGCCGAAAATCAATAATAGCGAATTTATATAATTTAATTCACAACAGTTTGTGCGAAAGGCCCAAATCAATTCCAATGGTCAACCATGGCTCAATTAGCCAGAACGACGTGGGCTTAAAAAAACACACCGTTATGGATAATTGACACATGTCTTTATAGTTGCACGCCACACGATCAAATCTCGAACTCCACTCAGTCCCGACTGCACGGCATATTTTTCACATAGGGAAAAGGGAATTGTCAGTCTCTGTTGAGATCTTCTTTAAACCACAGAAGTACAAGGAAATCTCGGAATAATGGCCGAAAATCAATAATAATGAATTTATATAATTTAATTCACCACAGTTTATGCGAAAGGCCCAAATCAATTAAAATGGTCAACAATGCTCCAATTAGCCAGAACGACGCGGTCTTATAAAAACCACAGCATTACGGATAACTGACACATTTTCCCACAGCTGCACGCCACACGATCATATCTCGAACTCCACTCAGTCCCGACTGCACGGCATATTTTTCACATATGGAAAAAGGAATTGTCAATCTCTGTTGAGATCTTCTTGAAACCACAGAAGTACAAGAAAATCTCGTAATAATGGCCGAAAACAAATAAAAGCGAATTTATATAATTTAATTCACCACAGTTTATGCGAAAGGCCCAAATCAATTCCAGTGGATAATAATGGCCCAATTAGCCAGAACAACGTGGTCTTATAAAAATAATGGCTCATTAGCCAGAACAACGTGGTCTTATAAAAAACACGGCGTTATAGATAATTGATACATTTCTTTATAATTGCAAAAGAAATGTAACTTTCCTGAATTCACAGTCATCCCAAAGAATATCGCCTGCATATCATTAATTTCCTAAATTCCTGTTCAGTCTCTGCTCAGGTGATTTCATGACGGAGAGGGGAATAAAAATAATATAAATACAAAATATGAAGTTTTTGTTACAACGTACCCATCGTGTGATCCTCCTTGACTGAAGATAATTCGTTCAGTCGTTGGTTTTATCATTCAATGATCAAAATGATGCAAATCATATTAACTCACGCAGAACGAAGCAGGACAACACATCGCAATAACAAGTCATGTTATGTGTGACATCTGAAAAAAGCAAGACTGCTCCAGTTTCAGATCTCAATGACCAAATGACCTAACAATTTAACCCAAGAGACAGGGGATATATTTAGGAGTGAGGGTACATTCGGTACAATTGTTAAGGCTGTGCAGTCAATAAAATCGAAATTAAGCAAAGGCATTAATGACATCACGTCAGCTCTCATCAAGCAATCAATCAGTCAAATTGTAGTACCCCTCTCACATATTATCAATAACCACTTTGCCCAAGGAGTAGTGCCAGGAAAAAAATGAAAATTGCAAAGGTCATCCCTATTTTCAACTCGGGAGATGTGCATAATTTTACTAATTATAGGCCTATCCGTATCCTTTCCACGTTTTCAAAAGTTCTAGAAAACCTTATGTCAGTTAGGCTGATAAGCTTTCTCGATCGCTTTGAAATTCTGTGTCGCAGTCAATATGGGTTTAGAAAAAATCAATCAACTATCCACCCTGTCTTACATCTCCTGAAGCACATTGCCGATGTAAATAACAGGCAAAGTAAAGATATGACATTGACGGTATTTTTGGACTTACCTAAGGCGTTCGACACAATAAACCATGATATCCTATTGAAGAAACTAGAATAGTATGGAATTAGGGGCATCTCCAACAACTGGTTTAAAAGTTACCTTTCAAATAGATACCATTTTCTTGCGTGTGGTAAAGACACATCCGACTAAGCTGAAATAACCTGTGGTGTTCCACAATGTTCAATATTAGAACCTAGTTTGTTCTCATTATCTAAATGACCTTTGCAATTCGACAACATTAAACCCTTTATCTTTTGACGATGATACCAACGTACATACTTCAGGATCTAACATTACAATCTGACAATCCTTGTAAATAATGAGCTAGAAAACATTTCTGAGTTGTGTTCCGTGAATATATTGGCATTGAATGCAAGCAAAACTAAATATATTGTGTTTAATCCATCCCGTAAGCAAACGCTCTCTCACAATAATATTTTCGTCAACAACCAAATAAAGAATAAAGTTGGACCAGATGAAACTGAAAAATCACTTAAATTTCTAGGTATATTCATTGATAATTGTCTATCATATAACGTCCACATAGCTCGACTTTGTTCCAAGATTGCATGCCCAAACCTTTCCCTTAACAAGGTAAAAGCAATCCTTCCTCACGAAGCGACGAGAACGCTATGCTTCGCTCTGATACATAGTCACTTAGTATATGGAATCCAAGCATGGGAAAATTCGAGATGTATCAATAAAATTCTTACTGTTCAAAAACATACGCTGCGCATAATTAATAACAAAAACTATAATGCCCACACAGAACCATTCTTCAAAAGGGACAAACTACTCAAGGTGACTGATCTGTATAAACTCCATGTATCCGTTTTCATCTTTCATTGGAAAAATATTAATCTACTCCAGTCATTTGATAACCTCTTCAGAGTAGCTAGAATGCCTGTCAGAACAACTAGACAATGGGATGTTCTCCAAATAACCAGAACAAGGACAAACGCCCTGGATCGCCTTCCCATTAACCTGTATCCCAGAATCTGGAATGAGCTAGATAGATACCTACGTACGACGAACAATAGAAACGTATTTAAAAAGAAGCTGTTGTCTAGGCTTCTAGCACTTCATTCAGACAATGTTGAATGTAACAATTCCTATTTTCCAGATTGCACTATATAAGACACCGTAGCGACGGCGACCGCATCAGCTGGATTGAGATGGGGTGTGCTGTTGCCGATTTGGACACCGTCATAACACGTCCTCCTGTTTTACTTTGCCTCTACATGAACAAATCAAATTACCAGACGAAAAGACATCATATCCCCAAGTAGCTCTGTCCATCTCGTCCGCGTTTAATGACCTCACCTGGAGATGTCTTCTAGCTGCGGGCCGCACTCAAGATGATCAATGGATCGTAGGTAATTTGTATAACTCCCTTGCTACTCAATTCAGATCGCTTCCTGTACGGCACACAGTCGGAAGGCCCCAAGAAGAAAGTCATCTCCAACAAGGCACTTAACTGCCAAGTCCAGCACAACTCTTACATAGCAAATTCTCTATAACCGATGAGATGAACGTCGACAGTCTGGGCTCGTAAACAGTGTGACAATACATTCCTTGGGGAGATGACTGGAAGACAGCCTATCTGGCTATGTCATCTCCCAGTAGTATACAGCATGTTATATGTTAACTGAACTGTGTGATTTGTAATCATTGTACGTCTTGTATGCTACTGAATGAATAAATAAATATATATCTATCTTGTCTTCAACCAAAGGTCACCCCGCCTGTCCGACACGAGGTGATCTTGGCTGTCAAAAGTGGCATTAAACCCCAATAAATAAATCCATGTTCGATGTGTTATATAATATACTGTGATCGGTGAGAATTGCATCCAAACTGTTCTCCAGCAATTTGACCCAAACCGGCTGCAAATTTAACCGAAATCGTCCTCTGACAATTTAACCCAAACCAGTCTCCATAAAACGGTCCTACTAAACATCGAGGTATACCGATACTGTATAAAAGGTTTAAATATATGTCCAGACATTTAATTCATTCCTTCGAAGCAATATATGTGATATAACCGTTGAATTATTCGATTTATTCTTTGATTTATTCGAGTAAATGCAAGATTCCTCTGTGGCAACGGCTCTAATTTAGTCTTGGTGTTTTGTTGACACTTTTTATTTTTCATGGTTGTCACCCTCTTTACGTGACCAGTTTTTTTTTGCCATTGCGGTTTCATGTATAGTCAAATGTCCGTTAGCCGAAGTTTTTGATTTTAAGAATTGTCATAAAGTTAAGTCAGTATTCTTTTATTCGTTGGTCAGCCGTGAGTGCCGATCACGTCTCTTGTCTTACGGCAAGTTTTTTTTTCATCGTTGGCGATTAAAAAATTACCATTTCCGAAAAATACTATTTCCGATATCACGATATTGGTACATAACAATCTTTTGGTCATAACAAAGATAACAAGTGCCGACAACCACAAAGAGAACTAATTAAAAAGTCACTATATGATTAACAATTCACTCTGTTGCTTACTGAGATGCAGTCGCTGTAAATACCAATTACCAAGCTACCTACTAAATACCGAGGGGAACATTATTCAGTGCACTCTATTACTTTAGCACCCATAATAATCAAATATGGCATTAAAACCATGCAAATACAGCCTAAATCTTTTACATAATCAGAACACACCACCCCCATACTCGTTTCACCCCTATTTTCATTCACCCTGGTTTCCCTCGGTTTACCTTGGTGTTTAGTATGCCCGCCAGAAAAAGAGAGATTTTTTTTTATAAAAGTGCAAACAAGAAACAGCAATTCTGAACAGGTAATAACAAAATAATTTTCATGAAGAAGCACAGAATTTTATGTTAGTTAATAGCTAAAAAAAAAAAAGGCAAGGGGTGATGTTTGCAAATCTTATTTTATTACCGGTATCAGGTACCGGTAATGAAAATTGTCGTTTGTCATCAATACTTGCTCAAGTTTCTGACAAAATACATTATACTACCCCAATGTTAGCTACTGGACATAAGCACACAGTTTGATGTTAGTTTACCATGACACAGGCGCTTAGCCAGGATATCAATGTTGGGGCAATCAATTACTCTCAACTTATCTTTATTCAATCATCAATCAAGAAAATAACTTCCACATGAAAAAAAAATACACAAAAAGGTAAAAACAAATGTTAAAAATTGATCCAAAAGTTATCTATCACGTTTTGGTGACAACTATTGTGACAAGTTTATGGAAAAAAAAGATTGAGTTTCTCTATATTTCCACTGGACGACAGTTTGGGTCCGTTAGCGGTTGGTTTGGGTCAAAATGTAGCTGCCAGTTTGGGTCAAATTACAGCGAACGGTTTAGACAGAGTATGGTTTGGGTGTATTCGATCGGTGATACATTCCATATGATTGTTAAGGTGCAATTAAAAAAAAAACGGGTAGACAAGCACTGTCAATTAATTATTACAGATTATTGAAACACAAATATAGCATGCTCTTGTGTTTTTTCTGACCCCAGATCAATAACATTGACATTTTAATCTTCAAAACAGTACAGTACCAGCTGAAAAATGTTATAGAATGACCACTTGAAAACTTCTCAAGTACACAGTTTGTGATATTTGTTTTCGCTGTTTTGCCAAAAGCTAACACCCTTCCCTCCCTTAATCTCCCCACCCCCACCCCGCCCCCCCCCCCAACAACAAAAAATCAAAGTCATTATTCGAAAGGCTTGGATTCAGGCATGTCAAAGTACCGCCGGTACCAAAAAAAAACCGGTACCGGGTCGGCACAGAGCCTGTCCCGCCGAAACCGGTACCGGGACAAATCAACAATTGGATGACATATCGCAATCAGATGGCACAAATTCGCCTTTAAACCGCGCAAGTACCAAGATCGCTGGACAAACATGGCATCGTCCAATTATTCTGCGGCGACATCAAAGTAGTCGTAAAGCACGAAAATCGTGCTTTATGATTACTTTGATGTCACCACAGAATAATGTTTTTGAAGCAGCCGATGACGGCGCTTCCAGTGTCTTTGATTCGACGTATGAAAAGTCAAAATGATTGGCCTTATCGAGGGTGTTGCAGACAGAACATGCTCCTGTAGAGTGTTTTGATATGTTCATTCACAAATAAGTTAAAAGTATGTCGTGCAAGTGTGTCATACACGGTTATCAGCCTGTTAACCCTTGTTCAATTAGGAATTTACCCATAAAATAATTTTGTCTCGGTACCGGCGGGACAAAAGCTTCATTACCGGTTCCTGTTGGAGCATGAGGGAACCGGCGGGTACCGGTACAGGTACAGGTACCGATTGATATACCTGCTTGGATTTCATAAAATGGGAGCCCGGTGGCTCAGTGGTAGACTTTTGGATTGCTATCCTAGAGGTCGCGAGTTCGATCCCCGTCCTGGACGACCCGCGTTGTGTTCTTGGGCAAGGCACTTTATCCCGGTTCCCTGCATGGGGGGCACGATGACGCCGTGTACAAAGGCGAACTGCATGTCGATGGTGCACATGTCTTCAACCGCTGTAACCCTGCTTGAGCGGAACTTGAACAGAGAACCGAATGTCGTGGAGCTGACAGTTGCTCGTCGATGCTCGGTAGTTCTTTCCAGATTCTTCGGCTTCCTCCACCCGTAAAACTGTCACGGTCACGATTAGCCATTGTGCATAAGTGTGTGACCTTAAACACCAATAAATAATAAATCAATAATTTTATAAAATTTGATAATTACAGTACTAAATTGAGAACATCAGGTAAACATAGACAAATGTTCAAAACTTAGTTGTAATCCAAAACGTGGAAAACACCTTGGATGTTGGGCGCATCCTTTGCCATGGCTATTTGTCCAAGGCATTCTGACCAATCAAAAGGCAGAAATTATCGGGATATAGCGACAAAAATAGTTATCTTCTAATTTTTTTATCACTGCAAAATACTGAAATTCCATAGAAAAATGGTGCATTTGACTTTTTTAGACGTTGATCCTAATGACATCACTACACAATTCGACATTAAGCATTTGGAATTTCCAAGGGCGTCAACACAGATATGGAGTTTTGTGGAGATTATATTCCCAATATTTCGAAAGGCTGAGGCTCAAAATGAGGTAAAGACAAAAATGTAAAATTTCCATCATCCGCATTGAAATAAAAACGGGGAGGAGCATAATGTTTACCGGTAGATTGCTAAGTTATTTTTGGTCATCAAAATTTGTTCCTGCGTCTTTGCCTTGTTAAAATTTATGGGAGAGTGCCAAGAGGCACTCTCCCATGAATTGTAACAAGGCAAATCCACATATACTAAGTAATGTCACTTTTAAGATAATATGAAGCACATCCACAGAATATGACACCTTTAGGTTGGGGTACCTGCTCTTCATATTAAAGCCTTGACAGTGGCTTCTAGCAATCTACCAGTTAAAATGACCAGAATCTGGCAGAAAGAGTATGTGAAGTTTCATAACTGTACCCCTTAGAAACTAGCGTTCTTCGTGAAAAATGTCCCAACATTCATTTAAAGTTACGTAAAAACGTTAAAAATGGCGATAAATTGAAAAGCTAAAATGTTTTTTATAATTTTTTTTTTTTTGTGCTGCAAAACATACTAAAATTGAATGAAAATCGGACACCCTCTAATTTTTCAGAGTTTGACACTCTATGACGTCACCTCAGAGTTCTTAATGGGAATAATGTAGAACGGCAAAATATTCTAAGATAAGTTTTCTGTGGAAATTATATTCCCAAAATTTCAAAAGACAGGCTCAAAATGAGATACAAGGTAAAAACAAAAACGCAAAATTTGCATCGCACGCATCGGGTATAAATCTGAAATAAAAACATAGGAATGCACAGTTTCAAATGACCTGAATTGGGTATGTGAAGTTTCAATGGCCAAAACTTTGAAGTCAAGAAAAACGATGAACATGGCGTTAAATTTACAAATAACAAAATGTCATTTAATTTTTTGAGGTCTGCGAAGTATTTAAATATCGGGAGAATCGGCCGAAATTTAAGGTTGTTTTTACGCTGACGCGAGAAACGCCATACGAAAGTCCGGCCATTACCGTTATTAATTTCCCAGGTTGGCACCAGACGTTTAGGGAGGTATTTTATTCATCAAAGAGTAATCACTTGACTAGATTGGTTTCGTGAAATAATTCACGAGAGGTGAAGGACGTTATACAAACATGAGTGCGCGAATAGTGTTTTACAATATTGTCCCTCGCCTCGAATGAATTATTTCACGTAACCAGTCCAGTCAAGCGATTACTCTGTTTATTACCTTTCATTATTAACGATAATTATATTATTTAACCCTATACCAAAAGAAACGGAAAAAAACCGGCCAGCACTATTCTCAAAAATCGCCAATTAATTTTCATTATTTTTTCATTTTTTGACTCTAAAACGTAGGTTATGACTCCCATTGGAACGAGCTGAAAATAATACTTATTCAAGAATTTGTTTTGCAAGTGTCGTCTGCTTTTCATGTTAAAACAACAAAAAACTAAGAAGTTCCCATTACACCCATGTCTTCGTTTGCGCGATCGGATACATGACCCAATTGTTGATTGCATAATTCACTTGTTAAATTATCGTTTATAATCAAACCGGTAAATCCCAGTAAATCACACTTTGGAAAGTAATAATTCATGTGAAACACGCAGACTATTGTTTGTGTGCGGCTTTTAAGCTCACCTGACTGAAAGTCAGTTGGAGCTATTGCCATCACGTGCCGTCCGTCGTCCGTTAACTTTTGAAACTTGTCTTCTTCCTCAAAACCACTGGGCCAAATTCAAACATATATTGTACAGACCATCTTTGGAGTATACCCTCTCTATTTTGATCAAATGAAGCTGCTGCCATATTCGGGCTATGGCTAATGCTCAGAAAGCCTAAAATTAAAAAAAAAACAGATTCTTCTCATAAACCACCAGAGAGAATGCCTTGATATTTAGTATGGAACTTCCTGTGGTGGTGGAGATTTACATCTGTTCAAGAGAAGTTTGTAGGTCGATATTTGGACTCTCTGTGGGAGCATTCCCATTGTGGGCTCCACATAAAATTTGTATTTCAAAAACCGATAGACAATTTGAACCAAATTTTGCATGTAGTATAATCGGGGCCTTATATAAGTATTTGATTTATGCCCGATTTTTTTTCGCTGCCCAATGGGAACTGCAGGAGATAAAAATAGAAAAAATTAAAATGACCTTATTTCAAAAACCAGAATATTGTCTTTTTTAGCATGAAGCTTTCTTAGGACTAGTGGAATCAGATGGACCAAAAGAAAGTGTCATGGGATGCTGTTTGTTGATGCCCATTTTAACATTGTTGGCAATAGGGAAAATGCTGAGTCATTATTTTTTGTGCTCTATCAACATGTATTCTTCTTTAGAACCTTTGGGCCAAATCTAAGCCAATTTGGTACAACGCATGTTGGTGTAGTTTACTCTTTCTACTTCAGGCACATAAGACATTGGATGTGTGACGCGCTGCTAATCCCCCCGATGCTTCATATTATCAAGCGGTATTGTAGGGTTGGGTTAATAACTGATAGTACAGAACGGCAGCAGAGTATGGTTGGTATATGCCCTTGGAGGTCCCACCTTAACCTTTGATAGTATTAAACTGCCGAATGCTTTGTACCATCCTATCACTGGTAAGGTGGTATGTAATGCCTGTAGTTTCTACTCCATTCAAAGTACACATGTTCTTGTTTCATTTATCCAGATCATCCAATCAGTTCACTTTACGGAAGCTGATTAACCTTTCAGATTGCTTCATTTTCCGTAATTTATAAATATCCATACAACGTTATCTACCTTGTGAATAACAAAAGCCTATATCATTGATAAACCCAGGAATCTATCGAATAGTTACTGATAAGTCATTGCTCGAACGACTCGAATTCCATCGATCAAATGAGCTACAGAGTAATTGCTCGATCGAGTGACTCGCACATACGACTCTTAGCCTCATTTCGGAATTGGAGGATACCTATGACCCAGCTCCTATACAGCTCCTATATGGCTCCAATGCAGCTCCTATACAGGTAGACTTAACTCGAGTGACTCCACAATCTGCTCGAACGACTCGAATCCCATCGAGAAAATGAGCTTCAGAGTGACTCACACATATGACTCTTAGCCTCGTTTCGGAATTGGAGGATACCTGTGACCCAGCTCCTATATGGCTCCTAACTCTATATGGCTCCTATACAGCTCCTACAAAAGTAGTCTTATCTCGAGTGACTCCACATACTGCTCGAACGACTCGAATCCCATCGAGCAAATGAGCTTTAGAGCAATCGCTCAATCGAGTGACTCGCACATACGACTCTTAGCCTCATTTCGAAATTGGAGGATACCTATGACCCAGCTCCTCTACAGCTCCAATACGGCTCCTAGCTCCTATATGGCTCATATACAGCTTCTGTACAGGAACACTTACCTCGAGTGACTCCACATACTGCTCGAACGACTCGAATTCCATCGCGAGTATGTGGAGTCACTCGAGAAAAGAGTACCTGTATAGCAGCTGTGTAAGAGCCATATAGGCTATATGCTATACTACCGTTCTAAACTACCAAGAATTATCCCCATCCCCACAATACCACTTGACCTACCATAACGTACTACCTAAACAGCCATATAATAAAACAAAGCAATCGATTGGTTAAAAATCCTAAGCATTAAAAGGGGTCCAACAGGGGTATATGCCGCCCATCCTATACTACCGCTCCAAACTACCAGGCATTACACCTTCCCATTGCATACTACCTATACCAGTCATGGTCTAGCATTGCATACTACCTATACCAGTGATGGGATAATATAACGCATTAGGTCGATTAGTAGTACCAATGGCTTTCGGGTCCCACAGAGGTATATACCGCTAATACCATATCACCCCCCCCCCCCCCCCCCCCCACAATACACTTGGCCGGCCGTAACATACTACATATACCAGTCATAGAATAATACAAAGCAATGGGATGGTTAATAATGCCGAGGACTAACAGGGGACCTACACGGGTGTATAGCGTGCATCCTGTGCTCCCGTTCTTAACAGCCGATTGTAATACTGCCTGACCAAGCATTACGAACTACCAGTAGAAAGTCCCAAAATCAGTTAATTTGTTAATAGTACTAAGCGGGTAATAGACCAACAGACCATTCATCCTATAATGCCAATCTAAACCACCAAGAACTATCTCGCAATATCGCACTGGGCGACCATGCTTACCCCAATCCCCACAATACTGCTTGGCCTAGTTATAGCAGACACATGATAATATGAAGGTCCAAGGGGTAATAGTATACCTAGATGGATATATACCACTACTACCATATCACCCCATCTCCCCTTACGAGAAGCCCGACACACCCTGACCCGAACAACATTATGTCAGATTGTATCGTGGCCATCAGCAGTGGTCTGCGTCTCTATGATGTCGCCTGCGCACCATGACGTCACAACGTCAACCGTTCCACAGAGAAAACCTTTCAAGAAAACTCACCTTCCCTATCAAGCTTCCATCACAAACCAATACTGTATACCCATGGACCTGTGTGCACATATATCACCATATAAACCATATCATACTATACAAGCAATACGTGAACTACTTGCCGGACCTAGCTGGATGGGGCTGTAGTTCCTTTGGGAATTTAACACCAGCTGCTCCACAAAGCTCCGGGTAATGGGGGTCGTTCGAGTCCCTCTCTTACTACTGACCTGGACAACACTAAATGCGTTGAAAGGCAATGGAGGTTCAATACGTGGGGAAACCTAACATAGGTCACCAGAGGTCACTGACTGCATTTTCCGAATGGCTGAAAATCGCATTTTATGGCAACCTAAAGCATTCTCAAAATTTATACCTGTATTTCTACACTCAAAAAAGGGAGCGGGCTTATTTCGTCACTCCAAATAGTGGGAGGTGCAAGGGATCATTGAGTTCATTTTCTCAGCATTGGTCAAGGTCACTGATGTCACTCAGGGGACACTGGGTGTATATTTAAGAATGGCTAAAGTCGCATTTTATGACGCCCTCATATATTCCCGACGTTCGTGCATATATTTTTACACGCAAAAAGTGGGTTGGCCGAAAAATTCTGAAAGTGGGTCACGCTTATATTTCAAGTATGGTATGACCTCTGGGCCTGTGACCAACATCAAATGAGTCGAAACTCGATCGAGGTTCAAAATATGGGTCAATGTCAATGAACGCATTTTGTTAGAATCTCTGGAAATCGCATTTTTAGTCCCTCTAATGCATTCCTGAAGTTCATACGTGTACTTCTACACTCACAAAGTTGGAGGAGCCTAAACGTTTTGAAAGTCAGTCATACTCATATCTCAATCATGGTATGACCTTTTGGGTCTTGGAACAGCATCAAATGAGTTGAAGTGCGCTTGGGGTTCAATTTATGGGTCGAAATTACTGTGGTCAACAGGGGTCATAATTGCTGGAAATTGCATTTATAACCGCCTAGTGCATTCCCGAAGTTCATACATGTATTTCTACTCTCAAAAAGTGAGAGGAACCTAACATTTTTGAAAGTCGGTCATAGTAATATCTTAATCAAGGTATGACCTATGGGTCTTGGACCAACATTAAATGAGTCGAAGTGCGCTGTAGGTTCAATTTATGGGTCGAGGTCACTGGGGTCACCAGAGGTCAGAATTGCTTGAAATTACATTTAAAACTCTAAGCAGAACCAAATGGTATTTGATATCACCCCAAGCATGATCTATGGGCATGGGATCACACCAAATGAGTTGCTGAAAGTTCAAAATATTGATCAAAGTCACTGCGGTTACCCAGGGGACACTGAGTGTATATTTCAGAATTGGTGAATGTCGCATTATATGATCCCCAAATGCATTCCCGACGTTCGTGCATGTATTTTTACACACAAAAATTGATGGGCGGGTAAAACATTCTGAAAGTGGGTACCGCCTCATATCTCAAGCATTGTATGGCCCATCGACCTAGAACCAACACCAAAATGACACGAAACTCAATGAAGGTTCAAAATATGGGTCAAGATCACTGGGGTTACCAGGGGGTCATTGGGTGCATCCTTCCGATTTTCTGGAAATCCCAATTCATGACACACTAATACATTCCGGAAGTTCATACATATATTTTACACTCAAAAGTAGGTGTGCCGAAAATTTTGGAAGAGGGTCAAGCGCATAACTCAAGACTTATGGACCAGGGACATATATAATAGTACTGAAATGGTTAACCGGTTTCAAACCGGTTACCTACCTAACCGATTAAAAAAACGTCAACCGGTTATCAAAAATATCGATAGTGATCGTCATTCCACGGTTAAAACGTAACAAAATCTGCCGGTTCTTTGAGATAAATTACACCTCAAAGCAGCGCTGTATATATTTAGAAATAATCGACTTTGGCGTTCAAGACTTCGTTAATGATCGGCAATGTCTGTGAGTTTTGAGTAGCCGCAGAAACTATTCCGTAGTATGTATACAAACGAACGTTGTCGAGTACTCGACAACGTTCGTTTGTATACACACTGTGGAATAGTTTCTGAGAATACTGCTTTCCAATTCCTGTAGTTTTGATCCCAGATTCGGTGAAATAATCGCTACGGTTAACCGGATATCATCCGCTTATACCTCTCTGTTAGTCGGCTGTGTAAATGAGCCAACTGTTTCAGCCCTAATATATAATAGAGATACACAATATGGGTCAAGGTTACTGAGGTCACCCAGGGGTCATTGACTGCATGTTTTAAAAATTGCTGGCAGTCTCGTTTTATGACCCCCTAATACATTCCCAATGTCAATTTCTCGGAATAGCTGGAAATCGCATTTTGAGACCACCCCTCCCCATGAATGCCCGAAGTTCACACATGTATTTTTACACTCAAAAAAGTGGGTGGGGCCAAAAATTGTGAAAGTGGGTCACGCTCTTATCTCAAGCATGGATTGACCTCTGGGCCTGCGACCAAAACTAAAAGAGTCGAAACTCGATCGAGATTCATAACATGGGTCAAGGTCACTCACTAAATGCGTTTTTCAGATTCGCTGGGAATCGCATTTCAAGTCCCTCTTATCCATTCCCGAAGTTCATAAATATATTTCTACATGCAAAACGTGGGACGTACCTAAAAGGTTTGAAAGTCTGTCATACTCATATCTCAATCATGGTATGACCTCTGGGTCTTGGACCAACATCAGATGAGTCGAAGTACGCTTGGGGTTCAACTTGTGGGTCGAAGTCACTGGGGTCAGCAGGGGACATAATTGCTGAAAATTGCATGTATAACCGCCTAGTGCATTCCCGAAGTACATACATGTATTTCTACACACACAAAGTGGAAGGAGCCTAAAAGGTTTGAAAGTCAGTTGTACTCATATCTCAATCATGGTATGACCTCTGGGCCCTGTGCCAACATCAAATGAGTCGAATTGCGCTGGGGGTTCAATTTATGGGTCGAGGCCACTGGGGTCAACGGGGGTCTTTATTGCTGGAAATTGGATTTCTAACTACCTAATGTATTCTCGAAGTTCATACATGTGGTTCGTCACTCAGAAAAGTAAGCGGAGCCAAAAATGTTGAAAGTAACCAGCTTCAAAATATTTGCCCCTCCCCACCCCCACCCATCCACTTTTTAGAGCATGGCTACAAAATGGACAGAGCCATAAATTTTGAAAGTTAGTCATGCTGATATCCCAAGCTTAGTTTAACACTATCAACGTGGAAGCTACGAAAATAAAGCTGAATCCCATATTGGCGGTTTGAAATATGTGTCAGTGTATTTCGAGTCACCTGTGGTTATTGACAGCATATTACCGATACTGGTAATCACTCTTTAGACCCTCTAATGTATTAGTAAAGTTCTCCAATAGAGGGTTTGAAATATGAGGAGGATGGTCACTCAGTGCAGAATGCCAGTTTTGTACGTAAATCATTTGTTTTGTTTTTGGTTTGTTTTTTTTTTTTGGGGGGGGGGGGGGGTGGGGGGGGGGGGGGGGTGGGGGGCATGAAAAATTTCAAATACTGTACGCAACAATGTATTTGTAACTTTTTTAAATCTATTTCCCATTTATTCACACAAGACAATTTATTTATTTATTTAATGGTGTTTAAGGTCACATACTTATGCACAATGACCAATCATGACTGTGACAGCTTTACGGGTGGAGGAAGCCGGAGTACCCGGAGAGACACAAGACAATATATTTGTAAAATTTTGAGAAGGGATGCTTGATACATGAGTTGACATTACGAGTTGAAGAATATTTATGTAAAATTTTGAGAAGGGATGCTTGATACATAAGTTGACATTACAAGTTGAAGAATATATTTTTAAAATATTGAGAAGGGATGCTTGATGCATGAGTTGGCATTACAAGTTGAAGAATACATATGTAAAATATTGAGAAGGGATGCCTGATACATGAGTTGATATTACAAGTTGAAGAATATATTTGTAAACTTTTGGGAAGGGATGCTTGATACATGAGTTGATATTACAAGTTGAAGAATATATTTATAAAATTTGGTGTATGTAGCTTAACAAATGTGACTGTGATTTACTGGGGGGTCTTATCCTCACGGTTTCTACGCCACTGATTTCCAGAAAATCATGATTACGATTACAATTACTTTGAAACAGCAATCATTTACATTACGGATTAGTCTCTATCGTGCATCAATGGTATGTAATTTATTCTTACACTACAAGATTTAATTAAGAAATAATTGTTGTTTTCCTTCGGTTTATGCGATATAAACCGAAAATGTTCAGCACAAGCTTGTGCTGAAAATGTTCAGTTTATATCGTATAAACCGAAGGAAAATAGCAGTTATTTCTTATAATTGAATGTGGCTGTAATATTAAAATATAAAAACTATGTGTACGTGAACGAAAAACTTTTAATTTTCGCAAAAGACAACAGTCAAACTCAGGAAAGTGTGCCACAAACAGGTCACGTCAATCATCGTCAAATTGTTTGTTGTTTTGATTTTCGATCGCAGACGACAGATATTTAGCAAGTCACGTAACAATATCATTAAAAACATTTTTTTAAGTTCCCCCAAATCATGTTTAGGTATATGATCTTTTATTCGTCTCCCACTTCGGTATATTTTATGAAATTCAATTGTTCCTGAGAAATTATCATTATATTCTCGCTGACTGGAGGCGATGAAAAATCGATCATTGATCTTTGTTTACAAGCTTGTTATCCATCTGTCAGTCTACCGTCGCGCCCTCACGGTGACAATTGGACTGAGTGGGCGGGGCTTTCATAGTCTTGGGTCGGATGTGTGAACGTGTAGCGACATTCCAAATCATGACGTTATTTGGATACGATTTTGACGACTTTCACGCTGTATGCTTTCAACCAATCAAACGCAGAGGCGGGGCAAATGATTAAATTATTTAACAACCACGTGCACAAGTAACAGGACAGTTTCAGATGAGAGACCGAGATGGAAGAGTTTGCTCTCCTTATGATTTTTCAAATTATTTTGGTTATGACACCGGTACGAACTAGTGCGAACTGGTAAGATTATTCAAGACCTATCAAGAATTGCATCACGATCAAATACCTTAATATATCTTACAAGTTCTTAGGGAATCTTGACGCAACCGCACTGGCTTTAGTGGCTTAGTGCGCACGAACACTCACGCACACTCAAGAATACCCAAGAATATCTCGTACGGTTTAGTACCGGTCTAGTACGACAGCGGAATTGAAAAGTCACACGATGGAGTACGAAAGTTTTAAACAGTTTAAAACTTTCGTACGCGTATGCCGATCAACCAAAAATACCCAAGAACGATTACGAAGCAGTACGGATCTCAACACGGATATATACGATTGATTACGAAGCAGTACGGATCTCAATACGGATATACACGATTGATTACGAAGCAGTACGGATCTCAATACGGATATCCACGATTGCCCAAGATTTTCATGTCGTAGTAAATCGTGTCAAAAAATCGCGAAGATGTGACAAGGGCTTTAAATACAGAAACATTTAAGTCATAGCGGAGATTCCGTTAAAAACATACAGATTATTATGATAATGTGCATGTCCTGTGACTTGTATCAGATTCGAGGTGGTGTTCAGAATGGGATCTCAACGAGCCGGCTTTGCCGGCGAGATGTAATCCCATTTTTGGACACCACCGAGAATCTGATGCAAATCACAGGACATGCACATTATCATGATAATTCATTTATCTAACTATTCTGTCACATGAACAGATTAAATCTTAAATTATTAATACAGTTTTCAAACATAATGTTGGGCAAGGAAAAGTTTAAAAAAAAACATATTTTATGGAACTATATTGTTGTGCACTCTAACAATGAGAACACTGTCACCGTGTTGTCAAATTATTCACTCTCAATGACACTTCCTATGATGATACGCTTGAATTTACGAGTGTGTAATATTGAGTTGTGCAGTTTCTATTTATTGTAAGGGGTGTGGGGGGAGGGGGGGGGTCGTTGGCTATTAATAGTTCTGTCGCTAACTGTGGTGAATTTTGTTTTGTTAGCAATCAGCTGAGTAGATCACTGAAACGGACATAGAATGTATTCATGCGCCTGTTATGATAGCCCGTCACGTTCTCGGAAACGAGTCGTCTATATGATACAGAATCTGAATAAGTCATCTATAGGATACGAAATTGGAACACATTATGTGATACGTACCGTTTCTCGAGGTTTTCAGGCCCAAATCTTTATGATTGTTAGATAAATAGAGATGTACAAAATATGTATCCGAGTCGAGCTCCGGGTTCTAAGGGCAGATCTCGACGAGTCAAAGACGAGTCGTGATCAACCCTGGAACCTGGAGCGAGACAAACATCTGTATCAGGGGGTCGGATCCACGACAGTTGCGGAGTTAATACAGTCATTTATATTTATTTATTTATTTATTGATGTTTAAGGTCACATATTTATGCACAATGGCTAATCATGACCGTGACAGTTTTACGGGTGGAGGAAGCCGGAGTACCCGGAGAGAACCACCGAGCAACGACGAGCAGCTGCCAGCTCCCCAACATTGTAACTCCGCACTACAGCACAGGCAGGGTTAGATTGGTTGAAGACATGC
Organism: Pictodentalium vernedei; assembly: GCA_031216915.1. Lineage (NCBI taxonomy): Eukaryota > Metazoa > Mollusca > Scaphopoda > Dentaliida > Dentaliidae > Pictodentalium > Pictodentalium vernedei. The sequence continues at coordinate 654,327,157 of CM062295.1, forward strand.
GTACCATCGACGTGCAGTACGCCTTAGTACACGGCGTCATCGTGCCCCCACATGGGCAATGGGGGTGAAGTGTCTTGCCCAAGGACACAACGCGGTTGCCGCAGGTGGGATTCGAACCGAGGACCTCTCGGCTTGCAGCTAATACAGTCAAAATACATGTTGATTGTAAGATAAAAGGGTTTAATGGATGTGTTATAAAATTGCAGGAATTACAAAACAGAAATGATAATGTAAAAATATAAAATAAGTTTCACGGGAAAATCAGATGAAAATGCAAGCAACAAATAAATGTAGATTGTTTTGTCTCTTACACAACATATTGTTTTGCAGACATTGGTTTAGAGACGTCGGGGTAATTTAGGTTGTCAGGTCAGGTTGGTATGCCACTTGGACTTATGCCACACACAGGGGCGTCGGAAGCAATTCAGGGCGGGTGGAGGGGGGCAGACCGGGAAAAGAGCATTCACTCGCACTAGCAGCCCGCCATGACATGCTGGAGCATGCCTGTCTCGAAGTCCGAAGACCCGAGATGGGAAAGTTTCAGAAGAGGTGTCACCCTCCCGTTGGCTGGGTGGGGGTTACCTCCTCCCAAACTCCCCCAAATCCCCCACTGAATTTTGAATGCTCCCTAAACGGATTTGGGGTGTATTTTAGCTTTACTTCGGAATAAAATCTTTGAAACAAATTGAGTGACGAGCCTTGGAAGGGCATTGTCTGCCCCCTATTTCCCCAGTGGTCCGAAGACAGGAATGGCAGCTGCCCCCCCCCTCCCCCCTCCCCCCCTCCCCCCCCCCCCCCCCCCCGTGCTTCCGGCGTCCCTGGTCGCACACAATAGTTGATCATAGAAATGAACGTCTGTCTACCCGACTCGAGCAGTTCAATAGAGATAGGCGGTATTGGAATTTCAAGTTCGGTATCGGTATTTTAGGGAGGTGGGAGGAGGGAGGTATACCTCGGTATCGGTTCGGTATTCAGTATCTGACCTGACTGAAATTTGTTGATAGTACCAAAGGGAACTTCACACCAGGAAAAAAACAGAATAAGTTATTCTTGCATCATTCTACCACAGCGCTATAAATGCCACTGCCAATGAGCTCAACAGAGGCATTCTTTTATGAACACAAATCATATCTACAGTAATTTTGTGACTTGTTCTAAACCCACCTCAACGTTTAACCCTTTACCCAACGTAACGGCCCAAACCGGCCAGCGCCATTCACAAAAATCGCCAATTAAGTTTCATTATATTTTCATTTTTTGTCTCCAAAAACATAGGTTATGACCCCTCATTGGAACGAGCTCGTCGTCATAACCTATGTTTTTGAGATAAAAAAAATGACAAATATTAGTTATTAAAGAATTTTGTTTGCAAGTGTCGTCTGCTTTTCATGTTAGGTAAATGGTTAAAGACCTATTTCGGGCATTTGCGATCTCAGAGCATGTGCCCTGACCATGCCATCTTCAGGATGTCCTGCTGGCAATAGAAAAGTCACCTGGACAGTGACTTCTAGTCATGTCTTGGCTGCCTTAACTGGACATGTACAAGATGTAGTCTTACTCTAGTTGAAATTCAGGACAACTACCAGACCATTGAGGTTTAACAAAACTGAAAAGAAAATAGGTCACTTCTTTCATGATAATGAACCTTTCAGCTGTTATCAAGCCTCAACAGGGCCTTCCTTATAAATGGCGAATATAGGAAAAATTGAAAATTCCGACGGTTTCGGTAGTCAACTATTGGTTCGGTTAGGTTTTTCGGTATGCCACGATATCGGTATTGGTTCGGTTTTTCGGTTTATTGCCAATCTCTGCAGTTGGGTGTCACATGTGACCAATTTGGAGTACGGTACGTGTAAATTAAATTAGAAGTTGCGTCACGCCTGTTACATGTATTATCCACAAATAAATTTCAAATTATTCTTTTAACCATAACCCAAACAAATTGGCGATTTTTGAGAATAGCGCTGGCCGGTTTTGGCCGTTACGTTGGGTAAAGGGTTAACCACTAAAACTATAATGTCAACGACTAACAAAGCACTGCATTTTATACACAAACAACCACAACAAGTACTATACCAACAACCACTATCTCCAGTCCTCAATAGGCCCAAGTACGATTCGAAATTCCCCAGAACAACACTCTCTTCAATCCCAAAGGTCCCCTGTAATCCTCGAACCACTGACATCAGTCCCGAAAACTTGGCTCTCACTAATCTCCAAAATCACTATCCTCTGACATCCTACCCCTTCACTTATTAACTTGTAATTACAACATATTACGGCATCGCAAAATCGCCACTGACCTTCACTTATTTAATTTCTAATCACAATATATTACGGCAGAGTATTGCGGTAGCGTACAGCCGCCACAGACCTCCACTTATTACTTTGTAATTACGACAGCGTAAAACCGCGACTCACTTTCATTTATTGACTATTAATCAGTTAATACGGCTGCATAGAACCACCACTGAGCCTCATTTATTAACTTGTAATTACAAGATACTACAGCTGCTTAGAACACCATTGAGCGGCACCTGTCCTATCTTGCAATTACAAGGTAATAAAGTAGCGTAGAAGTACGGCTTGCGTTCACGTAAGACAGGGTTAAAATATTACCGACCCCTCAATCAAAATATTAACACGATACGATACAGAAATACCGTATTCGAATGATTAACTGGAGAGTAATCGTTTGACTGGACTGGTCACGTGAAATAATTCATGAGAGGTGAGAAACCAGTCCAGTCAAGCGATTACTCTGTTTATGACTTTTCATTATTAACGATAATTATATTATTTAACCCTTTACCTAACATAACGGAAAAAACCGGCCAGCGCTATTTTCAAAAATCTCCAATTACTTTTCATTATTTTTTCATTTTTTGTCTCTAAAACATAGGTTATGACCCCTCATTGGAACGAGCTCGTCGAGCTCGTTCCAATGAGGGGTCATAACCTATGTTTTTGAGACAAAAAAATGAAAATAATAGTTATTCAAGATTTTTTTTTTGGCAAGTGTCGTCTGCTTTTCATGTTAGGTAAAGGGTTAAAAAACAATAAAGTCCCCATTACACCCACGGCAAAGTGTGCGCTCACGGCTACATGACCCAATTGTTGATTGCAGAATTCCCTTGAGAAGTTATCGTTTATAATCAAACCCGGAAATCCCAGTAAATCACACTTTGGAAAGAAATAAAAGAGGATAATTGATTGGCATGTTTGCTGTAGACGGGACGATCTAGTATCGAATCAAAATTCGAAGCTTCGTATGGGTCTTGATTTGAATATACTCTGTGTTATCTCTATGTATATCGATGCAGTTTATTCCATTTGGCCAATGTAATGAATGACTGTGTGATACTACAAGTTTACCACTTTCAAGAACACCACTTATTTTTAAACCAAGATCTAACTAATTTACTACAAGCAACCAATGCTATGAACATGAATATTCCATGAGAACTGTTGAATACAATATGGAAATACCAAAGAACTTCAACATTTGTGACAGCCGCTAATATGCCAAAAATCCATGTTAGTCCGAGGCAAAAAAATAGTTTAACAGCAGACTTGAACACAACTACTTTTCATTTCCGCACAGCTGGATTGTCCGGGCGCAAATCGGTACATTTTCACAGTTGAAATAATGAGGAATAAGGAGTTTAATACGACCATACGAAATTAAATTAGAAGTTGCGTCACGCCTGTTACATGTATTATCCACAAATAAATTTCAAATTATTCTTTTAACCATAACCCAAACGGGCAAATCTTCCAACTACGTCATCAAGGCATGCCTTCAGGGAAGGCATGCATGCTCTGTTGCTGCAGCTGGAATATTTTAGCTGCCGGGACGGGTTAGTCGTAACGGACAAATCAAGTTTATAGCTCCGTAATAATCACGATGGTCATCCTTCTAGACGACCAAAGAGAAAACAAATAAACAAAACCAAAGATTATTATAATCACAAAAATAAATGCATTTATTTCAGTATTTCCTTCATATCAAACAACGAAACATAAAATACAACATTTGAACATAAAAACTTAGAATTTACAAAGAAGCAAAACATATAAATATTCCAAGTAAAATTTCTGTTGACATTAACCCAGTATTTTGCAATTAGGGAAAGACAATTAACCTCTCAAAGCTGGAAAAATCTCATTGATGCGCGAGGAAAACTTTGGAACGGGATAAGCTTGCGTCAGAACAAACACCAATCGCTTCGGTAGCTGTCGGTGGCGGAAATAGAGTACACTCTCCGTCAGTATAGCTGCTGTGCTGTGAGCATGTGACAATATTTTATCCTATGGTCGACATTCGTTAAAATATGACCGACGCTTACGACTAGCGGTCGATGAGACGATAATTTGTTGAAACAAAATGGTTCTTCTCCGAAAATAAGGAAACACACTTCAGTATTCCAGAAATCATACCCACAGCAGCCCACAGCCAATTATCACCTTTAACCCTTTACCTAACATGAAAAGCAGACGACACTTGCAAACAAAATTCTTGAATAACCATGTTTTCAGTTTTTGTCTGAAAACATAGGTTATGATCCCTCATTGGAACGAGCTCGTTTCAAAGAGGGCTCATAACCTATGTTTTTGAGTCAAAAAATGAAAAAAATAATGAAAATTAATTGGCGATTTTTGTGAATAGCGCTTGCCGGTTTGACCGTTACGTCGGGTAATCCGAATAGCAGCCGACCTCAGCACACAAATTCATAAATAATAAAGTTTTATTTTCTGTCTCAAAAACACAGCTGATGACTTCTCACTAAAACCTACTCAATGAGCCTGTTCCAATGAGGCGTGCAATGAGGCGTCATAATCTATGTTTAAGAGCGCCCCCCCCCCCCGGAAATATCGTACCAGGGGTGCAACAAGATGCTATCTCATTAATACCCCCACCCCACGCCCCACCCCGACGAAATTTGCAAAACATTTCTTCAATAATAACACATTTTCGATTTTTCATTTTTCGATTCAAACAGAATGCTTGGGGCACCTCATTGAACGGACTTAATGAGGGGTCTTAAGCAAGGTTTCTAAGACGAAAATCAAAACTATATTATAATAGGAATGGTGATTTTTGTGAATTTGATTATTTATTTATTTCGTATTTATTTATTGGGGTCTAACGACACTTTTGACAGTTTTACCTGTAGAGGAAGCCGGAGAGAGCCAACGGCGACCACCTGTCAGATTACCCAACGTACTAAGCCCGTGCAAGCAGGGTTTGCATTGGTTGAAGACAAGTGCACCATCGACGTGCAGTACGCATAAGTACACAGCGTCACCGCGCCCCAACGCGGGCAATTGGGAGGAAGTGCCTTTCCAAGGACATAACGTAGCAATCTGCGGGGATCGAACCGTGGACCGTTCGGATTTAAGTTCAATGCCGTAACCACTGAGCCACCGCGCTCCAGAATTTTGTGAATAACGCTGACCATTTTCTTCTGTCACCTTAAGATTAGGGTTAGCGAAATTTTCGAAGTATAATTTTTATATAACGAGAGGAACGGGGTACTCAGAGAATATAGCGCGTCAAGTGAAGCGATTAGAATTTGGTATTAAACCTTTACCCAACGTAACGGCAAAAACCGGCCAGCGCTATTCAATAAAATCGTCAATTAATTTTTATTATGTTTATTTTTTTTTTATTATTTTTTCATTTTTTGTCTCAAAGACATAGGTTATGACCCCTCTTTGGAAAGAGCTCGTCGAGCTCGTTCCAATGAGGGGTCATAACCTATGTTTTTGAGACAAAAAATGAATAAAATTAGTTATTCAAGAATTTTGTTTGCAAGTGTCGTCTGCTTTTCATGTTAGGTAAACGGTTAACAACTGAATTTTTATGAAGACATGATTGTTCTGCTTTCTTGTCAATGTGAGTTTATAACACATAAGGTAAGTTTCGAATGATACATCGGAATCTTCAAGAGAACCAACTAACACATTTCTGAGTGTGGTATAATGAGGTCAAATAAAACGAGTTGCGTCACACAAATTCTGATGGGTCAGAAATGTAGTTTTCGAAAGTCGGAAATACGTTTCAGCGGCAGCGACAGTCGGAAATACGTTTCTACAGGAGAGTAGAAGGGCCACGTGCTGTCCAGTTAGTATGTTGTTTAAACAAGATAGTAACCCGATTAAACAGCTTAACTAACCTGATTAAACAAGGTAGTAACCTGATTAAACAGCTTAACAAACCGGATTAAGCAAGATAGTAATCTGATTAAACAGCGTAAATGACCTAATTAACCCTTTACCTAACATGAAAAGCAGACGACACTTGCAAAAAAAAATCTTGAATAACTAAATTTTTTCATTTTTTGTCTCAAAAACATAGGTTATGACCCCTCGTTGGAACGAGCTCGACGAGCTCGTTCCAACGAGGGGTCATAACCTATGTTTTTGAGACAAAAAATGAAAATATTTTGAAAATTAATTGGCGATTTTTGAGAATAGCGCTGGCCGGTTTTGGCCGTTACGTTGGGTAAAGGGTTAAACAAGATAGTAACCCTATTAAACAGCTTAACTAACCCGACTAAACAACATAGTAACCTGATAAAAAAACACAGTTGTCCTGTTTAATTTGTAGGCGGTTCCAACCGTACATTTAAACTGAAATTGCTGCACATGGGTTGTAAGTTAATATTCAGGTGGGTTGTTCTCCTCAGAATTCGAGACCGAGTGTATAAGGTTATATTGAAAATAATAAAACTGCCATGTTCAGAAAGGTTGATGTGATTGCAATGATAAAAATGACGGAGATCACGACCTGGGAAGAGTACATTATAATACAAGCAAACACTCTGAATTAAATTATAACAATTGACATGAATAATCTGTCGCTTTATCGGAGTATGAAAGTGGGTGGGGCATGTTAAGTTTTCTACAAAGTGCTGCGAATTTCACACAAATTAACACGGCCATCCCATATTCATAACACAATAACGTGACAGATAATTCATTTCAATTCTTGTTTCAATTGTATTTTACTCGGGTACTTTACGATCCGTAACATTTTAACCTTTGAACCTGGAAGATTACACTTCCTCACCCGGACCATCGTGTTTTCTAACTTCTTAAAAGTAAATGAGTGTTCCATGAATTTGTGACGTGGATAAATCAATGATTTCTACATGAAGCTCCAAGGCTGCACATTAAATATATTCATCGACCTACTCCCAAACCTTAAAATTGGCTCTTCCTTCATTGGACAGTTGAAATGACAGGGTCTATGTCGACAGGGATCACAGGGTTAATCTCATGGGAGGTTCATGATGTATGAAGCAACATCAAATCAAATTGTATTCCTGAACCATAAAAAAAAGTATATTTGATCCGTCTATCCACTATAGACAGACTTCTTAATGATATTAAGCCGACACTAACCTTCACTTATTAACTTGTAAACAAGATGTTTTCTTAAAGTTACAAGATACTAAAATTTAATTAGGAGATACTAAATTGCTATTGCGATTAACCAATTTGTAATTCCAAGTTACTATCTTACTATCTTGTAATGGAGGGAGGGGTGGGGGGCTCGCTGGCTCAGCTGGTAGAGGTGCAGGCTGCAAGCCGAGAGGTCCTCGGTTCGAATCCCATTTGCGGGAACCGCTTTGTGTACTTGGGCAAGACACTCCACCCCATACCTCACGCGGGGAACGGTAACGTGTACTAATGCGTACTGCACGTCGATGGTGCACCTGTCTTCAACCAGTGTTAACTCTTCTTGTGTACAGTTAGTATGTTGGGGAGCTGACAGTTGCTCGCCCTTGCTCGTTGGTACTCTCCGGGTACTCCGGCTTCCTCCACCCGTAAAACTGTCGTGGTCATGATAAGCCATTGTGGAGAAATATGTGACCTTAAACATCAATACATAGATAAATATCTTGTAATTACGAATTGTTATCTTGCAATTTCAAATTAGCTAACTTGGCGTAGTTGTTGTTGTGGTTTGTATCGTAGTTCTGTGCCAACTTATACAACTACTACAACCACCACTACGTCAACAACCACTGTACCAATAACAACTACATAAACCACAACAATCTCTTCACCAAAAACGCCAACTATGCCACCAACCTTTGCAAGTCCAATAACTACAACATCAACCACTGCATCTCCAATTTCAACAAGGACAACAACACCACCAACCACACAACTACTGCATCAATAATAACAACCAAAGCACCTGCCACTACAACTACCACACAACTACCACACTACGGAACCAATCATACAGCAACCATTTATTTACTGTGCTTAACGACACATCAGCAACTAAAGATATATCATGACGATAAAAAGGGTAAAAATTCCGTTCAAAAAGTGAAATATTGATTGAAAAAGAAAAGAGGACACTGTGACAGTGAAACAAATAGCGTGAAAAGAAGTGAATAGTGATACCAAAAGCTTATAGTCCGGGAGCCAGATGGGGATTTTTTGTCAGACCTTGTTTTGCCGGTTAAAGTTTTTTCTTTGCAGTTTCCATTAGTCCAGCGTTACCTGTTTAAGATTCAGGGGGGGGGGGGGGGGGTGACCGTTCGGATCCCTTGGGCAACTCGAGATATTGACCGTTTACTTTGATTATAGTCCGGGGGCCGTGGGGTCGAACCTGGTTTTGCCGGTTAAAGTTTTTTCCTCTCCTGATCTGAATAGGTGGGTGTCAGACGTTCAAGAATCAGGGGGGGGGGGGGGGTGACCGGCCGTATCCCTTAGGCAACTCGAAATATTGGCTCCTTTCTGAGGTCACCCCCTCCGAAAAATGTAATATTGCATTTTCACCATGAGCAAACGAATGAACGACACACATGCATTGATATGGACCTTATTCTCATTGAATTTGGATGACAATCACATTCCCTTGCCTTTTGTACAAGTTTTTTGATTTTTCACCTCGAACTCAAGTGGGGAGGCTGCCACTTGTCTGCCGGGGGCCTGAGGTTTCGACAGATATCAGTGTCTGGACTTCCCTCCTCAAATAAAATGGCAGCGTCGTGATATAGCTGGAACATTGCTGAGAGCGACGTCAAACTCCAATCAATCAATCAATCAATCGATGTACAATTCTACAATTCAACCCTACTCCAACTGATTCTCGTGGTGTTTGCCGATATAAACAGCAGGTATGTGTTTTGGCAAAACTCAAGTAAAAGTAACACAAAATTTCCATCTATCTGGAAAAAAGATAAGACAGAAATGACAAATCGAGTAACTATATTCCTATACAATCATATTTATCAGTCACTGGACTTTCATCGTCGCGAGCAACCAACAGGATAACAAGAACAGAACATATGGCAAGGTAGACCATTGACCTTGCAACTGCACCTCCTAGATCGGCATATATTGGAATATATTTTGAACATTTTAAACGTTGAAGTGTATTTGGGATATAAAAGTCCACTTCGACGTTCATATAGACTATTGTGACTGTGAAGTGTTAAAGTTGAATAAATGGAGAGTAATCGCTTGACTGGACTGGTTATAAACGGGTTTGATTATAAACGATTATTTATTTATTTATTATTATTTATTGATGTTTAAGGTCACATATTTCTGCACAATGGCTAATCGTGACCACGACAGTTTTACCGGTGGAGGAAGCCGGAGTACCCGGAGAGAACCACAGAGCAACGGCGAGCAACTGTCAGCTCCCCAACATACTAACTCCACACAAGCAGGGTTAGCATTGGTTGAAGACATGTGCACCATCGACGTGCAGTACGACTTAGTACACAGCGTCACCGTTCCCCCATATGGGCAACGGGGGTGAATTGTCTTGCCCAAGGACACAACGCGGTTGCCGTAAGTGGGATTCGAGCCGAGGACCTCTCGGCTTGCAGCCTGCACCTCTACCAACTGAGCCATCGCTCCCCCGATTATAAACGATAACTTCACAAGTGAATTATGCAATCAACAATTGTGTCATGTATCCGTGCACGCAAACGAAGACGCTTTGCCGTGGGTGTAATGGGGACTTCATTGTTGTTGTTTTTTAACCCTTTACCTAACACGAAAAGCAGACGACACTTGCAAAAAAAATTCTTGAATAACTATTATTTTCATTTTTTATCTCAAAAACATAGGTTATGACCCCTCATTCATTTGGAACGAGCTCGACAAGCTCGTTCCAATGAGGGGTCATAACCTATGTTTTAGAGACAAAAAATGAAAAAATAATGAAAATTAATTGGCGATTTTTGAGAATAGCGCTGGACGGTTTTGACCGTTACGTTATGTAACGGGTTAAATAACATAATTATCGTTAATAATGAAAAGTAATAAACAGAGTAATCGCTTGACTGGACTGGTTACGTGAAATAATTCATTCGAGGCGAGGGACTATATTGTAAAACACTCGTGCGCATTCGCTCACTCGTGTTTGTACAACGTCCCTCACCTGTCATGAATTATTTCACGTAACCATTCCAGTCAAGCGATTATTCTCTATGTATAGCACTACCCGACTGACCCGCTTGAGCCAGAGCACCACGGATAAGCCGATAAACTAGGAATGTGATCGTATAAAGAAAGTCGTACCCACTGGTCAGTGTTGCATACTTGATGAAAATCAACATGCAGACAGGACTGTTTGTACAAAGTACAAAGAGAAAAGACAGATGAAAATGGTGCAAGACTGACCAGTTGAATGACTGTTAAATGTCCCGACGTGATGTTCAGTTGAGGGATTCCCAATTGATCGAACAGGACCTATCCGACAACTGACGAGTTCATACATAAATGTCATTCATTTCCCTTCTTACCATTTTCGATCTTTTCGCGGAAAGAAGGGTCGGTATCCTCTAACCGCCGACCGATATATGGAACCCTATCCCTCGATAAAACAGGTGCAACGATTCCCCCAACTTACGAAACGATTTATTTGTGCACCTGTCGTACCATAGTTACTGATATGCAATTTGTTTTCTTGCAATTTGATGGATAGAGTCTGAATGCACTCTCTAATACATCGCAACTAAGCAATTACATATAAAACAAATTAATATATAGAATTGACATTAATGCTGCAATTTATGGATTATGTCTGATGGTACTCCCTAAGTACAATCTCGTGCGATTATTGTATGTCATTTTTGCTATTATGCTGGACAATAATCATAGGTAGTATACCTTAGTAGGTTTATCCTTCCCCACACACACTCAGACTTGAATAATTGGCCATTAGGTTGACATCGATATGGGTACTATTAGTTACCCCGTGTCTGATCACGTGGGACGGGTTTTTACCTACCCGAAGCTGGCTTCGGGTAGGTAAAAACCCGTACCACGTGATCAGACACGGGGTAACGAATTTATCTTCGGCCGAATGGGATACGGCTGGCTTCGGGTAGGTAAAACCCCGTACCACGTGATCAGACACGGGGTAACGAATTTATCTATTGACTTTCCGTTTTAGAAGTACAATCTATTTCATGTGTGAACACACACAGCATGAGATCTTTTATGTTCTATTGTTGAGCCATACAGGTTTCTGTGGAATTTTTGTGCAAAAGCGTTTTTGTGAAAATATGCCGATATGACTAGTATAAAAAGATTATTGAATTTCTCTTTTTCTTTTTTTGTCTCAAAAACATAGCTTATGAACCCCACATTGGAGGGTACTCGACAGGCTCATTCCAATAAGGGGTCATGAGCTATATTTTGGAGATAAAAAATTAAAATATAATACATGTACACTGTAAAACTGGAATGACGCGTCTTCTACGGGGTATGGACAATTTGTAGATTTCGGAACGAGGTTTCCACTGGGTATGGGAAATTTGTCAATGGCTGGGCGGACGTATCGTGGGTTTCAATGAATATGGTCTCATACCACGTATCTATCAACCAATCAAATCAAAAAATTCACTTTAGTCAATAGATAATAATAATTACTCAGAGGTCAAATGGAAAGTGGAAATCAGAAAACATGGACATTACCCTAAAGGCTAAATTGCTAAGACATGTATAAAGAACTAGATAACAACCATACTCCCTCCCCCAAACAGAAATGCTTGAAATCAACTCCAGTACATATTTTTGTCCTTTGCTGCTTTCTGTTCTATCTTTTGCAATATTGTTTCAACTATTAATATCTGTTAACCCTTTACCTAACATGAAAAGCAGACGACACTTGTAAAAAAAATTCTTGAATAACTTATTTTTTTCATTTTTTATCTCAAAAACATAGGTTATGACCCCTCATTGGAACGAGCTCGACGAGCTCGTTCCAATGAGGATCATAACCTATGTTTTGAGGGTTAATAATAGCACCATTAAACCATTGAATCACCTTATCTCCCTAGATCAGATATTAAACACGTTGTGGTCGATGAAGTAAATGTGAAGCCCCCCCCCCCCCCCCCTCTCTGTCGTGAGAACTTTGGTGATGTTTGGTGGTCGGTTTGGAAATGATGGCTGGTATCATCCACTTGGACGAGATCCAGACTAATCCTGAGTATGATTTCTGTCTCCTACTGAATGATAGAATAGGGACATCTCCCGAAGACAACGACTCTACCCCCATTTTCGACAATACTGAATGCAAGTATCTTCTCCCAAGTGAGCTGGGTACTGAACTCAAAGGTGTTCGTGGATCTTTCTCTGCATTTCACATGAACTGCCAAAGTCTTAATGCTCACTGGGATCCATTACATCACTTGCTCTCCGACCTGAACGACGCAGAGAACACATTTGATGTCATAGGCCTTACGGAAATCTTCCAAGTCCCCGCAAATGTGTCCTACACTCTAGAAGGATATCACCCTTTTTTAACTAAAACGAGATCCAGTGTCGACGACAGGCGCGGAGGAGTTGGGTTGTTCATAAAGAATGATATTGCTTTCAGTGTTCGTCCAGATCTCTCTGTTTTTATACCACATGTATTTGAGTCTATTTTTGTTGAATTAAAGTTTAAACATTCCTCTAAAATAATAGGCGTAATATATAGACCAAATACGGCACCCAAAGCAGATATAGACCTATTCCAGTCGAAAATGAACTACGTAACAGATATAATTAACAAAGAAAAGAAAACATCCTTAATTATGGGCGATTTTAATATTAATCTCTTAAAAGTGGGTTCTCGTCCCAAAAGACACTTATTTATGGACTTGATGTTTAGTGAGAGTTTCAGACCTGTCATTGCCAAACCAACTAGAGTAACACTGTAACAGATCGTTCTGCAACATTGATAGACCACATTTGTTCGAACTCAGTTTCTGGTTCTAATTGTTTCAAATCTAGAATATTCCTCACTGATGTTTCTGACCACTTTGGAATATTTTATGTTGAATTAGCTTATGCCAAAGCTGACAGCTCGGAACCATTTTTTACCAGGATAATAAACTCTACAAATATAGAACTCTTTGAGTCGTTATTGTCCCAGTGAGAGTTTTTAATGTAGCTTATGAACATTTCTTGAACATCTATTTGAATGTCTTTGACACAGCTTCCCCACTGAAGAGCCTCAAACCAAATAAGATGTACATAAAACGACAGCCTTGGATGACAAAGGGTCTTTTAGTGTCAGCAAATAATAAGAATAAATTCCTCAACAAGAAGTTAAGATCCCCTACAGAAATTAATGTCAGGAATTACAAAAACTACTGCCGGTTATTTAACAGAATTCGGAAGCAAAGTAAAACTATGTATTTTGAGAAAATCCTCCTTCAAAATAAGAATAATATGCGGAAAACATGGCAAGTTCTGAACAAAGAATTAAATAGGAATAAAAACAAGAGTTCCCTACCCTACTTCTTCAATCTTGGTGACAAAAAGATACATAATCCTAAGGATATTGCACAGGAATTTATTAATTTCTTTGCAAACATAGGCAATCAAACTTCAAGACTAATAACCAAACCCCACCCCACTCCCCACCCCCACCCCAAGTCATTTGACGAGTATTTGAATACTAGACTACCACAAAGCATATTTATCGCACAAACCTCGCCTCTTGAAATAACGAATGTAGCAAGTTCAATGAATTCTAAATTAAGTCAGGACTGTGGAATCGTGTCATTTAATATCTTTAAACATTCAATAAACTTAATTGCCACCCCACTTGCGCATATTATTAGCAACTCATTTAATCAGGGTACAGTCCCAAACAGAATGGAAATTGCCAAGGTTACCTCGGTTTTCAAATCAGGTGATGAAAACAACTTCACGAACTATAGACCTATCAGTATATTGCCCGTTTTTTCGAAACTGCTAGAAAAACTTATGCTTTCCAGACTCACTAAGTTTTTAAATAAATTTGATATTCCTTAACCCCACCAATACGGCTTTAGGAAAGATCACAGTACACTACATCCTGTTATGCAGTTGTTAAAATATATAGCCACAGAAAACAATAAAATTAGTAAAAATATTACTCTAGTGCTATTCTTGGATCTCTCGAAAGCATTTGACACCATAAGCCACGAGATACTACTTCAAAAACTTGATCATTATGGAATAAGAGACACTGCTAACCATTGGTTTAAAAGCTACCTTCAGAGCAGAATGTAGTATGTTTCGTTTGGTGACAGTAAATCCGACTTAGCTGAAATAATATGTGATGTGACGCAAGGTTCAATATTGGACCCCATACTATTTCTTATATACATAAATGATATAAATAATTCAACCAAATTAAATCTTCTATTGTATGCAGATGAAACCTCGGGATATAAGTCTGGAGTTGAGATAAACCCACTGGTCGAAGAATTCAATAAGGAACTGCAAAAAATATTCAATTGGTGCTCCGTCAACCACTTAGTTCCGAACCCCAAGAAAACGAAATACATAATTATCAATCCAACCCATAAAGAAGATAATCCTCATGAGAACATATGTATTAATAATCAGGTCATTGACAAAGTTGGTAATAGGCAGAAAGAAAAATCAGTAAAATTCCTCGGTATAAATATTGATGAAAATCTATCTTATAATGGACACATATCCCAAATTTGCTCGAAAGTTGCTCTCGCCAATCTCGCCCTAAGTAAAGTGAAAAGATTCTCCCTCACAGAGTTTTGAAAACCCTATGTTTTACACTAATACAGAGTCATTTTATATACGGAATTCCCTTATGGGGAGCCTCAAAAGCTTGTAATCGACTGTTTAAACTTCAAAAACGGTCAATACAAATCATTAATAATAAGAAATATAACGCTCATACTGACCCACTGTTCATTAAAGATGGTACCCTAAAGATAAAAAACCTGTATAACCTGCATGCTTCTTTGTTCATGTTTGACTGGCAAAATGGAAATCTCCCAGCATCGTTTGCGACCTTTTTCTCGACTAATCAAACCAATGTGAACACACGTCAAACTGACCTTCTATACAGACATAGGGCTAGAACAAAAACCTTAGACAACTTACCTGTCATTGCATTCACTAAATTATGGAACGAACTGGAAAGGGATATCAAGGCAAAATAAGAAATAGGAAGAAGTTTTAAAAAACGCTAATTACAAAATTGTTCTCGTCATATTCAATTAATGTCTCCTGTTCTAATCCCTACTGCCCAGATTGTGTCAGTTAATGTTGATGTGTTTATTTGTGTTCATAACGCATCGCTGGGTGTGTATATCCTTTCGTCAGCTCGTGCCGATTCACACCAATTTAATACGAGGATAATATCTGCCTCTATTAGCTGACAAGATGTGTCGGTAATTTAATTTGAACGAAATTGGTCTGGTATTCTCGTCTCAAATGGCCTTGGATCCGGACTTTGCACTAGCATATTTTTTATTTCTCTTCTCGAGTAACTTTTATTTGGCTGTATGCTGTTAATTAATGCAATGGTAAGGTCCGGACCTACGACCTAGTTGAACTGGGCACTGACCACCACACACACCAACGCAAAGACGTGCTATTTCCGAGCTGTTTTTAAAAGAATATAACAGGAATTGACTATATTGCACCATTATCTTCTCCTCCTTCTCCTGCACTCCCCTTCTTTCTCTTTCCTTCTATTTTCTTCATCTATATTACTTATTTTGTTTTCTTTTTCTTCTCTCTCTCTCACTCAGGGAAAGGCAGGAAGACAGCCAATCTGGCTATGTCTTTCCCTGTCAGTATACAATTGCAGTACTAATGAATTTGCAACTCTATTTCATTCAAATATATATTGTAAATGAGTATATTCCATGTATTTTATGTTCAATTTTTTGTATACTGGTGAATAAAGCATATATCATATCCGACAATTTGAAGTCCTCCATGGGGTTCACAACTTCACATCACATCTCATGGGAAAACAAGGCACCCTCCTCCTTTCTAAACACGGGCATGAGATGGGCTGCGGCGGAACGCCAACCACAAAAACTGCAACACCTTTCACTACATCAACCAATCCAACCACTACAAATAAAACACTAATAAATACAACATCAGCCATTAAACACCATCAACTACAATGACTAATCCAATTACGGCACCAACCACTACAACTACAGCACCAACTAAAAACTAAAAACTATTACATAACACCAACCAATATCACACGTAACACACAAACACAACAACTACTAGACCAGCTACATCTACAACACCAACCACTCCTATACAGACAACCACACCAACAGCATCAACAAATAAACTAATCATAACTACAGTTAAAACTAGAAGTCCTGTCATGAAATGCGCGCAAATAGCACATCAATCTGCGCGTTAATCTACGCGTTATAACAATAGTAAGGCTATCAAATTCTGTACAAGTGGGCTGTGCACAAGCAACGTTTCTGCCAATGGACCTCCGGGTAACCCGGAGGTCCATTGGCAGAAACATTGCCTGTGTTTGTGACGAGTAACCAGGAGAGCCTGCTGTGCTTTGGATGCCATTCGATATGGCATTTGCTCGCAATTTACATGCACAGTTAAGCCTAGAAAAGCGCACAGTTCGGGACAGGACTTCTAGTTTTAATTGTACTTTACCAAAGCACCCACTTCACAGCATTTACTACACTAACAACCGCAGCTACAGCACTAACCGCAAGACACACTACTTCAACCATTACCCTACTATACCAATTACAACACCTACCACAACCACCACACCCACCAAAGAACACTAACTACCACAACTACAAAACCAAACACTGTTAAACTAAAAACCATAACTAAACCACCAATCATCAGCACGCTAACCACTACACCAACAAAAATTAAAAAAACTACAACTTCTACATTAACCCTTTACCTAACATGAAAAGCAGACGACACATGCAAAAACAATTCTCGAATAACTAATTTTTTTAATTTTTTGTCTCAAAAATATAGGTTATGACCCCTCATTGGAACGAGCTCAACGAGCTCGTTCCAATGAGGGGTCATAACCTATGTTTTTGAGACAAAAATGAAAAAAATAATGAAAATTAATTGGCGATTTTTGAGAATAGCGCTGGCCGGTTTTGGCCGTTACGTTGGGTAAAGGGTTAACCACTAAAACTATAATGTCAACGACTAACAAAGCACTGCATTTTATACACAAACAACCACAACAAGTACTATACCAACAACCACTATCTCCGGTCCTCAATAGGCCCAAGTACGATTCGAAATTCCCCAGAACAACACTCTCTTCAATCCCAAAGGTCCCCTGTAATCCTCGAACCACTGACATCAGTCCCGAAAACTTGGCTCTCACTAATCTCCAAAATCACTATCCTCTGACATCCTACCCCTTCACTTATTAACTTGTAATTACAACATATTACGGCATCGCAAAATCGCCACTGACCTTCACTTATTTAATTTCTAATCACAATATATTACGGCAGAGTATTGCGGTAGCGTACAGCCGCCACAGACCTCCACTTATTACTTTGTAATTACGACAGCGTAAAACCGCGACTCACTTTCATTTATTGACTATTAATCAGTTAATACGGCTGCATAGAACCACCACTGAGCCTCATTTATTAACTTGTAATTACAAGATACTACAGCTGCTTAGAACACCATTGAGCGGCACCTGTCCTATCTTGCAATTACAAGGTAATAAAGTAGCGTAGAAGTACGGCTTGCGTTCACGTAAGACAGGGTTAAAATATTACCGACCCCTCAATCAAAATATTAACACGATACGATACAGAAATACCGTATTCGAATGATTAACTGGAGAGTAATCGTTTGACTGGACTGGTCACGTGAAATAATTCATGAGAGGTGAGAAACCAGTCCAGTCAAGCGATTACTCTGTTTATGACTTTTCATTATTAACGATAATTATATTATTTAACCCTTTACCTAACATAACGGAAAAAACCGGCCAGCGCTATTTTCAAAAATCTCCAATTACTTTTCATTATTTTTTCATTTTTTGTCTCTAAAACATAGGTTATGACCCCTCATTGGAACGAGCTCGTCGAGCTCGTTCCAACGAGGGGTCATAACCTATGTTTTTGAGACAAAAAAATGAAAATAATAGTTATTCAAGATTTTTTTTTTGGCAAGTGTCGTCTGCTTTTCATGTTAGGTAAAGGGTTAAAAAACAATAAAGTCCCCATTACACCCACGGCAAAGTGTGCGCTCACGGCTACATGACCCAATTGTTGATTGCAGAATTCCCTTGAGAAGTTATCGTTTATAATCAAACCCGGAAATCCCAGTAAATCACACTTTGGAAAGAAATAAAAGAGGATAATTGATTGGCATGTTTGCTGTAGACGGGACGATCTAGTATCGAATCAAAATTCGAAGCTTCGTATGGGTCTTGATTTGAATATACTCTGTGTTATCTCTATGTATATCGATGCAGTTTATTCCATTTGGCCAATGTAATGAATGACTGTGTGATACTACAAGTTTACCACTTTCAAGAACACCACTTATTTTTAAACCAAGATCTAACTAATTTACTACAAGCAACCAATGCTATGAACATGAATATTCCATGAGAACTGTTGAATACAATATGGAAATACCAAAGAACTTCAACATTTGTGACAGCCGCTAATATGCCAAAAATCCATGTTAGTCCGAGGCAAAAAAATAGTTTAACAGCAGACTTGAACACAACTACTTTTCATTTCCGCACAGCTGGATTGTCCGGGCGCAAATCGGTACATTTTCACAGTTGAAATAATGAGGAATAAGGAGTTTAATACGACCATACGAAATTAAATTAGAAGTTGCGTCACGCCTGTTACATGTATTATCCACAAATAAATTTCAAATTATTCTTTTAACCATAACCCAAACGGGCAAATCTTCCAACTACGTCATCAAGGCATGCCTTCAGGGAAGGCATGCATGCTCTGTTGCTGCAGCTGGAATATTTTAGCTGCCGGGACGGGTTAGTCGTAACGGACAAATCAAGTTTATAGCTCCGTAATAATCACGATGGTCATCCTTCTAGACGACCAAAGAGAAAACAAATAAACAAAACCAAAGATTATTATAATCACAAAAATAAATGCATTTATTTCAGTATTTCCTTCATATCAAACAACGAAACATAAAATACAACATTTGAACATAAAAACTTAGAATTTACAAAGAAGCAAAACATATAAATATTCCAAGTAAAATTTCTGTTGACATTAACCCAGTATTTTGCAATTAGGGAAAGACAATTAACCTCTCAAAGCTGGAAAAATCTCATTGATGCGCGAGGAAAACTTTGGAACGGGATAAGCTTGCGTCAGAACAAACACCAATCGCTTCGGTAGCTGTCGGTGGCGGAAATAGAGTACACTCTCCGTCAGTATAGCTGCTGTGCTGTGAGCATGTGACAATATTTTATCCTATGGTCGACATTCGTTAAAATATGACCGACGCTTACGACTAGCGGTCGATGAGACGATAATTTGTTGAAACAAAATGGTTCTTCTCCGAAAATAAGGAAACACACTTCAGTATTCCAGAAATCATACCCACAGCAGCCCACAGCCAATTATCACCTTTAACCCTTTACCTAACATGAAAAGCAGACGACACTTGCAAACAAAATTCTTGAATAACCATGTTTTCAGTTTTTGTCTGAAAACATAGGTTATGATCCCTCATTGGAACGAGCTCGTTTCAAAGAGGGCTCATAACCTATGTTTTTGAGTCAAAAAATGAAAAAAATAATGAAAATTAATTGGCGATTTTTGTGAATAGCGCTTGCCGGTTTGACCGTTACGTCGGGTAATCCGAATAGCAGCCGACCTCAGCACACAAATTCATAAATAATAAAGTTTTATTTTCTGTCTCAAAAACACAGCTGATGACTTCTCACTAAAACCTACTCAATGAGCCTGTTCCAATGAGGCGTGCAATGAGGCGTCATAATCTATGTTTAAGAGCGCCCCCCCCCCCCCCGGAAATATCGTACCAGGGGTGCAACAAGATGCTATCTCATTAATACCCCCACCCCACGCCCCACCCCGACGAAATTTGCAAAACATTTCTTCAATAATAACACATTTTCGATTTTTCATTTTTCGATTCAAACAGAATGCTTGGGGCACCTCATTGAACGGACTTAATGAGGGGTCTTAAGCAAGGTTTCTAAGACGAAAATCAAAACTATATTATAATAGGAATGGTGATTTTTGTGAATTTGATTATTTATTTATTTCGTATTTATTTATTGGGGTCTAACGACACTTTTGACAGTTTTACCTGTAGAGGAAGCCGGAGAGAGCCAACGGCGACCACCTGTCAGATTACCCAACGTACTAAGCCCGTGCAAGCAGGGTTTGCATTGGTTGAAGACAAGTGCACCATCGACGTGCAGTACGCATAAGTACACAGCGTCACCGCGCCCCAACGCGGGCAATTGGGAGGAAGTGCCTTTCCAAGGACATAACGTAGCAATCTGCGGGGATCGAACCGTGGACCGTTCGGATTTAAGTTCAATGCCGTAACCACTGAGCCACCGAGCTCCAGAATTTTGTGAATAACGCTGACCATTTTCTTCTGTCACCTTAAGATTAGGGTTAGCGAAATTTTCGAAGTATAATTTTTATATAACGAGAGGAACGGGGTACTCAGAGAATATAGCGCGTCAAGTGAAGCGATTAGAATTTGGTATTAAACCTTTACCCAACGTAACGGCAAAAACCGGCCAGCGCTATTCAATAAAATCGTCAATTAATTTTTATTATGTTTATTTTTTTTTTATTATTTTTTCATTTTTTGTCTCAAAGACATAGGTTATGACCCCTCTTTGGAAAGAGCTCGTCGAGCTCGTTCCAATGAGGGGTCATAACCTATGTTTTTGAGACAAAAAATGAATAAAATTAGTTATTCAAGAATTTTGTTTGCAAGTGTCGTCTGCTTTTCATGTTAGGTAAACGGTTAACAACTGAATTTTTATGAAGACATGATTGTTCTGCTTTCTTGTCAATGTGAGTTTATAACACATAAGGTAAGTTTCGAATGATACATCGGAATCTTCAAGAGAACCAACTAACACATTTCTGAGTGTGGTATAATGAGGTCAAATAAAACGAGTTGCGTCACACAAATTCTGATGGGTCAGAAATGTAGTTTTCGAAAGTCGGAAATACGTTTCAGCGGCAGCGACAGTCGGAAATACGTTTCTACAGGAGAGTAGAAGGGCCACGTGCTGTCCAGTTAGTATGTTGTTTAAACAAGATAGTAACCCGATTAAACAGCTTAACTAACCTGATTAAACAAGGTAGTAACCTGATTAAACAGCTTAACAAACCGGATTAAGCAAGATAGTAATCTGATTAAACAGCGTAAATGACCTAATTAACCCTTTACCTAACATGAAAAGCAGACGACACTTGCAAAAAAAAATCTTGAATAACTAAATTTTTTCATTTTTTGTCTCAAAAACATAGGTTATGACCCCTCGTTGGAACGAGCTCGACGAGCTCGTTCCAACGAGGGGTCATAACCTATGTTTTTGAGACAAAAAATGAAAATATTTTGAAAATTAATTGGCGATTTTTGAGAATAGCGCTGGCCGGTTTTGGCCGTTACGTTGGGTAAAGGGTTAAACAAGATAGTAACCCTATTAAACAGCTTAACTAACCCGACTAAACAACATAGTAACCTGATAAAAAAACACAGTTGTCCTGTTTAATTTGTAGGCGGTTCCAACCGTACATTTAAACTGAAATTGCTGCACATGGGTTGTAAGTTAATATTCAGGTGGGTTGTTCTCCTCAGAATTCGAGACCGAGTGTATAAGGTTATATTGAAAATAATAAAACTGCCATGTTCAGAAAGGTTGATGTGATTGCAATGATAAAAATGACGGAGATCACGACCTGGGAAGAGTACATTATAATACAAGCAAACACTCTGAATTAAATTATAACAATTGACATGAATAATCTGTCGCTTTATCGGAGTATGAAAGTGGGTGGGGCATGTTAAGTTTTCTACAAAGTGCTGCGAATTTCACACAAATTAACACGGCCATCCCATATTCATAACACAATAACGTGACAGATAATTCATTTCAATTCTTGTTTCAATTGTATTTTACTCGGGTACTTTACGATCCGTAACATTTTAACCTTTGAACCTGGAAGATTACACTTCCTCACCCGGACCATCGTGTTTTCTAACTTCTTAAAAGTAAATGAGTGTTCCATGAATTTGTGACGTGGATAAATCAATGATTTCTACATGAAGCTCCAAGGCTGCACATTAAATATATTCATCGACCTACTCCCAAACCTTAAAATTGGCTCTTCCTTCATTGGACAGTTGAAATGACAGGGTCTATGTCGACAGGGATCACAGGGTTAATCTCATGGGAGGTTCATGATGTATGAAGCAACATCAAATCAAATTGTATTCCTGAACCATAAAAAAAGTATATTTGATCCGTCTATCCACTATAGACAGACTTCTTAATGATATTAAGCCGACACTAACCTTCACTTATTAACTTGTAAACAAGATGTTTTCTTAAAGTTACAAGATACTAAAATTTAATTAGGAGATACTAAATTGCTATTGCGATTAACCAATTTGTAATTCCAAGTTACTATCTTACTATCTTGTAATGGAGGGAGGGGTGGGGGGCTCGCTGGCTCAGCTGGTAGAGGTGCAGGCTGCAAGCCGAGAGGTCCTCGGTTCGAATCCCATTTGCGGGAACCGCTTTGTGTACTTGGGCAAGACACTCCACCCCATACCTCACGCGGGGAACGGTAACGTGTACTAATGCGTACTGCACGTCGATGGTGCACCTGTCTTCAACCAGTGTTAACTCTTCTTGTGTACAGTTAGTATGTTGGGGAGCTGACAGTTGCTCGCCCTTGCTCGTTGGTACTCTCCGGGTACTCCGGCTTCCTCCACCCGTAAAACTGTCGTGGTCATGATAAGCCATTGTGGAGAAATATGTGACCTTAAACATCAATACATAGATAAATATCTTGTAATTACGAATTGTTATCTTGCAATTTCAAATTAGCTAACTTGGCGTAGTTGTTGTTGTGGTTTGTATCGTAGTTCTGTGCCAACTTATACAACTACTACAACCACCACTACGTCAACAACCACTGTACCAATAACAACTACATAAACCACAACAATCTCTTCACCAAAAACGCCAACTATGCCACCAACCTTTGCAAGTCCAATAACTACAACATCAACCACTGCATCTCCAATTTCAACAAGGACAACAACACCACCAACCACACAACTACTGCATCAATAATAACAACCAAAGCACCTGCCACTACAACTACCACACAACTACCACACTACGGAACCAATCATACAGCAACCATTTATTTACTGTGCTTAACGACACATCAGCAACTAAAGATATATCATGACGATAAAAAGGGTAAAAATTCCGTTCAAAAAGTGAAATATTGATTGAAAAAGAAAAGAGGACACTGTGACAGTGAAACAAATAGCGTGAAAAGAAGTGAATAGTGATACCAAAAGCTTATAGTCCGGGAGCCAGATGGGGATTTTTTGTCAGACCTTGTTTTGCCGGTTAAAGTTTTTTCTTTGCAGTTTCCATTAGTCCAGCGTTACCTGTTTAAGATTCAGGGGGGGGGGGGGGGGTGACCGTTCGGATCCCTTGGGCAACTCGAGATATTGACCGTTTACTTTGATTATAGTCCGGGGGCCGTGGGGTCGAACCTGGTTTTGCCGGTTAAAGTTTTTTCCTCTCCTGATCTGAATAGGTGGGTGTCAGACGTTCAAGAATCAGGGGGGGGGGGGGGGTGACCGGCCGTATCCCTTAGGCAACTCGAAATATTGGCTCCTTTCTGAGGTCACCCCCTCCGAAAAATGTAATATTGCATTTTCACCATGAGCAAACGAATGAACGACACACATGCATTGATATGGACCTTATTCTCATTGAATTTGGATGACAATCACATTCCCTTGCCTTTTGTACAAGTTTTTTGATTTTTCACCTCGAACTCAAGTGGGGAGGCTGCCACTTGTCTGCCGGGGGCCTGAGGTTTCGACAGATATCAGTGTCTGGACTTCCCTCCTCAAATAAAATGGCAGCGTCGTGATATAGCTGGAACATTGCTGAGAGCGACGTCAAACTCCAATCAATCAATCAATCAATCGATGTACAATTCTACAATTCAACCCTACTCCAACTGATTCTCGTGGTGTTTGCCGATATAAACAGCAGGTATGTGTTTTGGCAAAACTCAAGTAAAAGTAACACAAAATTTCCATCTATCTGGAAAAAAGATAAGACAGAAATGACAAACCGAGTAACTATATTCCTATACAATCATATTTATCAGTCACTGGACTTTCATCGTCGCGAGCAACCAACAGGATAACAAGAACAGAACATATGGCAAGGTAGACCATTGACCTTGCAACTGCACCTCCTAGATCGGCATATATTGGAATATATTTTGAACATTTTAAACGTTGAAGTGTATTTGGGATATAAAAGTCCACTTCGACGTTCATATAGACTATTGTGACTGTGAAGTGTTAAAGTTGAATAAATGGAGAGTAATCGCTTGACTGGACTGGTTATAAACGGGTTTGATTATAAACGATTATTTATTTATTTATTATTATTTATTGATGTTTAAGGTCACATATTTCTGCACAATGGCTAATCGTGACCACGACAGTTTTACCGGTGGAGGAAGCCGGAGTACCCGGAGAGAACCACAGAGCAACGGCGAGCAACTGTCAGCTCCCCAACATACT
Source organism: Pictodentalium vernedei (assembly GCA_031216915.1). Classification (NCBI taxonomy): domain Eukaryota; kingdom Metazoa; phylum Mollusca; class Scaphopoda; order Dentaliida; family Dentaliidae; genus Pictodentalium; species Pictodentalium vernedei. The sequence continues at coordinate 654,352,300 of CM062295.1, forward strand.
AACTCCACACAAGCAGGGTTAGCATTGGTTGAAGACATGTGCACCATCGACGTGCAGTACGACTTAGTACACAGCGTCACCGTTCCCCCATATGGGCAACGGGGGTGAATTGTCTTGCCCAAGGACACAACGCGGTTGCCGTAAGTGGGATTCGAGCCGAGGACCTCTCGGCTTGCAGCCTGCACCTCTACCAACTGAGCCATCGCTCCCCCGATTATAAACGATAACTTCACAAGTGAATTATGCAATCAACAATTGTGTCATGTATCCGTGCACGCAAACGAAGACGCTTTGCCGTGGGTGTAATGGGGACTTCATTGTTGTTGTTTTTTAACCCTTTACCTAACATGAAAAGCAGACGACACTTGCAAAAAAAATTCTTGAATAACTATTATTTTCATTTTTTATCTCAAAAACATAGGTTATGACCCCTCATTCATTTGGAACGAGCTCGACAAGCTCGTTCCAATGAGGGGTCATAACCTATGTTTTAGAGACAAAAAATGAAAAAATAATGAAAATTAATTGGCGATTTTTGAGAATAGCGCTGGACGGTTTTGACCGTTACGTTAGGTAACGGGTTAAATAACATAATTATCGTTAATAATGAAAAGTAATAAACAGAGTAATCGCTTGACTGGACTGGTTACGTGAAATAATTCATTCGAGGCGAGGGACTATATTGTAAAACACTCGTGCGCATTCGCTCACTCGTGTTTGTACAACGCCCCTCACCTGTCATGAATTATTTCACGTAACCATTCCAGTCAAGCGATTATTCTCTATGTATAGCACTACCCGACTGACCCGCTTGAGCCAGGGCACCAAGGATAAGCCGATAAACTAGGAATGTGATCGTATAAAGAAAGTCGTACCCACTGGTCAGTGTTGCATACTTGATGAAAATCAACATGCAGACAGGACTGTTTGTACAAAGTACAAAGAGAAAAGACAGATGAAAATGGTGCAAGACTGACCAGTTGAATGACTGTTAAATGTCCCGACGTGATGTTCAGTTGAGGGATTCCCAATTGATCGAACAGGACCTATCCGACAACTGACGAGTTCATACATAAATGTCATTCATTTCCCTTCTTACCATTTTCGATCTTTTCGCGGAAAGAAGGGTCGGTATCCTCTAACTGCCGACCGATATATGGAACCCTATCCCTCGATAAAACAGGTGCAACGATTCCCCCAACTTACGAAACGATTTATTTGTGCACCTGTCGTACCATAGTTACTGATATGCAATTTGTTTTCTTGCAATTTGATGGATAGAGTCTGAATGCACTCTCTAATACATCGCAACTAAACAATTACATATAAAACAATTTAATATAAAGAATTGACATTAATGCTGCAATTTATGGATTATGCCTGATGGTACTCCCTGAGAACAATCTCATGCGATTATTTTATGTCATTTTTGCTATTATGCTGGACAATAATCATAGGTAGTATACCTTAGTAGGTTTATCCTTCCCCACACACACTCAGACTTGAATAACTAGCCATTGGGTTGACATCGATATGGGTACTATTAGTTACCCCGTGTCTGATCACGTGGTACGGGTTTTTACCTACCCGAAGCCAGCCGTATCCCATGAGGCCGAAGGCCGAATGGGATGCGGCTGACTTCGGGTAGGTAAAAACCCGTACCACGTGATCAGACACGGGGTAACGAATTTATCTTCGGCCGAATGGGATACGGCTGGCTTCGGGTAGGTAAAAACCCGTACCACGTGATCAGACACGGGGTAACGAATTTATCTATTGACTTTCCGTTTTAGAAGTACAATCTATTTCATGTGTGAACACACACAGCATGAGATCTTTTATGTTCTATTGTTGAGCCATACAGGTTTCTGTGGAATTTTTGTGCAAAAGCGTTTTTGTGAAAATATGCCGATATGACTAGTATAAAAAGATTATTGAATTTCTCTTTTTCTTTTTTTGTCTCAAAAACATAGCTTATGAACCCCACATTGGAGGGTACTCGACAGGCTCATTCCAATAAGGGGTCATGAGCTATATTTTGGAGATAAAAAATTAAAATATAATACATGTACACTGTAAAACTGGAATGACGCGTCTTCTACGGGGTATGGACAATTTGTAGATTTCGGAACGAGGTTTCCACTGGGTATGGGAAATTTGTCAATGGCTGGGCGGACGTATCGTGGGTTTCAATGAATATGGTCTCATACCACGTATCTATCAACCAATCAAATCAAAAAATTCACTTTAGTCAATAGATAATAATAATTACTCAGAGGTCAAATGGAAAGTGGAAATCAGAAAACATGGACATTACCCTAAAGGCTAAATTGCTAAGACATGTATAAAGAACTAGATAACAACCATACCCCCCCCCCCCCCCAAACAGAAATGCTTGAAATCAACTCCAGTACATATTTTTGTCCTTTGCTGCTTTGTGTTCTATCTTTTGCAATATTGTTTCAACTATTAATATCTGTTAACCCTTTACCTAACATGAAAAGCAGACGACACTTGTAAAAAAAATTCTTGAATAACTTATTTTTTTCATTTTTTATCTCAAAAACATAGGTTATGACCCCTCATTGGAACGAGCTCGACGAGCTCGTTCCAATGAGGATCATAACCTATGTTTTGAGACAAAAAATGAAAAAAATAATGAAAATTAATTGGCGATTTTTGAGAATAGCGCTGGCCGGTTTTGGCCGTTACGTTGGGTAAAGGGTTAATAATAGCACCATTAAACCATTGAATCACCTTATCTTCCCTAGATCAGATATTAAACACGTTGTGGTCGATGAAGTAAATGTGAAGCCCCCCCCCCCCCCCCCTCTCTGTCGTGAGAACTTTGGTGATGTTTGGTGGTCGGTTTGGAAATGATGGCTGGTATCATCCACTTGGACGAGATCCAGACTAATCCTGAGTATGATTTCTGTCTCCTACTGAATGATAGAATAGGGACATCTCCCGAAGACAACGACTCTACCCCCCATTTTCGACAATACTGAATGCAAGTATCTTCTCCCAAGTGAGCTGGGTACTGAACTCAATGGTGTTCGTGGATCTTTTTCTGCATTTCACATGAACTGCCAAAGTCTTAATGCTCACTGGGATCCATTACATCACTTGCTCTCCGACCTGAACGACGCAGAGAACACATTTGATGTCATAGGCCTTACGGAAATCTTCCAAGTCCCCGCAAATGTGTCCTACACTCTAGAAGGATATCACCCTTTTTTAACTAAAACGAGATCCAGTGTCGACGACAGGCGCGGAGGAGTTGGGTTGTTCATAAAGAATGATATTGCTTTCAGTGTTCGTCCAGATCTCTCTGTTTTTATACCACATGTATTTGAGTCTATTTTTGTTGAATTAAAGTTTAAACATTCCTCTAAAATAATAGGCGTAATATATAGACCAAATACGGCACCCAAAGCAGATATAGACCTATTCCAGTCGAAAATGAACTACGTAACAGATATAATTAACAAAGAAAAGAAAACATCCTTAATTATGGGCGATTTTAATATTAATCTCTTAAAAGTGGGTTCTCGTCCCAAAAGACACTTATTTATGGACTTGATGTTTAGTGAGAGTTTCAGACCTGTCATTGCCAAACCAACTAGAGTAACACTGTAACAGATCGTTCTGCAACATTGATAGACCACATTTGTTCGAACTCAGTTTCTGGTTCTAATTGTTTCAAATCTAGAATATTCCTCACTGATGTTTCTGACCACTTTGGAATATTTTATGTTGAATTAGCTTATGCCAAAGCTGACAGCTCGGAACCATTTTTTACCAGGATAATAAACTCTACAAATATAGAACTCTTTGAGTCGTTATTGTCCCAGTGCGAGTTTTTAATGTAGCTTATGAACATTTCTTGAACATCTATTTGAATGTCTTTGACACAGCTTTCCCACTGAAGAGCCTCAAACCAAATAAGATGTACATAAAACGACAGCCTTGGATGACAAAGGGTCTTTTAGTGTCAGCAAATAATAAGAATAAATTCCTCAACAAGAAGTTAAGATCCCCTACAGAAATTAATGTCAGGAATTACAAAAACTACTGCCGGTTATTTAACAGAATTCGGAAGCAAAGTAAAACTATGTATTTTGAGAAAATCCTCCTTCAAAATAAGAATAATATGCGGAAAACATGGCAAGTTCTGAACAAAGAATTAAATAGGAATAAAAACAAGAGTTCCCTACCCTACTTCTTCAATCTTGGTGACAAAAAGATACATAATCCTAAGGATATTGCACAGGAATTTATTAATTTCTTTGCAAACATAGGCAATCAAACTTCAAGACTAATAACCAAACCCCACCCCACTCCCCACCCCCACCCCAAGTCATTTGACGAGTATTTGAATACTAGACTACCACAAAGCATATTTATCGCACAAACCTCGCCTCTTGAAATAACGAATGTAGCAAGTTCAATGAATTCTAAATTAAGTCAGGACTGTGGAAACGTGTCATATAATATCCTTAAACATTCAATAAACTTAATTGCCACCCCACTTGCGCATATTATTAGCAACTCATTTAATCAGGGTACAGTCCCAAACAGAATGGAAATTGCCAAGGTTACCTCGGTTTTCAAATCAGGTGATGAAAACAACTTCACGAACTATAGACCTATCAGTATATTGCCCGTTTTTTCGAAACTGCTAGAAAAACTTATGCTTTCCAGACTCACTAAGTTTTTAAATAAATTTGATATTCCTTAACCCCACCAATACGGCTTTAGGAAAGATCACAGTACACTACATCCTGTTATGCAGTTGTTAAAATATATAGCCACAGAAAACAATAAAATTAGTAAAAATATTACTCTAGTGCTATTCTTGGATCTCTCGAAAGCATTTGACACCATAAGCCACGAGATACTACTTCAAAAACTTGATCATTATGGAATAAGAGACACTGCTAACCATTGGTTTAAAAGCTACCTTCAGAGCAGAATGTAGTATGTTTCGTTTGGTGACAGTAAATCCGACTTAGCTGAAATAATATGTGATGTGACGCAAGGTTCAATATTGGACCCCATACTATTTCTTATATACATAAATGATATAAATAATTCAACCAAATTAAATCTTCTATTGTTTGCAGATGAAACCTCGGGATATAAGTCTGGAGTTGAGATAAACCCACTGGTCGAAGAATTCAATAAGGAACTGCAAAAAATATTCAATTGGTGCTCCGTCAACCACTTAGTTCCGAACCCCAAGAAAACGAAATACATAATTATCAATCCAACCCATAAAGAAGATAATCCTCATGAGAACATATGTATTAATAATCAGGTCATTGACAAAGTTGGTAATAGGCAGAAAGAAAAATCAGTAAAATTCCTCGGTATAAATATTGATGAAAATCTATCTTATAATGGACACATATCCCAAATTTGCTCGAAAGTTGCTCTCGCCAATCTCGCCCTAAGTAAAGTGAAAAGATTCTCCCTCACAGAGTTTTGAAAACCCTATGTTTTACACTAATACAGAGTCATTTTATATACGGAATTCCCTTATGGGGAGCCTCAAAAGCTTGTAATCGACTGTTTAAACTTCAAAAACGGTCAATACAAATCATTAATAATAAGAAATATAACGCTCATACTGACCCACTGTTCATTAAAGATGGTACCCTAAAGATAAAAAACCTGTATAACCTGCATGCTTCTTTGTTCATGTTTGACTGGCAAAATGGAAATCTCCCAGCATCGTTTGCGACCTTTTTCTCGACTAATCAAACCAATGTGAACACACGTCAAACTGACCTTCTATACAGACATAGGGCTAGAACAAAAACCTTAGACAACTTACCTGTCATTGCATTCACTAAATTATGGAACGAACTGGAAAGGGATATCAAGGCAAAATAAGAAATAGGAAGAAGTTTTAAAAAACGCTAATTACAAAATTGTTCTCGTCATATTCAATTAATGTCTCCTGTTCTAATCCCTACTGCCCAGATTGTGTCAGTTAATGTTGATGTGTTTATTTGTGTTCATAACGCATCGCTGGGTGTGTATATCCTTTCGTCAGCTCGTGCCGATTCACACCAATTTAATACGAGGATAATATCTGCCTCTATTAGCTGACAAGATGAGTCGGTAATTTAATTTGAACGAAATTGGTCTGGTATTCTCGTCTCAAATGGCCTTGGATCCGGACTTTGCACTATACTAGCATATTTTTTATTTCTCTTCTCGAGTAACTTTTATTTGGCTGTATGCTGTTAATTAATGCAATGGTAAGGTCCGGACCTACGACCTAGTTGAACTGGGCACTGACCACCACACACACCAACGCAAAGACGTGCTATTTCCGAGCTGTTTTTAAAAGAATATAACAGGAATTGACTATATTGCACCATTATCTTCTCCTCCTTCTCCTGCACTCCCCTTCTTTCTCTTTCCTTCTATTTTCTTCATCTATATTACTTATTTTGTTTTCTTTTTCTTCTCTCTCTCTCACTCAGGGAAAGGCAGGAAGACAGCCAATCTGGCTATGTCTTTCCCTGTCAGTATACAATTGCAGTACTAATGAATTTGCAACTCTATTTCATTCAAATATATATTGTAAATGAGTATATTCCATGTATTTTATGTTCAATTTTTTGTATATTGGTGAATAAAGCATATATCATATCCGACAATTTGAAGTCCTCCATGGGGTTCACAACTTCACATCACATCTCATGGGAAAACAAGGCACCCTCCTCCTTTCTAAACACGGGCATGAGATGGGCTGCGGCGGAACGCCAACCACAAAAACTGCAACACCTTTCACTACATCAACCAATCCAACCACTACAAATAAAACACTAATAAATACAACATCAGCCATTAAACACCATCAACTACAATGACTAATCCAATTACGGCACCAACCACTACAACTACAGCACCAACTAAAAACTAAAAACTATTACATAACACCAACCAATATCACACGTAACACACAAACACAACAACTACTAGACCAGCTACATCTACAACACCAACCACTCCTATACAAACAACCACACCAACAGCATCAACAAATAAACTAATCATAACTACAGTTAAAACTAGAAGTCCTGTCATGAAATGCGCGTAAATAGCACATCAATCTGCGCGTTAATCTACGCGTTATAACAATAGTAAGGCTATCAAATTCTGTACAAGTGGGCTGTGCACAAGCAACGTTTCTGCCAATGGACCTCCGGGTAACCCGGAGGTCCATTGGCAGAAACATTGCCTGTGTTTGTGACGAGTAACCAGGAGAGCCTGCTGTGCTTTGGATGCCATTCGATATGGCATTTGCTCGCAATTTACATGCACAGTTAAGCCTAGAAAAGCGCACAGTTCGGGACAGGACTTCTAGTTTTAATTGTACTTTACCAAAGCACCCACTTCACAGCATTTACTACACTAACAACCGCAGCTACAGCACTAACCGCAAGACACACTACTTCAACCATTACCCTACTATACCAATTACAACACCTACCACAACCACCACACCCACCAAAGAACACTAACTACCACAACTACAAAACCAAACACTGTTAAACTAAAAACCATAACTAAACCACCAATCATCAGCACGCTAACCACTACACCAACAAAAATTAAAAAAACTACAACTTCTACATTAACCCTTTACCTAACATGAAAAGCAGACGACACATGCAAAAACAATTCTCGAATAACTAATTTTTTTAATTTTTTGTCTCAAAAATATAGGTTATGACCCCTCATTGGAACGAGCTCAACGAGCTCGTTCCAATGAGGGGTCATAACCTATGTTTTTGAGACAAAAATGAAAAAAATAATGAAAATTAATTGGCGATTTTTGAGAATAGCGCTGGCCGGTTTTGGCCGTTACGTTGGGTAAAGGGTTAACCACTAAAACTATAATGTCAACGACTAACAAAGCACTGCATTTTATACACAAACAACCACAACAAGTACTATACCAACAACCACTATCTCCAGTCCTCAATAGGCCCAAGTACGATTCGAAATTCCCCAGAACACCACTCTCTTCAATCCCAAAGGTCCCCTGTAATCCTCGAACCACTGACATCAGTCCCGAAAACTTGGCTCTCACTAATCTCCAAAATCACTATCCTCTGACATCCTACCCCTTCACTTATTAACTTGTAATTACAACATATTACGGCATCGCAAAATCGCCACTGACCTTCACTTATTTAATTTCTAATCACAATATATTACGGCAGAGTATTGCGGTAGCGTACAGCCGCCACAGACCTCCACTTATTACTTTGTAATTACGACAGCGTAAAACCGCGACTCACTTTCATTTATTGACTATTAATCAGTTAATACGGCTGCATAGAACCACCACTGAGCCTCATTTATTAACTTGTAATTACAAGATACTACAGCTGCTTAGAACACCATTGAGCTGCACCTGTCCTATCTTGCAATTACAAGGTAATAAAGTAGCGTAGAAGTACGGCTTGCGTTCACGTAAGACAGGGTTAAATTATTACCGACCCCTCAATCAAAATATTAACACGATACGATATAGAAATACCGTATTCGAATGATTAACTGGAGAGTAATCGTTTGACTGGACTGGTCACGTGAAATAATTCATGAGAGGTGAGAAACCAGTCCAGTCAAGCGATTACTCTGTTTATGACTTTTCATTATTAACGATAATTATATTATTTAACCCTTTACCTAACATAACGGCAAAAACCGGCCAGCGCTATTTTCAAAAATCTCCAATTACTTTTCATTATTTTTTCATTTTTTGTCTCTAAAACATAGGTTATGACCCCTCATTGGAACGAGCTCGTCGAGCTCGTTCCAATGAGGGGTCATAACCTATGTTTTTGAGACAAAAAAATGAAAATAATAGTTATTCAAGATTTTTTTTTTGGCAAGTGTCGTCTGCTTTTCATGTTAGGTAAAGGGTTAAAAAACAATAAAGTCCCCATTACACCCACGGCAAAGTGTGCGCTCACGGCTACATGACCCAATTGTTGATTGCAGAATTCCCTTGAGAAGTTATCGTTTATAATCAAACCCGGAAATCCCAGTAAATCACACTTTGGAAAGAAATAAAAGAGGATAATTGATTGGCATGTTTGCTGTAGACGGGACGATCTAGTATCGAATCAAAATTCGAAGCTTCGTATGGGTCTTGATTTGAATATACTCTGTGTTATCTCTATGTATATCGATGCAGTTTATTCCATTTGGCCAATGTAATGAATGACTGTGTGATACTACAAGTTTACCACTTTCAAGAACACCACTTATTTTTAAACCAAGATCTAACTAATTTACTACAAGCAACCAATGCTATGAACATGAATATTCCATGAGAACTGTTGAATACAATATGGAAATACCAAAGAACTTCAACATTTGTGACAGCCGCTAATATGCCAAAAATCCATGTTAGTCCGAGGCAAAAAAATAGTTTAACAGCAGACTTGAACACACTACTTTTCATTTCCGCACAGCTGGATTGTCCGGGCGCAAATCGGTACATTTTCACAGTTGAAATAATGAGGAATAAGGAGTTTAATACGACCATTGCTATGACAGGCACACCGAATGTGAAAAAGAGAGCTTTCTTATTATTAATAAAACAAGTGGGGGTGCCATATTCTATAATGAAGGTGTTGGTTTCATCCAAAACAATGGTACAAACACAGGTGAGAAAGGGTGTCGCGTACGCAAGGGTACCATATACGTATAATCGTCGGCCCTTGCGAGCTGCTCGAGCATTGCAGTTAGGTTGATTGTGCAAGGGCATCGTGGAGAATACAATCACGGTATGATATCCAAATAATACTGACCACATGAATACACAAAGCCACGAGTACTGGGACAAGATAGCCAATACATAGCAAACAATGGGGTGTGAATTCAACAGATTGCCCAATATGAATAACACACATGTTACTGTAAGGATGATCATGACGTTAAGAGACATGCGACAGGGAACAGATTTTAAATTTGGATGTATGACGTAAATAACCATGGAGGCGATTAGGGCCAATAAAGAAAGAGAAGCCAGTGTTAGCGAAAGAACTGATTTCAGAACATGTTGCTGTTTAGTATATTTTGAACGAGGGATGTCTAAGAGTTTCAGTAGATGCCTGTAGTGGTCAGAACAGATTAAATACGTGTCGTTTATTTTCAAGAATGTTTCGTTATTAAATGAAGCTGTCTTGTCTATCACTTTATTCTGAAGCATTGTGAAGTCGGATGAGTTCATTGTAATATACGGGCACGGTACAGGATCGGGCACGACTTGTATCCAGTCTTGTGAACAGGCGGTGGAGTTGGTTTTAATATTAAGAGGTATCAGATTCCATTCACTACCCGTGATGTTTATAGCAAATATATTTTCAAAAAGCTTCTGCGTTTTCACAACGTCCTGTCGTGACATTTCTGATCTAATTCTCATGCTAATACATTTTTCGTAACAGTATGTTTGGCCAGATATATGTGAATAAACATTATCCATAATTTTGAAACGTATAGGGTGTACAAAGATCCGCTGCTTGATGAGCGAAGTGAACAAATTTGTCATTACCGTTCGTGGAACTCTCTCATTTAGCATACCAACGCATGGCCCGAAAACCATCACGTTGAAGTTTGGAAGGAACACGGAGGAATATAGTTCGATACATTTCCCGTAGTGTGCTATACGTCCTGATGTACAAGTCAGCCTCCTACAAACATTCTGAAAAATAAAAGAAACCTTGAAAATATTTTCGCCTCAACACCACTCCTTAACCCTTTACCCAACGTAACGGCCAAAACCGGCCAGCCGATTCACAAAAATCGCCAGTTAATTTTCATTATTTTTTTCATTTTTGTCTCAAAAACATAGGCTATGACCCCTCTTTAGAACGAGCTCGTTCCAAAGAGGGGTCATAACCTATGTTTTTGAGACAAAAAATGAAAAAAATTAGTTATTCAAGAATTTTGTTTGCAAGTGCCGTCTTCTTTTCGTGTTTGGTAAAGGGTTAATAGTCAGAATGAAGTGCATTCAAACACCTCATCAAATTATTTGTACGGAAGCAGAAATTGCTCATTAAAATTTACTTTCATCTACTTCAGTGAAAATTACACACATCCACAAGTTTTACTGACAACTTATTTCTTAGCAGTTTAACATAGAAGGATAAATTACCGGTTTCATGGCATCTGTTAAGTTGCAGAGAACGGTAGGTTCCATGCAGAACTAGAAGAACATTATCAAGACGAACAAACTGTTTGTGGTCTGTTGTGAACAACGGCAGTAATAATATATTCCTGAAGAGTTGTTTTCATGAGACACTGCAACGGGAAACAAATTCGCAAACCCCTCCTAAGTAATAAGTCATCTTCGTGTGCCTCAATTTTCACCTACCGTATTTCTCCGATCGAAAGTTGGCTTGGTGAAGTCACATTGATTGTGCGGATACGCATGTTGTCCGATAATGGGTGGCTGTTTTGTAAACCTTTCGGCCCACTGAATCGCTAGGTTTTTGCTTCGGTGGAACATTTTGTCCCCCCAAATGCCAATGAATTTGAATAAGATTCGTTGTTGAGTCGAGAGTCAATAGTCTTTCGTTGGAACTCGAGGTGAGAAAGCGATGGTTCAGCAATTTGTTTCTAAATGATGGAAGGCGGTAAAGGGGTGAGAACCGGATGTACAGAGGACCGGATGATAGAAGATTTGGTACCAGGCGGTCTGCAGTAAACTACCCTAATGTTCCTTAACCCTTTACCCAACGTAACGGCCAAAACCGGCCAGCGCTATTCACGAAAATCGGCAATTAATTTTCATTATTTTTTCATTTTTTGTCTCAAAAACATAGGTTATGACCCCTCGTTGGAACGAGCTTGTTGAGCTCGTTCCAACGAGGGGTCATAACCTATGTTTTTGAGACAAAAAATGAAAAAAAATAGTCATTCAAGAATTTTTTTTTGCAAGTGTCGTCTGCTTTTCATGTTAGGTAAAGGGCTAAGCGCCTTGGGAAATCAATTCAATCCCTTTGTTTATTTGGCGCCTTTATACTGAGGAATTCGAACTGTTCACATGGTAACCCGATACTTTTGACTAACCTACTTTGCAGAGACCTGGATCTTCAGAGTAAGGGACATTCTCATGTAGGAAAATTACTACATTTGGTGTCGCCAACGAAACCATTTCGGAGATACCCTGGATTTTCTGAAATTTAGATTGAAATTCCAGTTACGAAATTTCGTAACAAATCGTCGACGTTCATCACTTTCGTTTCAAATGTTTATATTTTCTTGAGTCGTTTCATCGGTTAGAGCTGGAGAATCAATGTTTTAACCCTTTACCCAACGTAACAGCCAAAACCGCCCATCGCTGTTCACAAAAAAATTACCTCTAAATATTGGTTATTGTTTTCATGTTTTGTCTCAAAACATAGCTTATGACCCCTCATTGGAACGAGCTTGTTGGTGTCATTTCAGTGAGAGTCAAAAGCTATGTTTTTGGAACAAAAAATGAAACAAATCTTTTTTCAAGAATTTTGTTTGCAAGTATCGTTTGGTTTTCGTGTTAGTAAAGGGTTAATGCTGTTTTCTTTAGTGATCATAATCGATGAAATGTTTTGGGATTATTGTAAATTTTAATTTTGATGCAGAAATGTTTTCCTTTATTATATCAAACTGGCATTTATTTCAATTTGCTTACCATGAACTAAATACACACCGATATTACACTGTGACTTTGCAATGCCTGTTTTCATTATTTGCTGTACACAACGGACATTCTGAGTAGCTTTTTAACATGACAATGCCATTATATATATTTCTCGCAAAAGTTTGCAACTTTCGAAAGTTTAAAAACATTGTAAATTTACACATCATACTCAGTATTTCCAAAACTGTTCCCTGTTGCAAACATTCTTACTGCATAATATCACTGTTTTTGTTCAGCTGCCTGTAACCTTGTAAAGTTGTCGATTAACCCTCTATCAAACGTAACTCAGAAAACTGGCCAGCGCTATTCTCAAAAATCGCCAATTAAGTTGCATTAATTTTTCATTTTTTTCTCAAAAACAGAGGTTATGACCCCTCTTTGGAACGAGCTCGTCGAGCTCGTTCCAATGAGGTGTCATAACCTATGTTTTTGAGAGTTTTTGAGACAAAATGAAAAAAAATAGTTATTCAAGAATTTTGTTTGCACGTGCGGTCTGCTTTTCATGTTAGGTAAAGGGTTAAGTTACGGTTATTGCCAAAACACACTTATACACAATTCTACGTTTCCTGAAAATTGCACTTCCTTTTATATTCTCTTTAAATACTTTTAAAGATGGGTCGAGTTAATATTCAGACCGCAGATTCTGAGGAATTCCAGAATCTGAAACCTATTGATGATAGAACAGCACAAAAAGTAGTAAACTACGGGAAACGGAAGGGATTTCTGGAATTAGATGAGTCACTGAAGGAAACTAGTTCAAATCTTGATGATTGCATTGTCCTGTGGATAGAAGGCAGCATAACCATGAGAATACCGATTGCATCACATGGAAATGCAGTATCTTCTGTCGAAACATATACCCAACATCCAAATCCAGAAGAAGATAGAACACCAACTGTGATCTATTTATTGATCACTGGTATCAAGTAGTACAGCTTCTCCGGGAGGACGTAATGGACCTGGGAATGAAGTTGCTGATCATGGATGGAATGTGTGAAAGGAATTACTGGATGGCTGTCGAGGACACGGACGAAAAATGGAACACGTTTCTGAATGAACATTATATTTTGAAAGATCAGCATCTAGACGAAATACAAAAAAAATGCAGAATCTGTGGGGGCAAAAATATGAAAAATCTAGAAAAAGAATGCTGGATATACAGGACATTCTTTCAGAAGCAAACGGCGGCGAGAGAGATACTGACAACAGCACTTGACGACAGTAGACTGGCGCCACACTCATATCAAACTTCTGTCTCCGAAAAGCTCAATTTCAAACAGAATCCAACAACAGATTCACCAAATAAAAATATAGACGGCGATGAGTGACCCGAGTACATTTTGGAAGGTAATAGATGTGTAGTTAAAGCGAGCAATATGATCGAAAATATCAATGAGATGATCAAGGGGAATTTGAAACAATGTGTTGTCTCATTGATGCAGTTAAATCCTCAGTACTATGATGTGAACTTCAGAGTTCTCAGACAAGAGAAAGAGTCGCCCCTCGAATCAGAAACTGTCCAGTGCAGAACTGAAAATAATGTCCCCTGTTCGTCTCGTTTCTCCGACAGGACATGTTACACTCCTGACAACACCGGGAATAACTGTAATCTTTCTGTTGACCATAGGTTGGTCTCGTGCTAAAACAGGACAGATCGTCGGAAACACTTCTCTCACAGCGGATGAAAGAACCCTTGGAGCAACAAGTTCCTTCATTGAATATCAATTTGAGAAATGGTGGAGCAACCAAATTAATCTGCAAAAAAGAACTTCCCGAAACTGTTGAAAATGAGGATGTAACTTCGACTATTGAACGGATTTCGTTATTTGTGGATCAGTTTTACCATAGTTCCCTGTTCAACATTTCCGACAGTTCTGGTTTCTAACATGTCAAGAATGCTTCAGATATGGAAGACAGACTGGCACATCATTCCATAAAATTCTCAAATAGACATCTAAAAAGGGCCGACATGTCAAATAAGTACAGAAAACTGAGTGTGCAACCAGTTTTCTTGGCATCCAATCCAGCAATGCGAAACGATTTATGTAAGCAACCACCTTCACAGACTCCAGGCAAGATACGCAGTGATGACGCACGTCAGATTCCTAGTGTTCCAATCCAGCCATTCATGAAGTTTCCGCGATCGAAATGTGTAGAGTCATATGCAAGGCAATTTCCAGTTTTAGGAAATCTATATAGCTTTAGCCAACAGAATCCACCCACGTATACGTTTGCCAGTGGTCAAAAGGTTAGGAATGGTTTTCATTTGGTACGTGCATAGTTCCGTTTTCTATAATTAGACCAGAACTTCAGTTGCCACCAAGTTCATGTTCATTGTTCTATCAAAAAACACCCCGTATTTATAGTGAGTAATCGTTTGACTGGACTGGTTACGTGACATAATTCATGAGAGGTGAGGGACGTTGTACAAACACGAGTACGCGAATGCGCACGAGTGTTTTACAATAACGTCCCTCGCCTCGAATGAATTATTTCACGTAACCAGTCCAGTCAAGCGATTACTCTGTTTATTACTTTTCATTATTAACGATAATTAAATTATTTCACCCTTTACCCAACGTAACGGCCAGCGCTCTTCTCAAAACTCGCTAATTAATTTTCAGTATTTTTTCATTTTTTGTCTCTAAAACATAGATTATGACCCCTCATTGGAACCAACTCGTTCTAATGAGGGGGGGGGGGGGTCATAACCTATGTTTTTGAGACAAAAAAATGAAAATAATAGCTATTTAAGAATTCTTTTTTACAAGTGTCGTCTGTTTTTCATATTAGGTAAAGGGTTAAAAAACAAAAAACAATGAAGTCCCCATTACATCCACGGCAAAGCGTCTTCGTTCGCGCGTACGGATACATGACCCAATTGTTGATTGCATAATTCACTTGTGAAGTTATCGTTTATAATCAAACCCGGAAAGCCCAGTAAATCAAACTTTGGAAAGTAATAAAATTAAAAAATCATTTATTCATTCTACACTATTTATGCATGTGGATATGGCCGATGATCATGTCTATTTGCATTAGTTTTTCCACATTTTAGAGATTTTTCTCAAAGTCGATTTACGACATCTTTATCGATTTTGGAATGTATTTTTTTTTGCTGTGGAACAGAATAAAAGTCATCATCTTCGAAATTTTTCTGTTCTTTCTTAACTGGTAGAGTGCTGGAAGCCCATATTTGGGCTTTACTCTGAAGTGTAAGTGCTGCCCCAAAAGGCTTCATATTCTCGAGATATACTTTGTATTATCTGTGAAGTGAAATTATTCAGTCTGTATGGATTTGCCTTGTTGCAATTTATGGGAGAGTGCCTACAACTCTCCCATAAAATGTAACAAGGCGAAGACACATGATCAAGTTTTGCCAAGCAAAAATAAATCAGCAATCTACCAGTTAAAGATTTCTCAACACGATTTTTTTCCAAATCTAAAACAAATCGACTGGAGCTTCAGTCAAATTTTATCCCATTTTTTAGTTTTTAAATTTATTATCAAAGTACATCACTTCGACGTCTTTCAATTCGATGGGACGAGGTTTCAAAAAAAAATAATTACTCTCATATTTCTTTATGTAATGATTTTTTTTAACTCAATTTTACTTGCCGTTGATATGATTTCTTTTTTTGACTAATTTTATAAAAATGTTATTAAATTAATTTATTTGCTATATATATTTGAAATATATTTTTTTAGAATTAATAACTGAAGATATATTCCGTGTAAAACCAATGTATACTGCGTCATGGGAACAAATAGCTTATAACACGGAATATTTCGTCACTTGTTGCCACCCAAGTAAGATATGATACGGTATCCTTTGTGCATAATTTACACTCGAATTCAGAGAACAACGCGGAACATATCTTTACTTGTTGTCACCTAAGGAAGAAGATATGAAACGGTGATTTTGTAAACGGGTTCGTGATTAGGAGCTCAGCAGCCACTTGCCAAGTAATATATCGACGTACGTGCATCTCGAACAATTTTTTAATTCCCATTCAACAATTTGGAGAAGCGTGACGCTACATTTTACGTTCCCATGAGGCGGTACACATTGGTACAGCTCTTGACGTAACGGAATATGAATTTGTCAAAAATGAAAGCAGCTTAGAAGGGAGTAATCTCCCGAACATGACGGCAAAGTGACGAAATTATAAAAGTATTTGATGGATTGGATATTAGGGGGACATTTTCTCGCGCATTATATATTGATTAGGTAGATAGTTGATTTGGGGAGACACATACGCGTCGCCCAATGATTTAAGCGTCACACAAGTTCTCCACAGTGGTGTCAAATCACTGGAATTTTGTCAACAAAATGTGATTAGCAGTAGGGACAAGTCTAGATATCGACCTGAAGTGGAAACTGTACAGGACAGACGGCGCAACGAATTTTAAAATAATTCCAATATATATGAATGATAACAATTTGTACATTGAAGAGACAGCGCCTTAAAATCATTTTTTCTCTTTTAAAATGACATATGTTTTGATTATATTTGTTGCCCAATGTGTGAAATGGGCAAATACGTTTAATCAAGAAAATATAGGCCCGTGGAATTCCTCACTTTACAACAATCAACTGATGTCACTATTGAGGTCAGAATTTCAAAATTAGTGTTGAAATACACTATTGTGTTGAAAAATTAAACATTAGGTGGACATACATTAGGAACGCTAATTGGAAGTAACTTTAAAGTTCGTGTTTTTCCAGGCATTTAGATCACGGGAATCATCTCACATTTAGCAGTCCGTTCATCAGTACGGAGGTATGCATTATGAAGGTAGTGGACCGTACCATATTTTGTAAACAATGTGGAAGAGGAACGGGACTGCCAATTCATTGCAAAATGAATGCCGAAACTAGAGGAACAGAATTTATTGCGACCAGTAAATTCAAGTCTGTGTGAAATTGGCGAAACCATCAGAAACAGAGGGGGGGGGGGGGGGCGGCATGCTCGAGGCATACTCCCACGGTGCATACCACCATACAATGGCAAGAGAAGAAATAAACCATGATACTGTGAAATTACAGCAAAATAATAATTTACCCACCCCACCCCAACCCCGATGTAACTGTGCAGGCCTAAAACACCTGTCTCTGAAGTCTAATGATGATCGGACCGTCTACATAAGAGATATAGAACAAAGATATAATGCCACATGTGGGTAGCTGATTTACATGTATATTCTTTGGACGCACGGATTCACGAACGACCGGACAGGTGTAATCCAGTATAGCCCACTTTTTTAAAAAAAAAATACTAATCTATATAGAAAGAGAATTATGAAGGCTTATTTTCGGGTGTAAAATATAAAGAAATCAGAAATGGGTTTACGTTAACAGTATTTAAAGATATTTATACCAGAATCAGATAAATGTTTCTCAGAAACCGGGAAAAACTTTTATGTGCGCAGCATTTAAAGGGTTCGTTGAAGGAATCAGTGATGAATATTGTTGGCACTGACTCTTTATTTGAGTAATGAAATACACCTATAAACTCCAGAAATAGAACAAGGTGTATTAAAATGCAATTTCCAGTAGTTCTGAAAAAAATATGCACTTAATGACCACTGGCGACGCCAATGAGGTGGACCATATTTAGAACCACCAGCGAGTTTGGACTCGTTCGGTGTAGGTGTCAGGTCTACAGGTCATACTTTGTTTGAACTATAAGCGCAAACCACTTTAAAAATATTGGCTTCACCTACTCTAGACCTGCCATAATGAGTGATGATAGCAAATATTGTTTAGTATTGGCTAGAAGACCTTACGGTTCATAGTACCTCTGAAAAATATATCTTAAAACAATTCAGTAATGTGAGTATACAGACATAAAAAGGCCTTAAAGGCCCCAATATTCCGTCTGAATGCCTACTGGTACTGGTCAAATACTGAGATATCATCGATGCCCATGTGTGTTTAGAGCAGTAATGTGAGTATGGAAAGGGTTATCATTATTCTCACGTTGCATGAAATATACATGTATCTTTGGAGCCCACATTGTCTTGAGAGGGTTAAAGGCATGTCTTTTAAATACTCTAGTTTAATAACTGTGGAAGATACACTGAAGGGGGAGTCGCATAGAATTAATCACGTGTCTTTATACAGAACTGAATAATTTATACATTTCCTTGTAAAGCAAAGGGTTTCTCTCAACTTAGTTTGGGGATGAAACTGACACCTGATTAAAATAGCAGATAACCTTTAATGTTTGACAGCTAACTCCAGTTCTCTGTAATTTGATTGCTTACATTGTTCTGCAGTGTGATTAAATATAATATAGCTATTGCTTAGGGATAATTTACTTTCACAAGAAAAATTAGAGGCTGTGAAAACCCAGTGGCCGACTGGACTCTCCTCAAGGAATCTAGCGTCCTCAAAACACAGAGGGCCGAGTATTTGTGACTGTCTATCAATATGCAGAAAATCAGCGAGATAGGACAATTCGTTTTCAAGTTATTTTGCGGACAATGAAGTGCAAAGAAGACAGAAGACAGGAGAATAGAAGAAGAAGAAGAAGAAGAAGAAGAAGAAGAAGAAGAAGAAGAAGAAGAAGAAGAAAAAGAAGAAGAAGAAGAAGAACAACAACAACAACAAAACGAAGAAAAATAAAACAGAAAAGAAAAAGAAACCATACAAAAACAATCGTCTGTATGTTCAACGCAGACCAATAGTAAGCCTACGTTGTTTCAAACAAACGTTCCTAGAGTATGTCAACAGAACCACCCATGATTATCCAGATCATGCCTGGTTTCGGTTCGAAATGCATACATTTTAATTTAATTCTTTATTCACATAAAGGAAAAAAATGGTAACACGGTGAAGGAAATAAGAGTATATTAGTGTTTTCATCACCCACTTAAGCCTCCTAATCTTCTCATTCAAAGAAAACTTGTGGGAGAGTCGCTGCCATAGCCTTGACCCGCCCAGTCGTTTAACTAGTCGTGACCCGAACGCCCAAGTTTTATTTCTAAAAATGAAAATGTCTAGTTTATATCAAATAGAGAAACTCCTTCTGTAAACTAGAGAAACAAAATTTACTATGACCAGTAAATTTCAGTCTGTGTGGAAATGGTAAAAGCATCAGAACTAAATCATAAAGGAAAAGGATTTATGGAGACTTATTTTCGTGAGTAAAATATCTTTCAGGAAATCAGAAATAGGCTTCGGTAAACAGCATTTAAAGATTTTCACTCAGGATTCAGATTAATTTTTTCAAGAAACATCTGTGCATAGCATTAAATGTGTTCTATAAAGGACATAGAAATGGATATTTTGACTCTGTCCACCTTTTTGAGAGAAGAAATACATGTATGAACTCCAGAAATGCAATTTCAAACAATTCCGAAAGCTGCACTTAATGAGACCTGTGTGACCCTAATGAACTGTACCCAAATTATTAACTTCCATAGTGTTTTAACTCATTTGTTGTGGGTCAGGTACATATGTCATATAATCCTTGAGCTATGAGTGTGACTGACTTTCAAAATGTGTACCCCCCCCCCCCTCCCCATGTCCCCGCTAAATGGTTTAAGAATAAAAGTACATGTATGAACTGCGACAATGCATCAAGAGATCAAAAAATATGATTTCCAGCAATTCTGAAAAATGCACTCAAAGACTCCTGGTGACCTCAGTAACCTTGATCAATATTTTGAACATCCATTGAGTTTCGACTCATTTGGTGTTGGTCTCAGGTCAATACGTCATACCATACTTGAGATATGAGCATGGCCCATTTTCAAAATTCTTTGCCGCGTCCACTATTTTGAAAGTAAAAATGCGTGTAAGAACTTTGGGGATGCATTAGGGTCAAAAATGTGATTTCCAGCAATTCTGAAAAATGCACAAACTGATTCCTGAGTGATTTAGTAACTTTGACCCATATTTTGAACCTCCATTGAGTTTTAAATCACTTACCGTTGGTCCCAAGTCCATACGTCATACCATACTTGAGATGTGAGCGTGACCTACTTTCAAAACACCGCTACGGATACCCCTAATGCCCCAGAAATCTGAAAAAAACATCGGATGCCGAGAACTTGTGACTGTCTATCAGTATGCCGAAGATCAACGAGAGAGGACAATTCATTTTCGAGTTATTGTGCGGACAAAGAAGTGATTAGAAGACAGAATACAGGAGAATAAGAAGAAGAAAGAAAAAAAGAAGAAAAATAATCCATACAAAAACAACAGTTGGTGTGTTTCACACAGACTAAATATCTAGCACTTGGAATACAGTACCATTCATGTAGAGTAGATGGTGGCCAAAGTTAAGGGAGTAGCCACTCTACATTTTCGGCGTTTATTCTAGGAGCTCTGCCGAACTCGGTCATATAATTTGCAACTCCAGGAACCTTGCGCGTGCTCCGCGGGAACCTCACTTGCATACAAGACAAAAAGCGGTATTCATGTCGCATGTTGTGGCCAAAGATGCACCAGTTATTCCTACACGATGACTGATGATGCCTGAAGATTTCATGGAAATACCTCAAGCATTGGCCGAGATACAGCATTTTAGATGGAAGGAGGTAATTTTAAGAATCTGGTCTTTTTCAAGCTGATGCGAAACGGTGTGGGGATGTTCAGGGAGCAACCCTTCAAGTGCCACTTAAGACTAATAATTCATTGCTATGGATGCAAAGATGGGACTAAACCAAACTTGCATCGTCAAGACCATCAGCAATGAATCTGGAAAATGCCTTTAAAACTGGGATAATCGCCAGAAGTTAAAAATGAACAGAAATTTGCGGTGGGTTAATGGCAAACAAGTTGTAAACAGGCTAATGTTGACATTACAGTTGAAGAAATAGAAGTGTCAGGCATACGCCAACTGTGTCGAAACTACTGAACGCAGATACTTGAAATTTTCAGAATTGTTCTCCCTGCCCGACGAATCGCGTTGAAACGATTCGTCTCTTCTTTATTCTCAACACAATGAGTTTTCCACTCACTACTAACCTATCACTAGCCTATTTGGCGTTATCTTTGACTATTTGATGAATTGTTCAACTCTAACCGCCCACATGTTTATACAGAGTGGCGAGGTTAGAGTTAAACAGCCTATCTTAGACTGTCTTAAACTGACAACTCGGCCATTCCTACACCCAGGTCGTAGGCCTCTGATTAATGAAAATGTTTATGTGATACATGGAAAACATTTTAGAAACACGTTATGGAGATGAAAAAGAGGTGTGTTTCAAGTATTTATTTTTCCTAATCGTATATTGGTTTTTCGAAACTTTGTTGCTGGGGGAGGGGGGGGGGCAACCACGTCTATTAAACAGTTTAAGATATTAATGGAGTGAAGTGTTGAAGATAGAAGGTGGAACCTTCAGAACTGCTCTGTCGCTCAAGTTGAGATGTCACGACATACTCTGATTCAACTGCATAGAACCGACAATTACCAACAGCACAAAAGCACACCTCCGTGCATCTAACTGTGATAATGTCTTCCTCTAACACCCGTGGATTTGCAACAGGGCATGTCACAAGCACTTAAATATTCCATTTCAATAATTCAATACTGTGAAAGGTGTTTCGATAAGGCCACTCGTCACTCCATCCAGGAACCCGTCGACCTCTTGTTATGATTGAGAATAAATAGTTTTTTTTCAAAATGCTTTGAAAAGCGAAGGGTTCTTCTTTCAACTTGGTTTCAGAATAAATTTGTAATATGAGATTGAATAAATACATACTGTCATTCAATGGGGAAGTCTAATCTTACTCTATAATGGCTTTGTTTAAAAGAGATTCCCCCATTTTAAATAATGGCTATATATATTGTTTCAATGATTACAGCTGACAGTAAAAGCAGAATATATGAACATCTTGTAACCTCAAGAGCTTCACCCAAATGGTTGAAAACATAGATAGCTGAGTACAAGTAACTTACTACCAGTATAACAAAAGAAAAACGTTATGATATCTAGTATTTGAGTTATCATGTGGACAAAGAGTAGGGAATAGACAGAAATATTCCAAATACACAATCAAGGCATGCCTCATATGAATGTTCTTGGAATCTTAGAGAAACAGAATTTACTGCATCTAGTAAATTCGGATCTGTGTGAAATTGATGAAAGCATTAAAACTAAATTATACAGAAAAAGAATTTATGGAGTCTTATTCTCAGGACTACAATATCTTTAAAGAATTAAGAAACAGGATTTCGCAAACAGCATTTAAAGATTTTCATCCAGGATTCAAATACAATTTTCAAAAAACTGGAAATAACTTCTGTGCATAGCATTAAATATATTCTATAAAAGAATCAGCAATGGATATATTTTACTATTTTTCGTATAAAATGCATGTATGAACTTCAGGAATGCATTAACAGGTCAACAAAATGTGATGTCCAGCAATTCTGAAAAATGCACTCAATGACCCCTGGGTGACACCAGTGACCTGGACCCATATTTTTAACCTCCACAGTGTTTCGATTGATTTGCTGTTGGTCCAGATCTATACGTAATACCATGCTTGAGATATGAGTTTGACCCACTTTCAAAATTTTGTCCACGCCCACTTTTTGTGTATAAAATGGATATATGAAGTTCAGGAATGCATTAGGAGTCAAAAATGTGATTCCCAGCAATTCTGAAAAAAAAATGCACTCAGTGACCCCAGTGACCTTGACGCATATTTTGAACCACCATTGAGTTTCGACTCAGCTGCTGTTGGTCGCAGGTCCATACGTCTTACCATGCTTGAGATATAACTGTGAATCACTTTCATAAGTTTTGGCCACTGCCACATTTTTGAGAGTAAAAGTGCATGTATGAACTTCGGGAATGCATTACGCGGTCAAAAATTAGATTTCCAGCAATTCTGAAAATTGAACTCAATGATCCCTGGGTGACCTCATTGACAATGACCCATATTTTGAACCTACATTGAGTTTCGACTCATTTGCTGTTAGCCCCAGGTTCATACGCCATACCATGCTTGAGATATGAGCGTGACCCATTTTGAAAAGGTTTGGTCACGCCCACTTTTTTGTATAAAAATGCATGTACAAACTTTTTTATTATTATCAAGTAGGGGCGAATCGTCATCAAGGTTCCCACGCGATCCACGGTGTTTCCATATGGTCTCGGCACTCGACAAAGATCCGAAACTGTCGAACAAGGATCGTAGAACAAATTCTG
This sequence comes from Pictodentalium vernedei, assembly GCA_031216915.1. Taxonomy (NCBI): domain Eukaryota; kingdom Metazoa; phylum Mollusca; class Scaphopoda; order Dentaliida; family Dentaliidae; genus Pictodentalium; species Pictodentalium vernedei. Next base: position 654,376,190 of record CM062295.1, read on the forward strand.
AAAATTCCAAGCAGCTGTACTCAGCGGTCTGGGCAGAGTTGGTGTATGTCCGATGCTGCAATTTTCTTCATCTTCTTCATCTTTAACCCTTTGACTAACATGAAAAGCAGACGACAACGGCAAAAAAAATTCTTGAATAACCAACTTTTTTCATTTTTTGTCTCAAAAATATAGGTTATGACACTCATTGGAACGAGCTCGTCGAGCTCGTCCCAACGAGGGGTCATAACCTATGTTTTTGAGACAAAAAATGAAAAAAATAATGGAAAATAATTGGAAATTTTTTAGAATAGCGCTGGCCGGTTTTGGCCGTTGCGTTAGGTAAAGGGTTAATGTCTGATTAGTCTATTTACACCTTTTTCTCCATTAATTCAACCGCGAAATCTGTTCACTTTTAACTTCTAGCGATTATCTAAGTGTCTAAGGCAGCGTCTGGACCCATTGGCAACGGTCTCGTAGATGCATGTTTTATTAGTCGCATCCCTGAACCAATTACACGGAATAATAAGACTTTAGTGAAAATACACTGTAGAAAGAGGCGGTCCAAGCATATCTCCGCGCTGGCTAGAATAAGTCCATATTCAAAAATTACCTCCTAACGAGCGACTTTGTGCGCTAAAGGGCGACATACACTTTTATCCCGATGTTGGGGCGAGCCGTTGTTGAGTGCGATCCGTTCAAAATCACATAGTTATCATATTTGTCATGTAAAACATGGAAGTATCATACATTGCTCTACAATTTAAAAACTCCAGTTAATTTTTATTTTTAGAAGGGTGTGTTGAATCAGGTATTACTGGAATTTAGGATTTACTAGAATACTTTTCGAAGTTTGTCTAACAGTATTTTTTACATTTTGCTTTCTACTTTTATCACGTTTTTTTTATTTCGGGTTGTGGGAGTACGGTGGCTCTGTGGTAGACTGTTGGACTTCAATGCTAGAGGTCCCGAGTTCGATCCCCGTCCGGGACAATGCGTCTTGGGCAAGGCGTTGTACATGCCTACGTGGAGGCACCGCGACGCCGTGTACTAAGGCTTACTGCACGTCGATGGTGCGCATGTCATCAACCGCTGTAACATTGTTTGAGCGGAGCGTGAACAGAGATAGAATGTTGAAGAGCTGACAGCTGCTCGTCGATGCTCGGTGGTTCTCTCCGGGTACTCCGGCTTACTCTACCCGTAAAACTGTCACGGTCACGATCAGCCATTGCGCATAAGTGTGTGACCTTAAACAGCAATAAATAAATAAATATTTCGGGTTGTATTACACACCCGTTTAGTCGGAACTTGGCTTACGAGAGCTTTTATCGCCACATTTCATTTCTTTTGTCGAATATGTGTATTTTGCTTTGTTATGTCTGTACCCTGAAGAAGGTCTTCGTCATACCGAAAGCTAGGCGAAAATTGTTTTTCCTGTGCTGTTTGAGTTTTATTTAGACGAATATATAATTATATATAATGGTCTAGCGTCCCGCTTTTAGAAACAGGAATTTCAATTAATAGAAGATCCGCGAAGATACAACTGCTTCGTCAAACTGTCGTTATGCTCGGGAGATTACTCCATTCTAAGCGGCTTTCACTTTTGACTAATTCATATTCTGTTATGTTAAGTGCAGTACCAATGTACACCAGCAGTAGGAGATGTGGAGATCGGACCTGTCTGGGGGAATGAATGGGGGAGGGAGATGTGACGTCATAGTCATGTGACCTGGCGGCGCCATGTTTGGTTGTCATGGTAGCGCGAGCGGCCATCTTGTGACATTATCTCCAAAGTGAAACGTGGAGTTAGTGCGCAAGCGTAGCGCGTGCCTTTAGGTTGATACGTGTTTCCGTCGTCCATGGTGTATACTGGAGGCAGCCATCTTGGTATCTATGGTAGCATGTCGTCGCTATGTTATCCAAAGAACATAACAAAGTGAACAAAGTCCGAACTGATCTGATCGAACACAACCAACATCGAAGTGAACTGACCCAATGAAGTTGGCGAAGTGAATTGAACATAATAAAATGAATGGAGATCCAACACAACTAAGATCGAAGTGAACAGAAGATAACATACTTTACCACAGTGTTTAGACCAAACAGAGGTGTTTTGAGCTAAATATAATGCAGTGTGAACCCCTTTGATCTATTTGAATGAACTCTATTGTTGAACTATAATTCCAATGAAGGTATATGATATTAACTGCCTTTGAACTTAATTCTTTCAATAGGGAAGGGGAATACCCTCGGGTGCTTATTTGAAATCACGGAATCCAAATTTTACGGAGTCGGATAAGAATCTTAATTACGGATTGCCTTATATAGCCCATTTATATGTATACAGGGGAAATGAAACAATCAGATTCAACCTTGATCGATGTTGTAGTCTAGACTGAGATAGGTATATCTAGGAAGGAGTGTTAATGGATGATAGTTTAGCCAATAGTACTGGTACAAGGCCGCAATGACACAAGACTGCTGTAGAAGCTAATGATAGGATAGATAGAGCATAGACAAGTAGTGATCTTGGAGCTTTGGAGATAAGATGGAAGCCGTTGGTGAAACTACCTGTGTAGGAACTATATAGGGGCCTGTGGGAGATAGGAGCTGTATAGGAACTGGATCATAGGTATCCTTAAATACCGAACTGAGGCTATGAGGGCTTGTATATTAGACCTCATTGAGAGATTTTTTTCATGGCCCTCAAGGCCTCAACAAAACTGAGGCTAAGAGGGATAGTAGAATAGACATCATTGAGGGATTTCTCATGGCCCTCATGGCCTCATACGACAAAAAAGGGATTCTCCAGAAGGTATCCTCAAATAATACAATACCAGGCCATAGGTATCCTCAAATACCGAAATGAGGCTAAGAGGGATAGTAAATTAAGACTCACTGATGAATTTTTTCATGACCTTAATGGCCTCAAAAGAAATGAGGTTAAGAGTGGTAGTACATTAAACCTCAACGAGGGCTTTTCTCATGGCCCTCATGGCCTCATACGACACAAAAGGGATTCTCCTGAAGGTTTCCTTGATAATAATGCAATACCAGGTCAAAGGTATCCCCAAATACCGAAATTTGGCTAAGAGTCGTATGTGCGAGTCACTCGAACTAGGGCTGAAACGGTTGACTCATTTTCACAACCGACCAACCGAGGGCTATAACCGGATAACATCCGATTATCCATAGCCATTGTTTCACCGAATCTGGGATCAAAACTATAGGAATTGGAAAGCAGTATTCTCAGAAACTATTCTGAAGTGTGTATACAAACGAACGTTGTCGAGTACTCGACAATGTTCGTTTGTATACACACTACGGAATAGTTTCTGAGGTTACTCAGTACTCATGGAAATTGTCGATCATTAACTTGAACGCCGCAGTCGATTATTTCTCAATATATACAATGCGGTGTAAATCTATCCCAAAGGAGAAGCGGCAGATTTACTTCGTTTTAACCGTGGAATGACGATCACTATCGATATTTCGGATAACCTGTTGACTGTCTTTCTAATCGTTTAGGGAGGTAACTGGTTTCAAAACGGTTATCCAGTTAACCATCCATTTCAGTACTAACTCGAACAGGTAATTGCTCGGTAGCTTATATGTTCGATGGGGTTCGAGTCGTTCGAGCAATGATTTATCAGTAACTGCTCGATAGATTCTGGCTTTAGGAATCACATAGGATTTCATTATCCACAAGGGAGATGACTATACACACAGGTTACGAAGCACCAAGCACTGATGATTATAAGACTTAGACGAGGAAACCAGAGATAGTGTGGACTATATGAACTTCTAGTGTTAGAGTAGCATCTGTAATAGGCAGAAAATGAATTCCGGGGGGAAAATGAATTCTACTTCAATCGAACTTACCCCTGGAGGCCTTCTCACTACCTGGAGGCCGCTCGGTACAATGCTATGGCGGTCCTATAGCACTACGCGCTGCTCCACTACAAAATATTCTAGAGGAAATCCGTACTAAATAAAGTCAATTTCGGTAGTTTGGGGTGGATTTTGGTGAGTTGGAGGGATTGTCGGGTTTATTTGGGTAATTAGATTTACTCCTATTCTATCGAACACACCTTCAGAATATACCTCTGTCCTATAAGAAGCCTTTGGGTAACATAGCGACTACATGTACCATAGAAACCAAGATGGAAACCTCTAGTATACAAAATGGACGACCGAAACACGTATCACCCTAACAACACCCTCTGCACATGTGCACTAACACCACGTATCACTATGGGGATTACGTCATAAGATAGCCACTCACGCGGGCTATCATGACAACCAAACACAGCGCCACCAGGTCACGTGACTATGACGTCACATCTCCCTCCCCCATTCCCTCCACCAAACAGGCCCGATCTCCACATCTACTGCCTACACCGCATCATGGGAACGTAAAACTAATGCGGGGTAATTCTTCAGGAATGTACTTCTGTTCAACATATTGCGGACTATTTTTAATGAGCAATTCGTAATTTCCTCTTTAACTATTCATCTAACACGTTTAGAATACGACAGTTACCCAACATTTTTCCATGGAACTAAATAAAGAGTTAGATTTTTGTTTCAAAAACATAGCTTATGGCCCTACATTGGAGAAGGGGCATATCGAACTAGTGCCATCCAGAGGCCATGCGCGATGCGTTTATAGCAAAAATGGAACAAAATACCACACGATTTTAATGACAATCTTCATATATAACACTGACAGGACTTCCAATTGCCTTAGATACATTTCATTTTCTTCAAGTCTGGTGGAGTATTTTAAGTCGGACAATCCACTTGGAAGGTACAGGTCCTTTGATTATAATGTCTACAGAGATAAGGGGCCTCGAAGATTAAAATTCATTCATCTACAGTACTTGACGAAGGGACTACTTCTAAACACAGTGGGCTTGATTTCCCACCTAACAGATACTTGCAATGTTTTTATCAAAGCACCGGAAGACATAGCAAAATGTCAGCTTATGCACAACCGCTTCAACCTGGTGGTCCATGTATGGAAAGTGTACCTGTGCCCCTCGTGTTTCCTTCCCAGAAACTGCAAATAATCATTGGGTGGAAAATCCACCCACCATGATTTAGTTTTAATCCACCCGCCGCGTACTGACTACTTCCTAATGTATTATCCTGTACAGAAAAACTAGAAAGTTAAACACGCCTCAAAGACCATTATTTTGATAACTGTCGTCTGCAATGTCTGTTAAGTAGACATATCTTGTCTCCTTATCAAAAAATAGGGAAACACCCAAACGGAAGATTCGTCCGTTAATCTTGATATTTTTATCAGTCTGAAAAGTCATAAAAACATCTACCTTCTTTGTGCTAGAAATGTTGTGTATGGTAGACCCAAATGCTCAACATCTCGTCTCCCTATTGTCTCAGAATGTTTCACCAGAAACACAATTCACTGGTACTTCAGAATTCTCAAAGATAGCTGTGTCTTTTTAACATTCTTTTTGTAAGCTGTTTGATATAAAAATGAGATTTTTTTGCCGCGGCTTCTCTTTTCAACTTATACTCTTTGAGACAGGAAAACAGACACTTTGTGTATACTTCGACAGAAGTATATGTTTTTCGATGAATAAATGAAAAAAATGACGAAAATGTTGAAAAATCTCATTTGCAAACTTCGAATGTAGTTTTCTCCATTTTGTTTGGAAACGGGTAAATTCAGCAGTTATGCAATGCAGATGATATAGATGTAATGTGTTGATATAGAGTGTTACAACTGATGGCTTTAACTAATTAGTTTACACAGAGCTCTTACAGATGTTTGACGCGGACCCCAAAAATCTGTGCCGCCTCTACCTTTTTCCAAAATCTGTGCTCCCTTCCCCACAATTTTTCAGGGTTTCCGCCGCCTCTGATTTGTCTTGCGTGAGTAGTATATCATGTACCCGATTGTGCCCCATTACCCAGACTTTTGCCGGTGTTAAATTCCCATAGGAACCGGACTTTTGCCGCTTTGTGAACATGGACAACAGTCAGTGTATATGTGGCATTGTGTGCGGTATGACGCCACAACGTGATTGGTAACAACAGTCGTCGCCTGACACAACTGCATTGTGCATCAGTCGTCGTCGCCTGAGTGCTAGAATGTTCTATGTCCCATGGGGGACATAGAACATTCTAGCACTCAGGCGACGAAGTGTTTCACCAGACAATTACAGAATCTCCCACGTTTTCCTGTTATTATTCAATAGCATGATTAGTACTCAAGTACACCTGTATGGATACAATTAGCCCCCCCCCCCCCCCCTCCAAAATATAATCCTATAGAGTACATGTTGAATTATACCACGTGCTGAAACCTGTAAAATGGAGCGAGATAACAAATGGGTGTTTCAGACACCATGGAGAGAAAGCAATTTTGTTTAGCGAAATACAATTTGACAATTGTACTGTTTTTATTTTAATAGTAGAAAAGAAATAGAATAAAATAATCAGGTTTATAAAAGTTTAGATACGAGTTGCAATGTTCATGGCAAGGATCCCCCAATCCTTTCGCGAAAGTAATTCATCAAGTGTGTCAAACAGCGTCGGCCCACAGTGGAGCGCGTTGTAATTAATGGAGTTATTCTAGGACATCCGTAAATTTTAAGTGAATTGTATCATACTCCTTTATGTAAATAATCTTTCCCGTGAATCGTTGTCAATCACCTTTTAATTTTCAAACGCACTGACTGACCCATTGAGGTAGAACACACCGCCCCAGCGGAAAGGGAGATTATGAGATGATGAGATTTACGTACGAATCAGGGTCCTGACTACAGCCCCTGGATGTCAAATGTGCCTCAAGCGAGAACTTTAGACCACCTATCATCCGAAGATTACCCCCATTCCCTTTCACTGGGTGCATGCAAATCTTCTCTCGAAAACTCACAAACATCAGTCCAGAAGACGAAACTGGTTACTATATCAATCCGTGTCAAACTAATTGATCATCCCTCGAGCATGACAAATCCTACGCGATATAAACAGAATCCATCTGAATGGGCACATGGTTGAACACATTTTTATTCAGGCGAGAGGATTGTTGTTGAGTAGTCTGAGTGAATGATATTGACAAACACTATCTTGTCATCATAAAAGAGCTGCACAAGAATAAACTATTGGCTAAAAGCGACTTCGTACATGTGTTGTGGGAATGATACAGCCTTCGCTGCCGAAAGTGACCCTAAACACATTTTAATGATTAATAAATAAATAATTAAACTCTGCGCTCCAGGTATATAAATAAGTGAGCCCAGAAACCATGTATCGCTCATGATGTCACATGTCTCAGCATATTCCAACGAAAGATACAAATTTACGTTTTCTAGAGTTAACAATTTTGTTTGACTAAAAAACTGCCTGCATGGCGGACGAAATAAGAACGGGAGAAATGTTATAACCAATAGAAAACGAAGTATTAATAGGAAATCAAGAATACGCTTTACGCGACACTAGCGTGTGTACTCGGCACTGCGTGGACGAGAGCGGGTTGGGGTGGGGGTGGCAGATATCTGAATTGTATCCCCAAATGGGTTGTCTGATGGGACCACAGACCATCGCTTATCACTGCGGAAATCATGTTATCCGTAGGTTCCGAAATGCAGCACGACCCATCCACAAATGACCGAGTCACCAAAACGTGACACCATCAATGCTATGTGATGTCGTGGTCGGTTATTGAAATGCGGCCAGTCCCGTATAATTGAGGGGATCAAGTATCCGCGGGTACCGAGTTAGAGCCCAATTCGTCCATAAATGTCAGAGTTATCAAACATGTGACGTTATCGACGTTGGTGCCAAGTTTCAGCCCGATTCGTTTAAAAATGATAGAGTTAGCAAAGACGTGTTGCCATCGTCGTGTTCCGTCCAGGGTCCATCACTGAGCATCACGCTATCCGCAGGTACTGCGTTTCACTGCGGGGATCATGTTATCCGTAGGTTCCGAGTTGCAGCACGACCCATCCAAAATGACAGAGTCGCGAAAACGTGACATCATCACTGAGCATCACGCTATCCGCAGGTACAGCGTTTCAGTCCGACTCGCTCAGTAGTTTTCGTGAAATGGCTAAGCACGTACGAATGTGACATGAGAACGTCAAAACATGACATTGGACGGAGTCCGAAACTTGACCGTCTTGATTTCGGTGTTAAGATACACAGACACACGCAATTTCAAAACGATGAGCCTGTTACTTTTAGAGAAACGACTAGGTCCAAGCAAACATTACGTCATGCCATCAAAACGTGATACCAGACGGGTCGAAACCTAGCCCATGTTACTCCCGGTGTGAAAATATGTTTCAAAGCCACTTTCACAACAATCCGCCCAGAAGTTTTCGAACATGACGTCATAACGTCAAAAACATGGTGTCGAACAGTCACTCTCAGCCCATTTAACTGCCGGTGTAAAAGGGTTTTTACATACCAAATTCCAGTATGATCCTTTCTGAAATTTGCGAGAAACGGCTAGGTCTATGAGAACATGACGTCATAACGTAGAACCGTAATTTCGGACGTGTCGTAAACCACACCATGTTACTTTTGGTGTTATAGTAGACTTATATACCCAATTTCAGAACGACCCGCCCAGTAGTTTTTGAGAAATGGCCATTCCTGTGCGAGCGTAATGTTATAACGTTGAAATGAGACGTCGTACGAGGTGGGCATCCAGCACATGTTACTCCTGGTATCAAAATGCACACACATATCAGATTTCAGAGTAGGTAGACTTATACCATATATATATCTTGTGATCACCCTATTGACTGTACATAAGGCACCTCCCAAAGTGAATATTTTTCTAATAGTATGCATGAAACACATTGCAGAGATGGCGAAAGCCCTGGAATATTGAGGGGGGGGGGGGAGCAGCCCCGACTTCACGGTGACCTGCAACTTAAACAAGTATATTTTGTCAACAGTGCTTTTTAACAGGGTTTAGAGTATATATTGTGGTCTCACTATCGTTTCTGAATAAGGCAGCTCACAAAGTTAATATTTTTTTGCAGTTCAATATTACGTTCATCAGGTCATGACCTAAGGGATTGTGTTAATATTTCTAGGACGCCAATCACGAGATCGTACTACCATATTGCATACTACCTGAGTACCCTTTCTTATTACATCCCCTCATAAGATTTCGCTCACAGTCCCAATCTATCCGACAAGCCACCCAATGTGCTATCGTCTTGGTCCATCCTGTGTGACACACTTCACCTACTATTACTTGCTTGTATCATTACTACATGCGCTTGTTCCACACAATGGCGCGGCAAATGCCTTCTGTCACAACTACCATTATAAGCCCTTTCGCCGGTTTCCGACTTGCTGTTGTCCACTATTCCTATCCCACTTGCTTGTTCTCTTTTACTGTCTATGCCCTGACCCGCCTAATTACTGTTACCACGACTACTGAAATATTTGTGTGTAACCATAAGTTTAGTGGTTTGCTTTCATTATCGCGTAAAACTGGGAAGAGCTAGAGTCATTCGAGCAATCCTCTTTTCGAGTGACCACTCGTAGGTCTCAGAGAGTTGTCTCCACAATCGAATGGTCATTTGATATGTGACGTACTATCGGGATGATCATTATCGGTAGACACAGCCATGGAAGCCTATTGCTGCCACAGATTTGACATGCCTGTGCGCTAATACACGTTTTGTCACATTTTGTGTGCAACATGTGTATGTACGGCATGTTTTGTGCATATTATACACAATGTTGCACAAACTGCGACACATTTTGTATCAGCACACAAGCACAGATACTACAAATGATGTTAAAAGATCCCCAAGTTTCCGAGTTAATGAGTTAATGAGACAGTCACTTAAAGCGAACATTGCCCATTTGCTCTTCCCGGTTTTTTAGCTGTAGTGAGAAGTACCACAAGGTTGAGATGATGCAAACTGTAACACCCGGATCCACAGGTATAGTAGCAGCTTGTTGTGTAGAGAAATGAGTGAGTGGTAATAGAAGCTTTAAAACCATAAGGCAGAGCCAGGCGATCACTAATGAAATATGCAGGTATCCGAGGCCGCAGGCGTAAATCCTGATGATGTAAATCTCGAGTTGGGGAAACATAATCCTCGTGTGTGGATGTGAAGGAGGTATTTTGAAAAACATTCTCTAGGGTGGTCCCCCTCCCACTCCTCCGGAGAGATTTTTACAAATTAAGCCCAAATGGCACAATTAAGACATTTTTTGCGCTGGAAACAATGTAAATTTTCAGCAAGCCTCCCTAACGTACTAACTCCACACAAGCAGGGTTAGCATTGGTTGAAGACAAGTGCACTATCGGTGTGTAGTGCGTCTTAATACACAACGCCACCGTGCCTCCACGTGGACAGTTGGGATTAAGTGTCTTGCCTAAGGACACAACGCGGTTGCTGCAGGTGGGGTTCGAAACGACGTCCCCTCGGCTTGCAGCCTGCTTCTCTACCTCCGGGGCCACCGCGCCCCTGTAACTTAATATAAGACTCCATATTATTTCATAAAATTCTTTCGATGTATAATGCACTGTTGGAAAGCTCTCGGATAGCTTATTCTAATATATAAATGTGTTGCATCACATTCAGCTTCCATTTGCATTAACCAAAGGAAGCTATTTTTGATCCTTTTATAGCTGGATCCTAGTTTCGAAAGTATTATCAAATGTTAATTGAGCAGAAGTCGCGAAGCACCAGTCTAGCGGGCGAGCGGAAAAAACGGTGACCTTCAACTTCTTTTGAGAACATTAGGAGAAAGAGATGCTCGTTCGCCCAATTTGTGGAACCATGGTACCGACGGGGATTCACTCAGTGAGCAAATTGGAGCCTGGGCAGGAGAACTTTGAAATCTAATCTAACATACATTGAGACCTCACCCCCACCCTCCCAATTTGCTACAACTAAAATTAATTTATTCTTTTCTAAACATCGAGACCTGTAGGAACACGGTTTTATATCTCATAACATATGGTCATCCACTGCAACAGGTAGTGGATCCCCATGGGTCATCGCGGATGATAATATTGTACAATGTGTATGCAGCTAGAGCCCAGCCTTTGAGCTGTTATAAATTGATTTTTCTTTTTCATAATTTAACGCTTCCATTGTAGTAAGGGGATATTTTAGCTGAAAAGCTTGGTGGCCATGTGCAAGAAACCCCACGGAGAGTGAAACTGGCCCTCTACTTTACATAGAGCCAACCCCATGCCCGGGGAGGGGTCCCTGTCAGCCTGTCACCAATTCGTTCGGATGAACGGGATGACCCTTCGCTGGTTTCACGCATTTCAAAGTGAATACACTGACCAGTGAACAAATAACCCTTTGTTACCTATACCATGCCACTCTTCCTCTTCCCAGCACTCTGAGGCAAATGTTTTATTTTTCACTCTCCCCAAGTTATCCTCCCAGCGCACACCTCCCTCGAATCGCCCATTTTCATACAAGCATGTCAGTTGTATCTTGGAATTGATAATGATAGTGACTTACTGGTCGGTTTTGTTACAACAAAATGGTCCAGGCATAGACTTACAGGATCCTGAATTTCTCGCTGGGGGTGGGGGGGGGGGGGGATAAGATGTCTGGATAAGTGTGCCTGGAATTAGTTTTGAAAAAAGGAACTTTTGTCACTTGTGTAAAACAGATATGATCATAAAAACACCGGCGATACAGGCTAGGTCAGACTCGGCTGATGTTTTGTTTATGTGCAAATCTCTCATTGATAATTCATGTATCTTCAGTCAATATATTTTCGATCAAACATTCCTCGCTTAGTATAAGGGTTTGGATACTAGCTAGCGGTAACACTCCTGTTTTATCAGAACTATGTTTGGACACCAAATAGTAACAAACGATTGGGATAGAAGACCCCCCCCCCCCTCCCCTCCCCCAAAAAACCCTTTTGTCCCACCCTGTGCCTATATCTCAAAAGGGTCTTGGGTGGTAGTGGTGGGTATGATGTACCTGTTTCGGTTTTTTTTGTTTTGTTTTTAATTCCGACAAAATGCTTTATTAAGTTTTTACTGCTGGCATTTGAGTTTTCATTCCATAATTTTCGGAAACGTCAATATATCAAGACACGAAGCAAGGAAACCATCTAGAATTTGCAGTACACGATGCCATTTGTTTTTTGTATTCGACCTTCCCGGACACCCACCCACCCTGAAACAGGAAGATGTTTCTTATTTTCCGCATATTTTCCCGGTCATTTTGATTACCCACCCCATATCCTGCAAAAAAAGTTTTTTTCACGACATATTTTGGACACCCACCCCTCAGCATCATATATCAATGTTTTTAGCACTTTTCCATTGTTGTCGAGGACCATTTTCTAGCGTTTCTGGGAATATCTTATGTGACCCCGAGATTTTACAGATGTATTTTGACACAGAGAATGTCATGCGATTGGTTTTATAGAAACCTTTTGTTGACACATGAACCGGCGTTGGTCCTTCAAGTTGTGACTATTTATCCGAACAGGACATGAGAGCTTTGTTTTAATTTTTCGTTAATTTTATTATTTATTTCAACATTGGGTTGTGCAATTGTTTTGTGAACCATTTGTTCTACTGTTAGTTGCATGTTGATTCTTGATGTATATATATTAAAATTAATTTACATATACTTTATTTCTTTATTTCTTGAGAGTCAGAGGAAGCTAAAAGACCTTTGATTATCTGTAATTATAAGAAATGTTTAAATCTGTTTGAATTCACAAATGGGATATGCAATCAGAAATCGAGACACTGAAGGCCGAACAGACTGCTGGTTCAAAAAATCATGGGCCCAGCACCGGAGACAGATGGGACAGAGAGCTCAACATACTGATCAATTCAACCCCTTAATAGGGCTATAGTGTGTGTATTAGTCTAAAACAAAACATTTTAAAGTGTTTAGTTTGGCATAAAATAACACCACGCACGAAAAAACTTGCAATGGTGTGAAGTGGTTGGAAAAATGTGGTTTTGAGCCATTTGACCACCCACTCACCCCGGCATCGTATCCTCCAAATTGTTTCCTCCACCTCCCCCCCCCCCCCCGAATCATCTGTTAGTTGTTTTGTTTGGAAGTCTGTCAAAAACACTAGACTAGTGAGTTTTTTAAATTTAATAATTATCTTATTTCCTTATCAGTACATTTTATGGTGGTGTCTGTGAGGGGCGTAGTGTAGTGAAATATTTCTCTACTGGTGAAAATTTAAAAAAAATTCTTATCCAATTCCATTCGAGATTCTCTTCTCACACCATAAAAATATATCCACAATGAAAGCTCATATGGCGATCTGTGTGGTCTGTGTTCACTAATACTATACTTGTCTAAAAGAAACAACTAGGTATTGTCTTTAAAAGTCAATAGTCTGTATTGGGGGTATTGGTTCTTGTTTTCCTTATCATGATCAATAACGTCGCACATATGCATTACATGGGCATTATGCTGAAAAGTCAAACGGTCAATTTAACTTGTTGGGCTCTTTGATACCTCACCTTACACATCATTTTGACCCATTTCTGATTGTCAGATGATCCTGAAATAAACTCTGTTGAAAAGGTTCATCTCTGGAGATTTGAGATGTGAAATTAACTCCAATTCGACTTTTTTACCCCTGAGGTCTCTTTTCTCAGATCACGACCCACATTTATTCCATCTGATTGTTCGATTCTCTTGGCATTGTCGGCAATAAGGCAGTTCTGTTAATCATTTCCATGTGGAAACTGCGCTTGTCACTTTGAATCGTGTTCATCGATTTGTGAAACGATTGACTTTTGAACAGACACTCTTTAAACTCTTACGAAGTGGTGTCGTTATGCACGACGTTCCTGTTGACACCACCTCATGATCGCCTTGCCATCCCCAAGAGGTAAGCATACTGTTTCGACTTAAAAAAAAAAACGAAATCCATGACCTGTCTTCCTCCCGTCTCATCTTTGAATTTCCCCACCACCTTCTGATTCACACTTCATGGAAAGTTAGATTTGTGATAGCTGGGACAGATGCTCATGTCAAACCACGTGTCGATATCCAGAGATATGTCCTGGTAAAAATCTTAGGTTTCTATCTCGTAAGACAGACAATCTGTGTCAGTAAACAACAGTTTAGCTTTCCAATCGTATTTCTCTTCATGCATTCACAATGAAATCGATACATCAACTGCTTGCTGATGTCTAAGATGCATGTTTCCAAATAAGAAGGTTTGTGGAAAGTCAGATGCGCTTCTTCCATGTGCACAACAACAAGATAGTCGACAAATACGGGTCGATGTTTGAAGTGCGGCTTCGAAAGGTATTTTCTAGCCTGCCCCTCCTTCGTGACTGGATGAATATCGGCGCTCGTCCTGGTATTTTCTATCGATTTTCCGTTCACGGAACTATTCATGAGTTTGACAAAATCTGTCTGGAATTCGGTTTCCGCTTGCATTCTCAAATTTGGAAATACTAGGCATTCGGCAACCAACTGGATATCGTTTACAATTTCTTGTTGGTATCTGACCGAATTGATTGTCCCTCCATAAAGCTTTAGCAAACTAACTCCGTTTGCGCCGAAGATACTCCTACAAGAAACGCTTGTTGGGTGCATGGAGCTGATTATGAGGTCATATCAAGAAGGAAATAGGTAAAAACATTCCCACACTCAGGGATGACCTTTGGTCTCTAATACATAAACAGTGGTATGCGCTGTCAAAACCCTTCCTAACAGACCTTGTCCACAGCATGCCGCGGAGAATATCCACAGTTATTAAGGAAAAGGGGAGTACTACTCAATACTAAGATCAGATGAGGACACAATTTGTTTGTTCTGATGTGTATGTGTATGCTACGAAAAGTGAAATGTTGCTATATCTGTTATCAGTTATAATTAAATAAAATGTGCTATTATTTTATGCAAGGAGCTGTATGCTACATGACATTTTGCAGCGCAGTATTCAGCCCAATTCAACTGCATACAGTTTCTATTTAATAACAAAGAACTGCTGATCATTCCTTCAAGGCGGATGACGTTCAAGGCGATGTCATGCAACAAAGCATGACATCATTTAGGAAGCAAGTGAGGGATATTTCTCGACATCCTTCGAGTCTATGGATATCGAGAAATATCTGTTAGATAATTTGCGATAATTCACAGGCTGGCATATAATGAATATATATATTGTTCTCTGTTGAAAGTGTTTTCCAGAAAAGAAACAAATGCCCCAAAAAATAATAAAAACATTTAAAGAGTTGACTGTTTTCAAATATCCACTGGCAAGCACATCAGGGTGTATCAGCAGTAAGCTGGTCATACAAAACTGACACATATTTGGTAGCAGAGTGAGGATGATGTAGATAAAATAGTATTTATTGAATGGATATTCAAAATTTATCCAGGAATGTCGCATGATAGGAGTGTTTTGTTTGTGGAGAGGCCAACTGAACCTAGAAGGCTCCACAGTGCTGAAGCAAAAGAATATAGATTTCAGATGAATTTGGACCAGGGTTACCTGAGCTCTCCCGTTTTATCACATGGTCAGATTAGTCATGTGTCTTCATCATATTTACAAAGTCAGTCGTCTGATGAAAACCAGGCTCTTGATTTATCACTTCAGTTCAGCCTGCAGACTTTGTACAAAATATTGATTCACTTGGTTTGAAAAATAATGAAACTTTAAGTGATAATCCTTTGTTGCCTCAGGGTTATTCTCGAATCAGATCTAACGACGGGGACTCTCAGTTGCTGAATATTGTTCCAGACTCTTGACAATATGATTTTAAATGTGAATGGGATTTATGCCAAGCATCGCACATGCAGGCAGGTTGCCCACATTCTCCAAATTTGAGAGATTCACAAACTCAGTTTACTCCACAAGTGCATTCAATTTTAAAGAAGTCTAGTGAATCTTCTGCTTTCTTAGAATATGGGGGCCGTAGGGGGGGGGGGGGGGGGTTGGTTGTTACTACATGCAGATGTTTAGCCAGTTGCAACCAGTATTTGCTGCCTTTGACTGGACTATCACATGCTCATCTAACAGAGAACATCCCTCAAACTGACGTCTATTGAAGATTGGAGATTCATGTTAGAGTAAGGGAAGGGATTGGTGGAGGCATTTCTTTGGCAACGGGTGTCTCATGACACCTGATTCTTCTGACTGCCTTGGTCGAGGTCTTGTTAAGCTTGATCAGCATGAATTCGCAATTCTGGCAAATGCCAGTCAAGTTCCACTGTGGATATAACTGCCATCAGAACCCCAGAACAGACCCTCCTCTCAACGTTACCAGCCTGACACATGTCTTGTACAACATTTTGGTCAGAACAAGTTACAGTGTTCTAATGGAAGCCATCATCACTCCAGTATTGGTGTCAGAAATATTTTGATGCTGATTCATTTGATGTTAGGAATTAGTGATTTTCTAAAAGACTTTACAGTTGAATAAAAGTATTGGAAGCACGACGTGGAAGCTGCCTGTCCAAATAATCTTTTACTCTGATGTTACCGGATAGAACACAGATATCAAAGGCCACCTTAAAAGGATTAATACTTCTAACTCAAAGACATTGTGGTAAGAAAATGAAGTCTAAACTGTATTACAAAACCACTAGATAAACACTGAGCCATGGTCATTAATGCTCACTATGCCCCACAAACATCTTTATGGTGTATGTCGGCAATTTTCATCGTGCAAAATGCAAATTACCAATGCATAGGATTAGGAAATGTTGAAGCACTGAAAGCAGAGGAAACACATGGTGCTGTCAGAAAATTCTGGGGCTGTGAAAAGAGAATTCATTTGATAAACCATGAGTACAACATTTTAGTATGTTCTAATAAGACTAAAATCCCCCTCCTCTGATTGGACGAGAGCTTGCTTAGTATATTCTATGTTTATGGCTCAAGTGGCAAATATTACCATTTGACGTCACAATGCAAAATATTGGAAATGACTTATCCCATTTCGTAACTGCTTCATCAATGGTGTGATTAGCAAGCCACTTCAGTTCTCTGGATGGTTCAAGTGTGCAGCAAACAATGTTCTGGATAAAGTGTTGCTTAAATTACAAACCGATTTATTATTTGAACTGAGATGGAATGAGTTTATCTGGTTTATTGATTATTTAGCCAGTGCCCCCATGTGTACATGAGAGGTTTATTCACTAAACCTGTGATCGTTAAAAGTTGCCTTGAACAAGGCAACTTTCAACAATCTCAAGTTTAGTAAATAAGCCTCTCGTGTTTCACGATGTAGGTTTTGAGATATGGGTAGTGTCTATTGGAACATATACGTTATTATGATGAATTGATGGTAGCATGTTTTGAGGTTTGTGGCTCAGAGCGTATGTTCAACCTCGATGTTTTGCATCTCGGTTGAACATAAGCTCCGAGCCACAAACCTCAGACCATGTTACCGTCAACTCATTACAATAATTTATAATATTTTACATTTTTATCAGCAGAATAGTTCACATTATAATCCAATAAAGGCAACTCAATTAACCAAGAGACAGATAAAGGTCAAAATAGATACGATTACTCCCGAAAAAGCCCCCAAACATGTAGAAAAATTAGAAAGACATTTAACAGATGTAAAAATAAAAGTCCCAGGGTAGTTAGATTGTGAACTTGCTGAGAAAGAAGAGCAAATTGATGAACAACAATGTCTGTTATTACAAGAGAAAGCCCTGTTGCAACACAAAGTAGCAGACTCAGAGGTGGAAGATGAATTTGGGTTTTATGTGAAAGTGGTAGGGAATTGAGCTCAACTACTGCCACTAAGAAACATTTTGCACAAAACAATAATTGAAGGAAATAAAGCTAATGCTACTACGGCAAACATTATACACACTCAGGCCCTACTCACACAATTATAAGAAGAAATGTTCACTGTCCAGACTTGTGATTTCATAGTAGTCAATATCATAAAAGAACTATCAAAAAGGAATGCTTGATGTCCTGGGAATCTCAACAAAAAGAATTCAAACTCCATTACACAGAGTAATGTTGAAAGTATGATTAGTAACTATTTGCATCATATAATGCAGGATAATAATAAGATGGTAGTGGGTTAAGAAGAATAACTTTGCTAATAATTTGGCTAAAGATGTGTACAGATCAGAAATTGATAACCCTGTCATACAAAAAATGCAAATTATTTTTGTGATGTCCTCCATGAGAGTGATATGAATTCCCGCATCAAAAGCTTATTGTATCAAACAAGTGTGAGTGGAAGCTTATCAGAAAGGAGCCTTCAGATTTTGTAAAGGCCCTTTCTTTGGCCACAAATGAAGCAAGTGTCAAACATAAGTACAAGGGACGAAGTGAGCAGCATTCACAAGAAACATAATTACCCACCTAGGTATGACTGAGAATTAGATAAGAAATCTGGGAATTCTAGAGACCTTCAGCCCATAGACATTGAGATGCAGCAGCAGTGAAATGTGTTGCATGCAATTATGGAAGGTAATAATCTGCAAAGACAGTATAACAATTGAAGACAGAATGGAAGATATCAGAATCCAGTAAGATATACTAAGCCCATTTGTCACAGGCGTGGTCGACCTGGTAACTTCAAGAGAGATTGTAGAGTAAAATTACAAGGCAAGTATGGACAGTGGCCATACAACAGCCTACTGAAAGGTCGATAAATGACATTTGTTGTTCTTGCTGTGGCAAACCTGGTCACTTTGTTAGAGATTGTAGAGTTATTCGGCACATTTGAATGGGGTACCTCTGTTCACACGGAGCAGTGAGCAGAGTACAAGCAGTGGTTCCAAAGGTGTGTACCATTTGTAAAAATTCAAAACATAAAACTATTAATTGCAAGAGGAATATGAAAAATATATACTGAGTCAAAAAAGAAAGTATAATACAAACAAATGTGAGAAAACAGCATAAAGGATGGAATATAATAGTTCTAATGTTGAATGTTTGTGGACAAGAGGTCGGGCAAAGAGTTTAATGACATGTTGTTGTTGTCCACCCAACCGTATACAATTTTGCAACAGATTTCAAAATAGCATGTGCTACCCGAAAATGTCAAATTGAATGGGTGACCAACGATTTTCTTTGTGTTATGTTGTGCTAGAGAGCCTGGGTTATTGAGAAAACACACTAGTTTTTGTCTTCCGACATTTTAAAAATTGCCAAGGTTTACTGAATATCAGAGGTTGTGAGCCATTGGTATGCATGAGGCTGGGATACCTCCAGATGAGCTCGCTGTTGAGTTCAGAGTCACTGTGGTCACTATTTACCATCTCATTCGAAGGTATAGAACCACTGGATCTACTGCCGACCAAATGCATTCAGATCGACCAAGAGTTATGAACCCTGCACAAGACCGAGACATCAGGACCTCTCATTTGCTTGATCACTTCCTTCCGTTGATGAGGACAGCAGCAATTACTCCTGGTAGAACTAACAGTAGAATCAGTGCACAAACTGTCCACAATAGACTTGCTGAACACGGCATCCGAAGTAGGCATCCATACCACAGACCTATCCTTACCAAATGTCATCGTACCTTTAGAATTTAATGGGTACATCGGTGTGTTTGCTGGACTCAGCAGTGTTGCAGCACAGTTCTTTTTAGTGATGAATCACAATTTTGTCTCAGGCACACTGATGATGGTAGGGCAAGAGTGTATCGCTGATGAGGAAAATGGCTTTATGATGCTTGCATGTGGGAATGGAACCATTTCAGTGGGGGTAGTGTAATGGTTTGGGCAGGAATTTCCTTGCACCATCGAACGCAGTTGATCTTCATCGATGGTAATCTGAATGAACAGTGATATTGGAACAAAATTCTTAATGCTGTTGTTGTCCCATTGTTCAAAGCTAACATCAGATTGCAGTTATTCCAGCAATACAATGCCCGATGTCAGATGGCCTGTATCTGCCATGACTTTCTTGAGGAGCAGAGCATCAAACTTCTTCCCTGTCCCCCACTTTCACCAGGTTTGTTGCCAATTGAGCATTGTTGGGATCAAGTGGACCATTGGTATGACTTCATGATCTTCAAACATTAGGCGATTTACATAATGTTCTAAGGCAGGAGTGGAATGCAATACCACAGGATGACATCCAGAGACTTATCAGGTCTATGTGCCATCGATGTCTTGTCATCCAAGAGGCAAATTATGGACATACATGCTATTGACTGCATGTGTTAACTTTTCATTTCATCCCATGTCTGAATTGCGACGTCCTGGCAACAGTAAGAACATGAAATTATGCAAATTCATACGAAATATGAATTCACAATAATTTGTTTGGGATTAAAGTCGATAATACTAAAACAATTGCTCCTCAAAGTTTAATATACTTTCTTTTTTGACTTAGTATATAATAGAATGAAGATAACAGTAGTCTAAAAGATGTAAACAAATGAAGAAAATGCAGAAAAATGGGCCATGTAACAAATCAGTGTACAGTGAAATTTAAAACAATACCACTAACCAGTAGACAACAGAAGCAGAATAACGCTTCAAACCACACAAAGGTGAAGGGGCAACTAAACTGAGCCTATAGAAATTAAACCTTAACGAATTAGTCATAAATGTGATAAATGCAAAAGCTCAAAACATTGTACAACATTTTGTGAAGGGATAAAACAATTGATAGCTGTACAGTAAAGGGTCACTATACCAAAGACTGGATATGAGTATTACCAAAGAGATATTTTTCAGTGCAGGAGTGCATGAATATGGAGAAAAATAAATTAATTTATGAAAGATATCCCAAAGGCCAATCTGTGAATTGAGACAGGCCATTTCCACAGAAAATTTAGGTAAAACTAAACCAGAAAATGAACCAAAAATTGAGCAGGAAGATATTTCCAGTAATAGAGAAGTGCAAATATTTCAGGGGGAAAAACTCAAGTCAAGTACAACAAAAGTGGAAAACAAACCAAGGGCAAAGCCCAAAAGAATCAGAAACAGTTAATGTAAATTGTGGCACAGCTTGATTGGATGGCATCTTGATACATGTGGGAAAACAAAAGATAAGAGCTTGCTCGATTCTGGAGATCAAACCTCTTGTATCAGCACAACAATTCTGGAAAAACATGTGAAATTGTCCACATTTGGTAGAAAATAAAAACCAATTACCCAGAATAAGAGGAATAACTGGAAATGACATCAAACCTAGAGGTTTATTCCTCTATTAATGGAATGCCCCTACCACAGGAATTTGGGGTATAAAATGAGTTAAATAGAAGTATGTTACTGGGATTAGATTGGACATCAGACAATAGTGTAAAGACATACTGAGGAACGAGGAAATAAAAATTAGATGGCCAAATAATACCAATTGGGAAAACTTGCTTGTTTCTTGTTTAATCCATTTAGTTAATCACAAAGAATGGAAACCCCAAAGTATGTGTGTGTGTGTACAGCTAAAGCAACTGGGGTTAGATCAACCTTTGACTCTGAATAGTTGGAAGACCATGGGTCGAAGCAAGGATATGTAGTTGAACAGCCTGGCCTGCTTGTGGGGAACAGTGATACCAGTTAGTCTTAAATATTTTCCCATAGGCGACCACTATAACTTTCAGGTGAAAAAATATGGTCGCATCATTTTAAATTTGACATCAAATATCTTTTGTCAAGTACATGCACAGCCCTTCAGACAACCTTTTTCTGATCCTTAAACAGGAGGGGTCATGCAACAAATAAGAGAGAAAAACTAACAGAAAGGGAAGTGCTGCTCATATGTACATATTTCTCAGGGAATTCCCAACCAAAACACACCAATTGCCAAATGAATTTGTAGGTCCAAAAAGTCCTCAAATCACCTTCATTATTCATGTGGAATATTCAACACTAATGCAAGATGTCAGCAAAATGCTTCAAATGTTTATTGAAAGAATATATTTTCCCAAGACTGCTTACTTTTGGCGATTACGTAATTTCTGAGTGCAACTTTTCGAGGCAGGCAAACCTAACTAAAATATTTACAACAGTTATAACTATGAGCAAACCCAACCCTACCAAAAATACATTTACCTCTTTCATGCAATGAAAGACTCATTTCTGCAATAGAATTCAACTTTTGGCTTCTGCTAGTCAAAAGCATGGGAAATTTGTCCTTTTGAAGAGAAGTTTCCAATCTGTGTCAAATAGGCTTATAAACTGGTATTGCCTCCGACAGAATTCCTACTCTATTACCTAATGATTAAGCTGGGAGGGATAAGAATTCACAGCTTTCTCTGAAAACTACCCTAATCTCAAAATAAAACTAAAATCTGCATCAGCACACAATACCTTTTGACAAAATCTGTCTTAATTAACCATACAGAAAGATAAATAGTGCCCCAACCCATGAAACAATATGTCAATTCTGTTTTAAAATTGGGGCTGTACATGGCTTATAATTCCTCTAAATTTGGGAGAATCCATTTGGATTCTTGTGAAAATTGTTGCGAGAATCCACACCTGCTATGAGGGCCCCAGGATCCCATGAGGCCGGTATGGTTGAACCCCTGTTGTATCCTGATAACACATGTTAACCCTTCACCCAATACAGCTTTTTAATTTGAAAACACCATCTACTGATTTTTTAAAAAAAACAAAAGCCCCCCCTCCCCCCATCTCCCAAAGGGGCCTTAATCTCTCACCTGACAAAGTGGTTCAGAGAAGTATTTTAGGTCACATTCAGTTAGTCATGGTTCATCAACACTACATAGGAATGATGTTATGAAATTATTCATAACTCTACTGTCCATGTCAGATGATTATTAGCATAAGTCTTCCTGATTGCTTCCAATTCTGTCAGTTGTAGACAAGTACTGCCAAACTTCCAAGGGTTGTGTCACTGCAGCTTGAAAGGCAAATTTTATGGAAAAACTCTAAGGGATGGATTTGAACATTAAATTAAAAACCTTGAACCTAACCCACCCCTGCTCAAATATTAAGCCAGACACTCAAAATGAACAAACTCAAATCTTATTCCCCCCCCCCCCCCCCCTGTTGCGATACCAAATATCAAAGGATTCTTACTGGCAGATCTGAAGACAAAGATTTTTAAAAAAATCTCCTACTAGTGTATTAAGTTATATTTCAACTCCAACAGAGAGCCCAAATATTAAACCCAATTTGAAGAAACTTCAATTTGATCCCACTTGAGATGCTATATACCAAGTATGAAAGCATCATGAATGGAGAATCTGAAGAAGATTTTTTAATGAAATCTCATCATATTGCACTAAGTTAAAATTCGGGCTCTCGTAGGGAGCACAAATATTAACCCAGGTACTCCATTTGAACAAACTTGAATCTGACACCCCTAGAGATGTTGTATACCAAATATCAAAAGATTCTAATTGATTGTTCTGGATAAGAACACTTTTAAAGAAATCCCCTACTCATATTACATCAATTTAAAATAATAATCCAGTGACTCGATTTGAACAAACTTGAATGTGACGACCCAACTCTTGCCTCTTCCCGCTCCTCAAGATGTTGTATACCAAATATGAAAGCATTCCGACTGCTGGATGTGAAGACGATTGTTAAAGAAATTCCCTCACATTGCACTAAGTTAAACTCTGGGCTCCAATAGAAACCCCAAATATTAACTCAGGAACCCAATTGGGACAAATTTAAATCTGACCACCCCAGAGATGTTGTAGACCAAATATTAAAGCATTCTAATTGGTAGGTC
The DNA here is from genome assembly GCA_031216915.1 of Pictodentalium vernedei. Taxonomy (NCBI): domain Eukaryota; kingdom Metazoa; phylum Mollusca; class Scaphopoda; order Dentaliida; family Dentaliidae; genus Pictodentalium; species Pictodentalium vernedei. The sequence continues at coordinate 654,399,794 of CM062295.1, forward strand.
TGAAGAAAAAGATTTTTAAAGAAATGTTCTCATGTTGCACTGAGTTAATTTGAGCTCCCATAACGAGCCCAAATATTAACCCAGAGACCCGGTTTGAACAAATATGAATCTGACCCCCTAAGAGATACTGTATGCCAAATATGAATGTATTCTGATGAGTGAATCTGAAGAAATAGACTTTTGAAGAAATTTCCTCATACTGCACTAAGTTAAACTTTGGGCTTCAATAGATAGACCAAATAATAACCCAGAGACCCGATTCAAACAAACTTCAATCTACCCCTCCCCCCCCCCCCCTCCCCACTAGAGATGTTGCATTCCAAATATGAAAGCATTCTGATTGGTGGATCTAAAGGAGGTTTTCAAAGAAATGTCTTCATATTGCAAGCTTGATATTTGGGTGCCCATAGGGAGCACGACTTGAACAAGCTTGAATATGCCCCCCCCCCCCTCCTCTCCCCTGGAGATGCTGCATATCAAGTATCAAAAGATTCTTATAGATGGTTCTGGAGAAATTTTTTTTTTAATTTTGGAAAAAAATTCATGGGTGCTATCAGAGAAATGCCCCTTCTGGCGGCCCCAGCGGGCATGGCAACCTTATTTGAACAACTGGAATTCATATGTGATAAGGAACAGGAATATCAAATTTGGTTCAATTCGGCCCAGTTATTTGTGAGGATAGGTTGATAATGTAAAGTTCACGCTGGACAGATGGACGGGTGGTCGACAGACAGAAAGTTATCACTTAAGCTCCCCTGACTTACAGTCAGGTGAGCTAAAAATAAACAATGTTTACCAAGCTTAATAATTATGGGTGTTACTGGAACCGGCTGATGAGCTGGTTCCAATGACAGCCATATTTGTGCAAATTTTATTGCCAGTGTCACGATATTTCAGGTCAGGTAAGTGTTGGATTGGTTAATCTGCTGCCTTTGTGTTAGGTATAGGGTTAAACTGACTCAGTTCTTTTCACGGGTATCCTTGCAGCGGTGCTACGGGAATATACATGGTTTCTCACTGGTTTTGTTGCATGGATCTCTACGTGAGTGGATTCTCAGATTCTCGTTGAAATATAAGCCCTGGCTGAGGCTCTATAATTCACCAATATCAATAGAAAGTGCCATTTTATCTCAACAAATGATTTCACATTTTCTTTTACCTAGTGATGGGGTAAAATATAGCCCTGGATGTACCCCCCCCCCCCCATACCCCTCAGTCTGCCCTTTTCCATCAAAAAACTATTTTAATTTTTAAATTAATTGATGTTGACACATATTGAATTTCCCATTTTTATTTAATCACATTCTGGCTTCTGAAGACATTTCACATTGTGTTTGATGAATATTTTGCAATCTTTGAAAGAAAAAATCTCAGTTTTCTCAGTTAAGGCACGTCGAGTCATAAAACAATGATTTTTTCCAACAGAATAACCATTACCTGCTACTGTGGTGTCTCAAGACACTGTTAAAATTCCTGAACTCATCAAATATTGATTCTGTTGTGCTGTGCTTGTGCTGCAAGTATCGACAAGTGCACTTTCACTACTTTGGTGTTAATCCCCACAGGCACGCATTTTGTCAAAAGGAGTGAAATTGTAGAATATATGTTCCCAAAGAGGACAAACCAGTTACAGTACAGTCGCCGTGGACTGGTTGTAATACACGCATGAGCAGATATGCCCACTCATGCGTTTACCAGGCAATACAAATCATCATCAACATCAGCAATTTTTGATGATTATTCCTATAGTAAGTGTTTGGCATCAAATATTATTGTACCATGGAAATATTGCCCATCCATGGAAAGAGAGCAGTACACAGCAGCTATACTGTATTTGTTTCAAGTATATATACTCTCTGAGGTTTAATATGTTTGTGACAGGGCTGGGTCCAAAGTACTCAGTACTCCTACTCGTAGTACTCAAGTACCACTTTTTTGACAAAGTACTCAATACTCGCCCCAGTCGTGATTTGTGTATATGTGTGTGGGGGAGGTTGGAGGGTAAAAGATAGCTGCAATTTATTTAAAATGTAGAGCCAAGCAAAGAATCATTTCACCTGAAGGACAGACATGCAGTAACACATTTTGGAAGCCTACATAAAAGTAGTGACTGACTTACAATGAAAAATGTAGAGAGGAGAGCCAGGGCAATGTTGTCAAACAGAAAACAAGAAGCTTCAGGGGGACTGGGGGCTCACCTGACATGATAGCCTAAATATCAACCCAGGGAATTTAGTTGAACAAGTTGCATCTGCTCCTCCTAAGCTTATACCAAATATCCAAAGATTCTGACCGGTGGATCTGAAAAAAAAGATTTTTAAAAAATATTCCTCATATTGAACTAAGTTATAATTGCGGCTGCCATAGGAAGCCCCAATATGAACCCAGGGACTTGGCTTGAACAAACTTGAATCTCACCTCTCTAAGGATACTGTATACTAATATCAAAAGATTCTGACTACTGGATTTTAAAGAATATTCCTCTTATTGAACTAAGTTATAATTCGGGCTCCCACAGGGAGCCCAAATACGAATCCAGAGACTTGGCTTGAACAAACTTGAATCTCACCCCTCTAAGGATGCTGCATACCAAATATCAAACGATTCTGATGGGTGGATCAGAAGAAGAAGATTTTTAAAGAATATTCCTCATATTGCACTAATCTAATCGTAGAGAGCCCAAATACGGACCCATGGATTTGACTTCAACAAACATGTGAATGAATCTTCCAAAGATGTTATATGCGAAATATGAAAGCCTTTTGGAGCAGTGGTATGGGAGAAGAAGATTCTTTAATGTTTTTCCCATTACTCACAGTGATAAAAAATGATGACTCAGCATTTGTTCAAAGTCCTGCAAAACTACCCTTTGATAAAACCGATGTATTTTTTTACCATTTCTTTCTGCTGTTCCTAGGGAAGCTTCACGCAAAATAAAAATTCTCAGTGCCATGTAGTTTTTGGTGATGTGGGTGTTTTAAATGTTTTCAATATTTAGCTCCTGTGGTTCCCATAGGGCGACAGGAAAATCTTTTTTGCATAAATTAGGTACTTATGACCCAATAAGGCCGTCATATCAAATTTGCTTCAAATCGGCCTCTCAGTTCAGAAAATAGAAATTTTGGTACAATTGAGCTCCCGCAGGAAGCCCAAATATGAACCCAGGGACTTGTCTTTAACAAACTTATATTTCACCTCCCTAAAGATACACTATGTCAAATATCAAAGTATTCTGCTGGATGTGAAGAAGAATATTTTTGAAGAATATTTCTCATATTGAACTAAGTTATAATTCTGGCTCCCACAGGGAGCCCAAGTATGAACCCAGGGACTTGGCTTAAACAAACTTGAATTTCACTCCCCTAAGGATGCTGCATACCAAATATCAAAATATTCCGACTGCTGGATCTGAAGAAGATTTTTAAAGAAAATTCCTCATTTTGAACTAAGTTATAATTCGGGCTCCCACAGTGAGCCAGAGTTTCGCAAACATATTTTTTGCTGGACCCATTTATTTTTTGCGGGACTCATTTCCAACATGCGTCTTACTCACATGAATTATGCTTATTTATCTTCAAATGCACAGATCGTTAGATTGTTCAACCACAACATTAAAGGCTATTGCAGTAATCATGTTTATAGAAGTTAATTAGAGCTGATGTGGTTAAACGATTAATTGACTAACCAATGATCAACGCCTTGAACGTTAAAAATAGTAATTCATCAGTTAACCATTGCTTTTGAACTACGGTATTATATGGGTTAACTGAGGAACAAACTTGCTCCAAAACAGGCAAACATTGTCACACTGGCTTACATCAATTATATGAGACAGAGTACCGGATGCTAGTTACGTGCTGACATACTTGTTCACTTGCATGATCATTATACTGTATCAGTAGCTGGAAATGGCCATTCTCAACCCTTCACCAAATGCGGGTAGCAGACGATGCTTGCACAAGAAGTTCTTGAATTACTAAGATTTTCAATGTTTGTCTCAAAAAACATAGCTTATGACCCCAAGTGATTAATCGGTTAACCAAGGTTAATCCATGCGATTAATTGATCAAGAAAACCCTTTAATCGTTTCAGCTCTAAAATTAATCTAATTTTATTAAATTTTATCTTATATTAAATGCTTATATTTTTGCGGGAACGGTAAATGGTTCTACTTGACAAGCATTTGTGAGAACGTCACTGGAACGAAACGACCATTCTCGCAATTTGCTAAACCCTGGTGAACCCAAATATGAACCTAGAGACTTGGCTTGAACAAATTTAAATCTCACCCGCCTCAGGATAGTACATACCAAATATCAAAAGATTCTGATTGGTGAATTTGAAGAAGAAGATTTTTAAAGAATATTCCTCATACAGCACTAATTTCAACATTTGGACTCCCATAGAGAGCCCAAGTATGGACCCAAGGATTTGATTTCAATAAACGTGTGACACAATCTTCCAAAATGATATGTGTGAAATTTGAAAGCTTTTGAGGCAGTGGTTTGGGAGAAGAAGAGTCTTAAATGCTTTCTCCATTACCCACAGCGTTAAAAGACAAAAGGCTGATCCAGCATTTTTTAAAAGTCCAGAAAAAGTACCCCATGATAGAACAGATAGCAAATTTTTGCACCATGCCATTCTGGTGGCCCTAAGGAAGCTTCGTACCAAATAAGAATTCTCAGTGTCGTGCAGTTTTGGAGATATGGGCGTTTCAAATGTTGTTCTATTTCTAGCTCCTGCAGTTCCCATGCGGCGACGGGAATTTTTTACCATTTTGGCATAAATTAAGTAGTTATGACCCAATAAGCCTCATATTAAATTTGGTTCAAATCAGCCTCTTGGTTTGGAAAATAGAAATTTTGGGCCCGGCGAAAATTCTTGCCCCTCCCATAATGAAGGCGAAGATTTTTTAAGATTTAGGTATCCTTTTTGGGCGTGGCCCTACTGAGGGACAGGGCAACTTGGTGTGAACAAAATCAAAATGCGATGTCATAATAAACAACCATCTCAAATTTCACTTAAATCGGTTCAGCGGTTTTGGAGGAGAAGACAAAAACACCATGTTCACAGACGAAGGACAGAAGCAAGTGATCACTATAGCTCACCTTGACTGAAAGTCAGGTGAGCTAAAAACTCAGTGGACCATGAGTGCTACAGTTGGCGAGAGACTTGGTTCAAGGAGAGAAGAAACTTGTAACTCTTGGTTGTCGAAAGTGTTGTTGAAACCCAGTAAACAAATAAACAAGAGGCTCAACAGGGCCTGAAGCGCTCACCTTGAACAGAACATGATATAAACAGAGTCCAAGAATGAATCTACATTAAGCAATCCATCTCCATAGGATACACTGTCAATCCTTGATCCCCTCAGGAGAGACAAAAGCAGTCCAAGCATCATGCGTTTTCTTCAGGTGATCATATTGTAAAATGTGGAGCTCCCCACCGAAGACCCTTGATACAACCTATGTAGATTAATCTTAGTTGCACACCTCTGGATGGTACTGAATAAAAAATTCTAATTCTTCAGCTACATAGCCAATTCCGGCTCCCATAGGGAGTCCAAATATTAACCCATGCACTCGATTTGAAACAAAGTTGAATCTGACCTCCTTCGAGAGTTTGTATACCAAATATGAAAGCATTCTGACTGGTAGATCTGAAGAAGAACATTTTTAAAGAAATTTCCTCATATTGCACTAAGTTAAAATTTGGGCTACCATAGCAAGTCGATATTTTTACATAAAGACCCGATCTGAACAAACGTGAATCTCACACCACCCACCCCACCCCCCCCCCCCCACCCCCTCCCCGTAGAGATGCTCTATACCAAATATGAAAGCATTCTGACTGGTGGATCTAAAGAAGATTTTTAAAGAAACTTCCTCATATTGCCCCAAGTTAAAATTTGGGTTACCAAAAGGAAGCCCAAATATTGACCTAGGGACTTGGTTTTACCAATCTTGAATCTGACCCTGATAACAATGATGTATACCAAACATTGAAAGATTCTGACTGGTGGTTCTGAAGAGGATTTTTAAAGAATATTCCCCATATTGTCCTAAGTTAAAACAATTGGGCTCCTGCATTGAGTCCAAATATGAACCAATGGGCTTCATTTTAACCACCTTGTATCTGACACCTCTATGGATGCTGTATACCAAATATCAAAAGATTTTGACCATTGGTTCTGGAGAAAAGATTTTCTAAAATGTTTGCAAACATGCTGATTCAGTTACTTCGATGCCTTCGGCAGAATTCCTTAACATAACAGATGGCAATTATTTTTTTTACCATTCAATTCTACTGGTCCTAAGGATGCTTCATACCATATAACAGTTCTCTGTTCTGTGTGGTTTGGGAATCATGGGCGTTTGAAAATATTTCTATTGTTAGCTCCTGGGGTTCCATGGGGATGCAGGATTATTTTTTTGCATGAGTCAAGTACTTATGACCCAATAATACCACATACTGAATTTCGTTCAAATCGGACCATCGGTTCAGAAAATTGAAATTTTGGGCGGTGCCAAAAATCTAACCCCTCCCATTACAAAGAAAACTTTTGCTTCACGAACTACGTTTTAACAAACTTGATTTTACACCTCAAAAGGAAGCCCCATAACAAATATCAAGTCACTGTACCCACTGGTTCATGAGAAGATTTAAAAAATATTTTGGAGCATTTTTCCTCACCCCCTCCCTATGGGGCTGGGCATGTTGAGTTGGTCAAAACTGCAATACCCTTTTGGGACCATCACTCACACAAACTTTCACTTGAATTGGCTCAGTGGTTTTGGGGGAGAAGACCAAAACATGATGTTGACAGATGACAGACAGATGGACAAAGGACGGAGAGCGATTAGATAAGCCCAGCTCAACTTTGTCAAGGTGAGCTAAAAAAATTAAATGGTTTATGTCCGATATTTTACCCACATTATTAAAATTGATAAAGTTGTCTCTGGAGTGCAACAAGGCTTATGCTATAGCATTGCAAAACCTTCTTGCACTCAAGGGATGGAATACACCACCACCCAAGCTATTCTGTTGATTATGAGGCCTAAAACAAACCAAGAACATGAACATTTAATGGCAAAGAAATAATTACAAAAATAAAAAATAAAATAAAAAACCACCTGCCTGCATGCAATTTTACAAAAACTGGAGATACAGAGCTACTTTGTGGGGCCTTATGCATCAAGATTATTACAGTGAATACATTCTCTCACACAAAGGAATACCACACAATCCAGTGCAGACTGATTTCAAGAATTCCTCCCTAGTGGAAGGGCAATTTTAACAAACATACAGGCCCAAATAAGCTTCATACACAGTGTAAAAATTCCACAAAATTAATAAACATTCACGTATGTTCATTAGGAATTAGGAGTACTGCACCTCTACCTTATGAGCCACTGCATCCCTGGTGGTGTGTTCTGATTACGTAAACAGATTTAAGCAGTATGTGCATGGTTTTAATGCCATATTTAGGAATTATGGGTGCTAAAGTAATAGAGTGCGCTGAAAAATCTTCCCTTTGGTATTTAGTAGGTAGCTTGGTTATGGTATTTAAAGCGACTGCACCTCAGTAAGCAACAGTGTGAATTGTTGATACACATAGTGACTTCTCAACTCAATTAGTTCTCTTTGTGGCTGTCGGCAATTGTCTTCTTTGTTATGACAGCAAAATTGTTATGGGCCAATATCATGACATGGGAAACAGTATTTTTCGGAAGTGGTAATTTTTCAGTCGCTTATGATGAAAAAAAAAATTGCCGTAAGACTTGAGACGTGGTCAGCACTCACGGCTGACCAACGGGACCGACGATTAAAAGGATACTGACTTAATTTTTCTACAATCCTATAAAACGGCGGCAATTGTAAAAACAAAACTGGTCACGTAAAGAAGGTAAAAACATTGAAAACAAAAAAGTGTCAACAAACCACCATAAATTAGTGCCATTATCACAGGCGAAATGGATAAAGAGTATACTGTATATATACAGTAGGTGCGGAGTGTATTATCATTAAATCACCAACGCAGTGGAGATTTCACCCAAACAATAATTCCAAATTTGTTGCAAAGCATAACAAGCACAAGGTGGGCTCTGGACAGCCAATGGACCTCTGGGTTAAACCTTGAGGTCCATTGACTCCACTGGCCGAAACATTGCTTGTATTTTTGTCCATATGTACAGAATTTGAAAGTGATACTTTGGGTGATAACTCCACTCCACGGGGGATTTTGTTGCAATCATCTTCCTATGTACTGTACATATACCAAATACAAGCTGTAGCTGTGGGTGTACAGCCGGGCGATACTTATCACAGTACGCCACAAAATCCTAATAACATAAAGCCAACAACTGCAAAACAATAAACAAAAAAAATAAATAAATAAACAAATGATAATTAAAAAAAAAAACTTTAGAGCTTCCGGTACTGAAAAGTTTTGCCAGCCCAAGGCCCAGATAAAATCTAATGGGAGTTTTACTTTTATCAAATATTACAGTGATCTGTTTTATGATACCCAGTTACCACTTAAGCACTTCATCCACGCACAGACGTCGCCCATTAATAACAAAGCTACCTACCAAGGGATAGTTTTCGGTAACAACTCGGTTTACATGTATATATCTTGCATTTACTCGAATAAATCAAGTAATATCACGTATATTGCTTCGAAGGAATCAATTAAATGTCTGCAATTATATTTAAACCATTTTCAACAACCCTGACTTACTTTTTTTTCTTTTCACCTCGGTAGCTCTCGGTATTCCTCGATGCTTAGTAGGAACCTTTTCTGGAGGGTGGTTTGGTTTGGATCAAATTGCCATGGGATGATTTGGGTTAAATTAGCAGCCGGGTTGGGTAAAATTGCTGGAAGACAGATTGGATGCAATTCTCACTGATGACAGTATATTATATATGAAACGTGGATTTATTTATTTTTTATTGGGGTTTAACAGCACTTTTGACAGTCAGGGTCACCTCGTATCGGGCAGTTTTATGGGTGGAGGAAGCCAGAATACCCGGAGAGAATCACCGGGCAACGGCGAGCAACTGTCAGGCTCCCCAACATACTAACTCCACACATACGGGGGTTAGCAATGGTTGAAGACAAGTGCACCATCAACGTACTGTACGCCTTAGCACACAATGCCACTTTGTCCGCACATGGGCAATGGGGATGCAGTATATTGCCCAAGGACAAAATGCGGTTGCCACAGGTGGGATTCGAACAGATAACCTCACAGCTTGCACCTCTACCTACTGAGCTGCCACGCCCCCATCGAACGTCGTTTACTGCAGAGATACTTATACAATATATATTATTTTTTTAGGAGTGAAAAAAATATATTTTAGCGTATCTAAAATACCTCACAGATGTATAACTGTAGTGTTTTTCTTTGGGATGAATCTATCCAGGCCGAGTTTTCCCCAGACCAAATCTTCATGTTCCCGAAAAACGATGACATGTTATTTTCGATGACGTTAAAAATCTAAAAAGGTTATAAGTTTTCCGTATTTTTGGTTTTCAAAACTACAAACCATTGTTCATAAATAATGATGGGCATCACAAAGTACTTTGTTTTGATTTCTGACTGGACCGAAAAAGTAACCTATCGATATCGGGTCGTTTTGTCCCAACTGGCCTTCACCCCGGCTGACATGTTGTTTCCCCGCGGTCGCCTCGCCCCCTATATTGGGGCGAAATGACTCGGGTATGCAGGGGCGAAGCGGCAATGATTTTATTATTAAATTGTTTATAAAAAGTACTTTTTCATCATTAAGTAACATAACAATGCATAAAACTAATACGGACACAACACACCATCTTGAAAACAATTTTTAACAACGGCCGAAAACTAAAATCCACTACTTGCTGCATTGGATGAATGTATTGGTATTATTACAGAAGTGCGAAAGAAATTTCTTATTGGTAGCATTGAGATGAATGACTCAAACTTTGTGGAAACACATATGGCGAGGTGTCCGGGGAAAAGAGTAAAAGACCCACAGAAGAGAAACGACACAGGCCGATTGATAATTGTAATGCATTGTTACGGATGTTATATAAATGTACAAATTATAAGTAAATGTCAAAATTTGTGCTTCTGAATACTAAACTGTTAAAATATAACAAATACATAAGTAAAACAGGAATAAAACATAATATCACTCCAAGTTCTGTTTTTATTTAATCCATACCTCATTGACTTACCACCAAAACCCTCTCTATTTGTCTGATTTCACATATATCTGCCAATGTTGATACGGTAAAAAATTTCAAGTTAGTAACAATTATAAAAATTTTAATGGAAATTGTTTACTTCGGTAAATCCTTTTGGGGAAAAAATACTAAAGTGCTAAAGGAAACAATTACATTGCATTACCAAAATAAAATTTAAATTTAGGGGCGAAACCACCACCCACCTTCGTCTGTGGTAAGAAATGACCCAGGGCGAATGAAGATAAGGTAAAACGACTCGAGGGGCGAACGGGAATTTGGGCGAAACGACCCAGTAGCAACTTATCAGCACTGTTTCACCTATTTTCAAGCAAACTTTCCATTCCTATTTATTACACCTTAAAATTAGGATAATTCAAAAACTGAGTTTCGTTTTGATTCTTGAACTTCACTAGCTTCGTGTCCATGCATATCTTTATGAAATCGCACCAAAATAATCAACAATATCGCCGGTTATATCTGCGGTTTTTCGATGAAGGTGCATCATGTAATCGCCGAATAGGACAAATTACAACGAAATCTGGAGAGTTCGATCTGAAATAACAAGTCTATTAGCTGAGCGTATTGAAAAACCTCTAAAAGGACTGAATACGAGTGATGTGTAGTAAATATCAGGCAACACTGAGATGCGAGTTGGGTTGGAACAGAAAGCGAACGCTTTTGACATTTTGTCTGATTGTCAAAAATCGGCCCAAAGATTGTATCGGCAAATGAGAACCGCATTACGTGTACAGTGCATTAAAAATCTAAGTCCTGTTAATGAAGGATAATTACACCAGTCAGCCTATAAATAGATTCTGTCAATCACTGACTGCAATGAGACTATTTCAGTATCCGTTGTAATAAACAAGCTGGCTGTCTGTGTTGAGATGAGTGAGGAAATGTTAATTTTTTATACTAGAGATAAAACTGGGATTGTTGAGGGTATTATAACATAACACAAATCAGTAATTTACACTGATTAATTAAATTAAGCCCACTCGTAGAATAAAAGTTTTAATTCTGACACAAGACGTTCATTAATTTGTCGCTCCCCGCTGCAGATGAGGCCTTCATACCCCCTGTCCCACAAGTGTCATCCCAACCCCATTGTCCCTTCTAATCTCCCAGTACCCGTTTTATAATATTTCTCACTGGCACTTTCTTAATCTCCCCAGCTATAATACTAATATTAATGCTCAACAAGTAAAAGTCGCGTAACATATCGGGCCGTCATTAACTATAGAGCCAAGCAAGCCTATAATGGCCCAATGCGTCTAAATATGAATAATGAGGTTAAATTAATTTAATTCTGAAAAATAAGTATAAAAATTCCGAACGCAGACGGCAACGTATTTACTCTACTGAAAAAGGGAGATGGGCCTGTAACATTGGAACAGTAATGCTAAAAATGAATACAGTTTGCAAATATTTTCCCATAGCCTTGATGAATCGGACAATTCGCATTTCAGTGTGGGAGTTTGGGCCTCAAACAAGACGGCAAGGGCGTAGCCAGGAGGGTAAAGGGGGTCGTACGACTCCCCGAATCCCAAAGGTCCGCAGCCGATATTCCCCACAGCAATCTGATACATGCCTACATTGAATTTGATCAAATTTCCCTTAACATGAAATCTTTGATCACTGCTGATATCAAATGTTGAACACCCCCCCCCCCTCCCAACCACCGGACCATCACCGATGGCCAATGGTCAAGTTGGAGGAGATTATGGGAGGGGGGTCACCCCCTCACATAATCTCCTCCAACTTGACCTCTGGCCAAAGCTTGGCCCCTGGCCATAGCTTGGCCCTTGGCCTAGTTTTTCTGTCGTTCTAGTTACCAGACATTCTCATGCATGAGTTGCGTTGTGGGCGACCCCCCTAAAAATAGACGACCTAACATTAAGTCCATAGATTTTTATGCTATACTAACTCCACACAAGCATGGTTAGCATGTTATGCCATGCTGCCGCCTAATATTGCTCAGCCCCCCCCCCCCCCCCCTTATTTGAGAATCCAACTTCCGCCCCTGCATTCAATAACATTCATTCATATAATGAGGCCTCTATCTGCCATAAACTTAGTTAACTATAGGCGAACTGATACCCCCCTCCCTCTTTTTTAATTATTGTTAAACTTCTTCCCTCAAAAGTGTGGATTGTGACTCCACACTGGATCGAGCCTTGGCCAATGTGTGCCAGCCTATGTGTTTGAGGAATTTTGTAAATTTGTTCAGGTCGTACATACACGTGAATGTAGGCCTACATGGTCTTGCACGTACGTACGGAAAGTGCTAAACAATTATAAACAATAAATAAACAGGCAGAGAAAAACATTGTGTTGAACAGTGTGTTGGCGACCCCTCCATTTCCGCATGTCAGTGTCACTGCTGTGATCGAGAAGTTATCAAGCAAGAATTAAGGAGGAAAAAATACATTTTGAAAAAGACATTTCCACCACTTGTGTAGTTCTGGTGTTTAACTGTTTGCTTGCCTGTACAAAATACGCTTTTTATCCCTAAAGCAGAAATCAGACGGTCGCCAATCAGAAAATAGTCTATCAGTCAATCCGTGTTTGTACGCCCAATCACGAGAAAGACGGTCCTTTGGGGTTATTCGACATTCTGATAATCGCATTGCACTTGAAGCTAAATAGTTAGTTAAAGGAAGGTGTATGTGGGTAGACAGGAAACAAAGAAAGAAAATTACAACTTTTTATTCAGCAATAACACTGAGTAGCCTGTATTTTTCACGAGTGCAAAGTCTTTCACACAGTCATGTCGAACACGTGCACGAAAATCCAGACATTTTTGCTGGTTGGTGAAAGTACATTTTGCTCCTATGCAGACCGCCCCCTTCTGTTAAATCGAATAAAACGTCATATTATATGCGTGGACAACCTTTCTTTTTTAACTGTTCAATCAAGTTCAGTGTGAAACTGGAAAAAAAACTGTACTTAAAAAAAGTTAAAGCGCCATCTGAACTAAAATAAGAAACTGTGCGAGGGGAAACTCCAATAGTGAGTGTACGCGTCATAATTAACCTATGCCGTCCATCATCTCATTCAACGTATTGAAGACAAATTATTAACCTTTCATTAGAGTCATGAAACCAAGAATGTAACAAATTTATCACAAACTCCCAATAAAAATCGACTGTAGATATAGAAATTACACCTCACAAAGTCTATTGAACTTGCACAGGTGAAGATGATTACAATACTTTGTTCAGTCATTAAAACCTGTGACAATAATCTTTTAATAAGACAATCACTACAGGGGTATTAGCGACCAGTGATATAATTGAACTATTGCTTGTTATTGTTTAAAGCTTTTTTTGTTCACCGACTCTCAGCAGCCTTTTGTTTTGTACATGTTAACTTCAAATTAATAGTCGAACAGGATCGCATGGCAAGATGAATAACCTGACTCCAATTTCATTTAACAGAGAAAATTAGCTTTTAGACCGCTTTCTCAGTTTAATCTTGGGATAAACTTCAGAAAAAATCAACAATGGAGGTGGGGAGGGGCGATGAAAGTCACGAGAGTGTGGTAATTTCCCCCACACACACTGATTTAATGGTTATCAAACTAAAATGCACGTGATGAGCAACGACTTTGATACGTAAGGTCTACGTTGATCTTGCAGACTGTGTTTTGACTTTACAGTACGTGGAGAGTGTATTATCACTAAATCACCCACAGTGTGGAGATTCCACCCAAGCAATAATTGCAAATTTGTTGCAAAGCATAACAAGCACAAGCAAAGTTTCAGCCAATGGACCTCCGGGTTAAACCCGGAGGTCCATTGGCTTAAACATTGCTTGTGTTTTTAGTCGATATATACAAAATTTGAAAGTTATAGTTTGGGTGATAAGTCCACTCCGCGGGTGATTTAGTTACAATCCACTCTCCACGCACTGCATATTAAGTTAAAACAATTTCCGTATTCAACAATATTATGGCGAATTAATAATTACAATTGCTGGTGGTCTTTCTTTTTGGGGGTGGGGTGGCGTGGGGGTTATCATTGGAAAATGTAATTATTCGATTCCAATTAATGAAAGCGAATAGAATGTCAATATATCACAAGCACGGATTCGTACAAATTATAATGAGGGGTCCAAAACCTGGGTAATTAAATTCAAGCCTTAATTCGTTGATTCTCCGGCAAGTGATGGGTCTCTTGGGGGAAATAGGTAGGGTTTACGATGGTATTAAAGGTGCTGGTAGAGACCTAATTTTGCGGGGGGGGGGGGGGGGGGTGGGGGTGTTGCCAGCAACCGGTAAATAAAAGAGATACACCCAACCTGTTTATTCTTGGACCTCCCCGGTTTATGTAGGCCATAATGTGTACCAGTAACAGGCCTCATCTTTGTTTTTAAAACATATTACTATTAAATTTTAGCTTGCCGTTATACACTTAGAGTACGAGTATTCACGTATTTATTTGCGTGAATGTGTCATTTACAACGACATTTATCAAATTTTCACCTGGTTGGCTTAAATTGTAATGAGTGCTCCTGACCCCTCGATACAGTTTACCGTTCGCCCAAGCATATTTTTCCAACGGCATTGAACACAAACACAACCAATTAATGTTTTTGAAGATACACATTTGTGCTGCGAATGCAAACCACCGTAGATCAACGCCGTTCTTCGAGTTGTTGTTTTTTCACAGTTTGCAGTGAGCATTGGTGGGATGTCACACATATTTGTGCCGGTGCCTCATTGGTCGGTAATAATTAATGGGCAGGATTACGGTCATGTCAGTGTGTCGAAAACAGAATAGCGCTTCGCAGATTAAAATGTCGTATTATTGATAATTTTTCGACACGTAAGGTCTGTCAAATGAATAATTTTCTTATGGTTATGCATTTTCGAACAAAATAGTTTTCTTTTGGTTGAATCAAATCTTGCCTGTTCGACATTTAGTTCGCAAGATGTGATTTTTTTGTCAGCCGTACTGATAGCTTGGTTAATTGGTTGCACCTGGCATTTTCCCAGTGCTATAGATAGTAACGCAAACCGGGTTCGTCACCCCTAGTTTAGCACTAGAAATCGGGGGTGATGGAAACCGGGTCTTTAATGGACTGTACACGTAATGCGGAAGTCACGCGATTTTTTCCCTGAAATTTACTGTCCAATTCAAAATATCGCTTGACGTAATTAGAGAATTCTGTTCTGGAACACATTTATCTGATTGGGCATGTGCTCCCACTTGCGGGCTCACGGCCCGCTGGGGTTCCCATTAATCATTTTAGCAAAAATACCTTATGAGGTTTCAGATTCTTACGCTTTGCACAAGTTATCGAGAACCTTAATGGTTCATCAGTTGTGATATCGTCGCCTGAGTGCTAGGGGACATAGAACATTCTAGCACTCAGCCGACGATATACCATAACCCTTCCTCGATGCATGGTGCAACGGGTAAATCTATATTTAATTTAATATCTGTTTCACTTCGTCCCACATATCAGGAAATGACGCCAATAAACAACACGAAGTTGTAAGTATGACTCCAACCAGTTCTACCTGTTCTCGAAAAAATAGTTACAATATTCATGATAAAGTCTCGGTTTTCTTGAACTGCCTCATGAATTAATCTTATCATGGTGAAACTTTGTCTTTTGTCTTGCCATCCTAACGTGATTACCTGTAGCATTATAAGCTGAGTAGGTATAAAAGGCGGATTCTGTATCACTTGTACACGATTTTGTACATGTACACGTACATGGATGTACACCTCCATAGGGTTCAGTGTTAAAATCGTGTACAAGTACACAAAATGTCGTTTTTTATGGTGATACAGAATCCGCCTTTGGTTTTGAGACTCTCAGATCGCACTTTCAAATACCCGTTGGCGAACGCGTACATGTACACGTCGCCCAAGAGTGAAAAAAAATGTATGACATTTTAAGAAAATATGATTAAAAATTTGTTCTCTACGTTCCCATCGCGGATTTGACCATCGATCCATCGTTGGTGGACGCGAGCAAAAAACGTTTTGCGGATTCCGTATTAGCATCAAAAAGTGGTTTGCGGCTTCTGTATCATCTTGTATCACCTAAGTAGGTATACGTTCACCAACGGGTATTTGAACGGTTAAAGTGCGATCCGATTGGTGAAACCCATTTGCGGATTCCAGATAAAAAAAAATCGACCCATGTACGGTACATGGAAAAAATGTGATACCGAACCCGCAAACCACTGCCACGTTTCCCGATCGCGTTTGGGACGGTATAGGGTGCGATTTGATCGGTGAAAAAAACGATTTGCCGATTTCATCTCTTGAGTTTTGTGAGAGGTGAATCGTGATAGAATCGCTTTTGAGGAGAGGAAATAAAAAAGTGGGAAATAAAAAAGTGATTGATATATATAGGAGAGAAAAAAAATATTAATAAATAGTTATTTAAAAAATAAAATATATCAAATCGAATAGATAATAAAAAATACATAAATCATGAGTGCTTCCCAGACTGTTAGAGCAAGGTTTCTTTTAAAAATGCTGATGAGAGCCTACGTATTCTGCGTGAACGAACAACTAGGTCGCCCCTTGTTAGAACGATGCGTCAGATGTCGGGATCACCTAGACTTCGATCACGAGAATCATTCGTGTCTGACGATGGAAAGGGAAAATATGGTCATCAAGTATTTCAAACCGGCGTTCGAACGCGTTCAAATTGACGAAGTGATCATGTTTTGGAAGAGATTACTCTTCTGTAAGGATCGAGACAAGCCCACAGTTTCGGAAGAACTGAAATTGGCGCGTAGAAGTCTGACCTTAGAAGACAAGGGACACATCATGAAATTATTGTTCAATGAAGCATACATCTAAGTTTTTCTCGTTGATATAAAATAAGGGAGAATAGAAAATAAAAAAAATAAATACACACATAAATTTTTTTATCTAATATTAGAAAGAAAAAAAAAACACAAAAATGAGAACCAGAAATAAATTGTATCCGACGTTAGATGACGACGAGGACGAGAAGCCGACGACACCATCGCTAGAAGAAAAAGAAAGAGGAGAGAGGTATCACATCGATCAAATCAGTAGAATTCAAGCGTTTCTAACTCGAAAGAGAGATTCTCGCCGTTCTCTCAAGAAGAAGTATTCGCGTTTCGTGAAATTCATCAACACGATCGACACGACACTCATCACGATTTCCATGGGTTTACACGTGCCCGGCATCAGATTGTTGTCGACCGCGGTCGGTATTCCGATCGTGTTAACCATAGAAGGAGTGGCTCTCACCGCCGGATTGTTTAGCACGCTCGGAAACTTTTTGAGTAGGAAATTATATCTGAAGGCGAGGAAACATGACAAGATTCGCATCTTGGCCGACTCCAAGATCGACACGATATCCGAAATGATCTCGATGGCATTGAAAGACGGTAGGATATCAGACGGAGAATACTTCGTGATATTGGGTGAGAAAACGAAATACGAAGCCATGAAAGAAGCCGTGAGAATCAAGACTCGTCAGATCATCAAGGAAGAGATGAAGGATTCTCTCGTGGAAAAGGGGAGGAAAGAGGCTAGGGAGGAATTCAGTAAGATGATAGACTGAAGAGCAGTGATTGAAAAAAAAATATATATAATAAGAACAGAATTTTAAAAAAAAAATATTAAATTTATATATAAAATAAAAACGAAATTAATTTAAATAACTCTTAAAAATGTATTGCGTAAAGTGTAAGAGAGTTACCGAGACGAGTAATTCTCAAGAAGTAGGAACTAAAAATGACAGACAGATGCTTCACGGAATTTGCGACGTGTGTGGTTCTATCAAGACTCGATTCATCAAAAAAAAGAATGCGAGCAAAGGTAAAGGCATCGTGAATAAAATGATCAATAATCTACCTTTCGAAATGCATCTGCCTGGTCACAGTTTCACGGGACCTGGAATGAAATTGAACAAGAGACTCAACGCCGATCTGACTCCTAAATCTTGGAGCAAACCTGTGAATAGGGTGGACGTGGACGTGGCCACGTATGATCATGATCTGTGCTACGCCGGACATCCCAACACCAAGACTCGCAACGATGTCTGCGATAAAAACATGTTGGGGAAATTGAGAGGCATATCGAATCCGACCAGGAGAGAGAAGATAGAATGTTTGCTGGTCGGCTATCTGATCGGTGCGAAACGTCGATTCGGATGGGGCGTTGAAAAAAAAAAAGCGCATCTGAAAAGAAGAAGCAATGATTATTGATGAGCGAATTGGCCGAGGAGTTACACAAACCCATCGTGCATAAATTTCGAAAGAGAAGGGTGTTCGTGAAGGGTTTGGATGATATTTGGTCTGCCAACTTGGTCGACATGAGATCGTTTTCGAGGTGGAACGAGGGTGTCAAATATCTATTGACGGTCATCGACGTGTTTTCCAAATACGGTTGGATCAGAGCTTTGAAGAATAAATCGGGACCTTGTGTCGCCGAAGCTTTGAAGAGCGTGCTCGACTCGTCTTCTTGAAAACTGAATAAATTGTGGGTGGATAAGGGAAAGGAATTCTACAACAAGCACGTTCATCGATTGGTTGACCTCTACTCGATCGAAAACAAAGAGAAAGCCAGCGTGATGGAACGCTGGAATCGAACGATGAAGGAAAAGATGCATGGATACTTCACGGCGAATTCGACCAAGAAATACATATACGTTCTGAACGGTCTGGTCAAAGATTACAACAACACGCGACACAGATCAATCAAGATGACTCCCGCGGAAGCTAGCAATCCTCGAAATGAAAAACGGGTCTACGCGAATCTATATCCCGAGAGATCTAAGATCAGGAAGAAGTCTAGAACGCCGAAATTTGCGGTCGGCGATCGAGTGAGAATCTACGCTTATAAGAAGCACTTCGAAAAGGGTTATACTCCTCGATGGACCTCGGAAATCTTCATAATAATCAAAATATTTCACACCGATCCGGTGACTTACGAAATCAAAGCTTTGGATAGGGAAGAGATCATCGAAAAGTTTTACGAGCAACAATTACAGAAGACAAAGTTTTGATAAAGAAAAACAAATTTCTTTTATTTACTCTCTTTAACATTTTCTTGTTTACACATATATATATAGGAGAGAAAAATAATAATAAAAAATAATTAAAACTATTTTTAGATAAAAAAAGCAAGCTAATTAATAAACAAAAAAAACAAAAACCCTTTAAAAATGGCAAATATACTAGATATAGCACAAAGCATAGTGAAAGATGAAAGTATTCAAGAATATGAGGTTCCCGAATACGAACCGGTAACCGGAACGAGTTTGAACAATGCGGGAGAGATAAGAATCAATGTCGAAACTCAAGATCTGTTCATACATCCTAGCGAGAGTTACATAGTGGTGCAGGGATGTCTCACCAAGGAAGATGGGAGCGACTACGCCGACGACGACACGGTTACTCTAGCCAATAATGGAATCATGCATCTATTCAGTAATATAAAATACATGCTATCCAGACAAGAGATAGAATCTGTTTTTCATCCCGGTCAGGCCACCACGATGTTCGGACTCTTGACGTATCCTGATGATTTTTCGAAATCCAGAAGACTTAATCAGTTGTGGATGAAAGACACCGTCGGCTCTGCTAGCGCCGTCGCCGCCGTGATATTCGACTACGTCGTCAAGACGTCCAGACCTAAAGGGACGTTTTCATTCAGGATACCTTTGAAACACATCTTCGGATTCGCAGACGATTACAACGAGGTCATGTACGGATTCAAACACAATCTGACGTTGATTCGAAAAGGAAACGACGATGCAATAGTGAGACTCACTGTGACCGATGCGGGTAAGATAACTCTACAGAAGATATTGTGGTTCGTTCCGCACGTGGAGCCTTCAGTCGTGGAAAAAACGCGTCTCTACAAGATCATAGAATCCAAGAGTAAATTGCCTGTGTGATTTAGAATGAGACAGTGCGACATGGCTAGCATTCCACCCTCCACAAATCACTTCGATTGGAGATTGACGGTGAAATCCGCTTCTGAGAGACTGCGTTTCATCGTGATTGCGTTTCAAACCGATAAGGACGGGTCTCAGGAAAAGAATGCGTCGCTGTTCGATCACTGCCATTTGAGAAACATACAAGTGTTTCTGAACGCCACAAGATATCCAGCAATCGATTACAATGCGTCGTTCAACAAGAACAATTTCTGCAGACTGTACGGCGACGCCGCTGATTTTAGAAAGAAGGCTAGATGAATTGATGAGCAACCCTAACATATCTCCTGGTGAATACAAGTTGATGTATCCCATGTTCGTATTCGACGTCAGTAAACAGAGACAGAGTGAACGACTCAAGAGTAGCATCTTAGACATTCAGATCAAGATGCAATTTGGTAGGAACGTGCCAAGAAAAACCGAAGGCTTCAATCTAGTCCTGTCGGACAGAGAATTACAATTAGAATCGGATGGAAATAAGATGTCGATTATTCGATGAGAGACGTGCGTGAAAAAAAATAAAAAACTAAATAAAAAAAGTAATGAGTAATTATTAAAAACAAAAAAAACAAAAAAAAAATAAATAAAGTAATGAGATCTAGAGAGATTGAACATCTTTCTAAATCTCATTACTTTTTTTTTTGTTTTTAATAATCACTCATTATTTTTTTTTAATTAATTATTTCCATGCATTCACTGTTTGTTCAAAGGATCTAGTTCGATCAGTAGACTCTCCACGGAACTGGCGGCTTCGGGATTATTGGTTTTCGTAACGAAATTAATCCTATCTCCAGCATTCACTTTGAGAGGCGTGCCGAACGTGCTAACATTTGCGTGTTGATTCTCAGTCTTTTCGACGCTGTATCTCTTATCGCTCTCCACTCCATTCACCACGAGATTAACGACCGCTCTGTTATTCAAATCCGAGGAAGCCAGAGCCATTCGAATGATTTCACCTCCCAACGGCATGGGATATCCTACCTGACCATGTTTCAATCCGCTACCTCCGTTTCCGAAAGACCACTCGGTTTTTCCCTCCTCTAACGTGCCGGCCTCCTCGGCCCACATGGTGATCAATTTTATAGCATATTTGAGTCTTTCCACCACCGAAACCAGGGTGCAGGCGTCCGTCATGTTCACGGGATCTGGTAGATTCGTGAGCGCGTGTCTCCCTTTCTCCAGACCGAGTTGTCGTCCACGTACTTCCTGCTGACCATGCTGGAATCGAATTCGGGATCGTGATTGAGTCTGAATAAATTCTCACCATTTATGTTGATACCACCCTCCATGGTTCCGCCAGATTGTTTGTTCAGGTAGAGATCATCCACTTGCGATTCTATGTATTCTTGTGATCGTATCACGGCAGTAGCCCTTGTTGACCGCGGTTGAGTCCGCATCCGTGTCGTAAACCTTCGACAGATTCAATATCTTGTTGAATCCTGCATTCAGATCCGATTTCATTTCTCGTCTGTCAGACTTTCTCTGTTCCAGATCTACGTAGTGTTTGGTCGCCACGTCCTTGGGATTCGTGGGAGTGGCCACGTTCGTTATCTTGTTAGAATTGGCGTTCAATTCCGAGTGCATCATTTTCTGAACGTATCTATTTCTCAGGTGTTTGCTGAATCTCGCGTGAGAGTCGTCCGCGTATTTCTTGGTCGCAGCATCAGTGGGATCTATGGGATTTGCGACATTCACCAAACATTTAGATTTCAGATCGAGATCATTGGTCATGGCTTTATCCACGTAATTATCTAGCATGATTCGTTCAAAATCCGCGTTCCCCCTGTCGACGTATTTTTTAGTTGCAGCATCTGCGAGATCTATCGGCTCGGGAAGATTGCTTCTTATCGTTCATGTTCAAAGGTTCCTCTCGATGTTTGTATCTCCGAATGTAGCAATGCCATAACCATCACCGACTTTGAGCGTCTTCCTCTTCTTTTTGGGTTGACTGTCGTCGTCACTTCTACCAAATTTATTGACTGGCATGTTGTTTTGAGATTTTTGTTTTAAAAAAAAATATATTTCAAATGCAGTTTATTAAAAAAATGAATTATTTCACTTATTTTATATTTTCGTTTTTATTCGATTAAATTTTTTTAAATAATTTTTTATCTTTATATACTATAAAAAAAAATCTCTCTCTAATGTAAATCATTGAGAATGTCTTGAAACCGATCTCCTTCAGACCATCTTTTGAGAACGTAAAGACACAGGTGACCGCAAAACACTTGATCTGTTGATTGCACTTGTTCCATGTTGTAATGAACCATCGATTTGTTGAAATAGTTCTTTATTTCTTTCGGTGGTGAGATTCCGTAGCTGTCGAAATAATAATTCTTCTTCCCATTCTTGAACCACGCCACCCAGTGAGTGCCTTCACCCGATAAATCGTCTAGATTTAAAATTCTGCATTCCGATTGTTGAGGTCTTCTCTTCGGCAAGGCATCTCTGGAAAACACGCCTAGAAAATCTTTGATTTTCAAATCCTTCGCCGCATTTGACAGATCGATGTTGGATAGGGGTTCGTTAGGTAAGACGACACCTTCTATGGATATTTCTATTTTCTTATTCATAAATGCGTATATTTTTTTTTTTATTTATTTATTTTATTATAATTCACTAAAATGACGTTATTTTTTTTTATTTTTTTATTTTTCTTTTTAAACTAACTCTATGGACTTCCATAATCTTGAATCCGTCTAATTCCTCGACTTCCAAAATCTTGAATCTGTTTAATTCCTCTTGATTTTCGGGAATCCTATCATCCTTAATCATATCTGGAATCTTATCAGCCACAATCATATCTGAACTCCTATCATCTAAAATTAGATCCAAAGTCCAATGTCCGAGTGCCAAAGTGCTTATTTTATTGTCTAACACGAATCTCTTATCGTCGTCAGCCGTCAGCAAAATCTTGTTGACTATTTCGGTATACAAGTCGTGATTTTCGCTTCGAATCGATTTCATAGTCTTATACACTGGACCACTTCCTAACAGACAATCTTTGTACTCTCGGAAAGAGATGTTTTTCTTCACCACGCACGCTTTAACCCCTTTGCACTTCTTGATCTCTTCATCTTCTAGACGATAAGCATACAGTTTAGGTCTCAAGCCCACGAATTCGAGGATTTGTTTACCGCCGCTCTTGTCCTTAAATTTACCTAACACCTTCTTGTTGTCATTCGATTGAATGTTGGACGGGTGATCGACGGGATAATTGCTCATGTCGAACCACGCGGCCACGTCTGGAGATATATCTCGGTAGACGTCTTTCATCTCTATCTCATAAACTAAACTGTCTGTGTCGGTGAACAGTAGTTTGGCTTTATCACCAAATTTTCGTTTGACGTTATCATAGCGAAACTCATACATCAATCACTTGCTGATATCTAAGATGATCGGTCCGAGATAATACGGTTTTTTGAACTTCAGGTGCGTCTTTTGCATGTGAACGGCCACTAGATTTTCGTCGAATATGGTTTGGAGTTTGTAATTGGGTTTCGCCACTAATTTTTTAGCTTGTTTTATCAGATATGACGAGTCGAACGGCAGTTCTCTTCCTGATGTTTTCCATTGATTTACCATACACGCAGTTGTTCATGAGTTTGAAGAAATCTTTTTCGAAATCGTTCTCGGCTCGAATTCTGAGATTCGTGTTGAGATTGATGTATTTTTTCATCCAGGAGACTCTTCGTTGAATCAAATGATGCGATATGTGTTGACTACTTTCATCCCGTAATTGACGTATTGTTTCAA
Organism: Pictodentalium vernedei; assembly: GCA_031216915.1. Lineage (NCBI taxonomy): Eukaryota > Metazoa > Mollusca > Scaphopoda > Dentaliida > Dentaliidae > Pictodentalium > Pictodentalium vernedei. The sequence continues at coordinate 654,423,723 of CM062295.1, forward strand.
ATTCTCACTGTAGACGACGTAGTTACGTTTGTTAAATAAATTGGGAATGAGTTTTTCCTCGTCTCCTTCGTTCGGTTCCATTCGTTCAGGAGTTAACGGATAATCATTGTGTAGATCATGTAATTGTTCCGGATAGTTCAAATCGACTTCTAAAATACAAGGATAGTCTCTCCATTTTTGCATCTCTTCCTGTTTCGTTACCCATTCGAAATTTCCAATTGGTAAAGGATGACTCATAGCCCAACGATACAAATTATTAGCGTCCCAATACTGTATGTATTTATTCGACCATTTCGAATCGAAACCTTCTTTCATATAGGGATTGTTAGCTTCAGAATATCTGTGGGAGATCATCGAGATGCCACCTCTCATAGCTCTTTCGAACATGAGCAACATGTCCACATCGGATAATAATTCCAATTGGACTCCGGTGGTCTTCAACAGAGCGTCCCACGCCCGACCGTGTGTGGTGAAATACCAAGTGGGATCCAGATCGTAATTTCGACAACAAACGTCTCGAAAATTTTCGAACACGTCTGCCAAGAGCAGACTGTCAGTCTTTAGATAGAGATCGTGATAATCTCTCATGGTTTTCATATCGATTGATTTCCACACGTTTTTGGCGTGTTTGTAATTCTCGTCGGAAATGTTCGATTCGTATAATTTCGAATAAAAATCTTCTTTCGAAGGTAGTGTGGTGTCGGCGAATCTCTTTAGATCATTCATGTAATCATAAGGATAGACTCCTTTCCTCAACATGACGTCTACTCGTTCTCCAAAATGTTCGCTCGTGATTTTAAATTTATCCTTGCTCATGTTATCGACTAATTTTTCCAGAGCGGTCGACATGAATTTAAAACTGTCGATGAAACGTATGCCTCTACGAATGAATTTCATTTTTTCTTTCAACGTCTCTCCGTTGATTACTCTTTTCTTCTCCATGAGTTTCCATTTCGTGAAGGAAATGTATCTTTCTTCACTGTTCGCGATGCAATTTAATTTTTCGTGGGAGGTGCCGAGATTTTTCATGAACAGATGACTGTCGTAACCCGAGAGATTGTGAAATATCACCGGATAGAAAACGGCATCTTAATATTTTAAATTACACTTGCTGTGAGCCAGACCGCAATACAGACCATGTAATGATCGTGGTCTCTGACCTTCTTATTTTCCTCCGAATTCTCATTGAATGATTGTCTGCATATGTGACATTCGGTGGCTCTGTTATTTTCGTCCTGCTGCTCTCGCATGATGATCATTTTCACCGTAGTTTTGAATTTGTCGTATAACATTTGAATTTTCACTTCTAACTCTTCCACGAACCTTTGAGCCACGTCGTCGTCTTCGCACTGTTTCGTGTAGATGAAGGGACCCATGTCGTGTTGCGAGTCGAAAGCACATTTCACGTAAATGCAATAACCCGAAGGCATGTGTTTTTGATATCTTTCGACGTAACTTTGAAGAGCGTTAGTTTGGCAGGAACTCATTTTCACGGTGAAACATTCAAAATCGGCGTACACAACGAATGGTACTTTTAACCTTCTATTGCGATTTTCAAACTTCACGATGGTGTTGGGTTTGGGCATTTCGATGGCGACACCTTGATTTTCATTGCAATATTCCTGATGTTTCGCTAACGATTTTTCGCTCTGAAATGCGTTCATGCAGTTATAACATAAGCATATCTTTCCTTTATGTTTATTATTTTGTCTCGACAGTAATTGACTCGGATGTTTAACCCAACAATAATGATGATTGTCACCATTCGAAATCAATAATAAAATAATCGTCTTTTCTCTTTCGAGATATGAAGTCTGTTTGAGAGGATAGATCGTTCGTTTTTCATCGTCATATCCCAAGACGTTCACCGGTACGGTAGGATTTTGAGCCTCGAAACGTTCGATGTGTTTTAATTGCATTGGAAAAGTCACTCCGGTCCAATCGAGATTTTTAGAAGTCTCCTCGTAACGTGAAACTCTATCGGAGTTCATTTTGACAGGGTATAAAGCGGAGGTGACTGTCCATTTAAAACACTGATCTTCTTTAGTTCTAACGTTAATCACAGCATTTTGTTTAGCTAAGAAATACGGTAATTCCACGTAGGAAGATCCTTTCAACGAATCGTTTTCAGTTATATGAATTTCGAGTTTCAACACCTCATCAAATGTCCAATTACTACCTTCACGTTGATAATTTGCGAGAGACGTCAACATCTTGTCTTTCATCTTTTCGAAAACGTCCGATAAATCTGAACCTCGAAATATGGGTTCGACGTTAGATCTGAAAAATGCATTTGCTCATGTGTTTGCGAAACAAATCCAATACTTTTTTCTTCACCCATTCCATGAACAATTTTGGATCAATTTTCTTGAACGAGGGAACCACGTTGAAAGTTTTAAAAGCGCCTTTGATCGCACTCTCCCATTCTACAGGCTTCGATTGGAATAGTTCCATGATGAGTCGTGCTACATATTCTTCTCCTTTCCCTTCGTTGATTGCTTGTCGAATTTCGCTTGATATATCTCGTTTGTCTAGAATTTAAAGTACATCACTCGTTTTCGTTTTTTTTTTTCCCTTTGAAACTTGAAGTTCTTCAATGGCTTTTCGTTTTTTGTTTTTTTCGACATCGGCATTTTGATTCCTTTTACTATCTTTTTCTTCTTCTCATTTTTCACAACCGATGCATTTTTTGACGTCGTTGCTATCGACATTTCATTTGCCTTTCCATCGTTTCGCAAATATTCCTGTATGACTTCAATTTTTTTTTATTTAGTTCTATGATTTCTGAAATGTGGAATTTTTAATACTTTACAAATCTCGTTTAACTGAGGTATGGTTTTCTCATTTAAATTTTCCATTTTTTTATTTGTTTGCTCCATTTGTAAGAAATTATTTTTTGTTTTCGAATTTTGTATTTAATAATAATTTGTTAAAAGTGTTAAAATTGTTTATATATATGTTTTAATTCCTTCAAAAAAAAAATTTTTTTTTGATGAAATTAATCAATTTTTTATGTTCCTTAACGTGAAAAAATTGAATTAATACGAGAAAAAAGGACGTTAAATTTAAACTTTTATTTATATAAAGAGAAAAACACTTTTACAAAAAAAAAATGTTTTCACATTAAAGAAAATTAAAATTATAAAAACTTTCTTTTTCTTCTATATATATAAATAGTAAAAAAAAAAAAAAACTTTTTTGAATAAATTATTATTTAAATACAAAATTTAAAATATATATTATTTGTAAGAATTCATAAAACAAAAAAACAAATAATCGATCATGACAACAACACCTAAAAGATGCGAATTGATATTGAAACGAGTTGAAATATGAAAGAAATTCGGTTTTAAAATCTATAGATTACAACAACACGATTCCATCGAAATGAACGAGGTCAAGATGAAGGGCTTAGAGCGCAAATACGACAAATATAACATGCCTTTGAAATTGGACAAAGCCATGCTCAGTTTGTTTTATGACTACCAAAGCGATCTACAGAAAATCGTCATCGCCAAAGATAGAGAATTCGACAAGGACGATTTGTCGTTGTCCTATGGAAGTTACATATATCCGAAAATCTCACTGGAACTCGTGGACAAATTGGGTGGTGAGAGCGCGTTCACCGATGTAAAAAAAAATAAAAAAGTAAAGATAAACATTCAACACATTTTTGAAAAAGGATTGCTAATAACGGACTTGGAAATATAAACAATAGAGAGATTGATTTTTTAGCGAAGAAGAAGGAGAAAAGAAGTAATGAGATCTAGAGAGGTTGATCATCTCTAGATCTCATTACTTTTTTTTGTTTTGTTTTTTTTTTTTGTTTTTTTTGTTTTCCTTCTTCACTATTGCCCATATATTATAATAACATTTCCTTTTTTCTCAAATTTCAGCATCGATTCTTCTTTTCTTTTTTTTGTGATATGTTACGTTTTTTTATAAGAACACATTTGTTTATCCGAATCATAATTATGAACGAATATTGTGCATCTCTTGGTAACACTCGCATCATTACCATTCTCTTCAGAAGGTATTGGTGACGGTGGAAAACGTCTCATTCTTTTAAATTTCAACCGTCTATCCCAATCTTTATTTAACTCTTTTATCAGTTCTTTCCTTAGATATCCATCATTAGCGTCTAACTGTTTTTCCACATCTTTTTCGCACTCTATCTCGCGGTATTCATCATTATCGGCTAATTGTTTTTCCACCTTTTTATCCATTTTATATATTATTTTATACTTTCTATGATTTATATTTTATGTAATTATATAATTTTTACATTATAATAACATACTCAAAATCGGTATATTCTTAAATGGTGAATTCTCACCAAACAACAAACCCTTACCGAGTCTCTCAACGTTCCGTCCACTCTTCAGATAGAGACCGTTTCCACTCAAAGAGTTGTCACCTCTAACGGGTTCTAGATACAATCCTTTACTGCTGTCGTCTACGTGGACGCGACACACGGCTCCTCCCTTCTTCAAAAACAGTCTGCTGCCACCCATTAATTTTTCAACTGCCGAACTCGCGAGTCCCGTGAGAGCTCCCACGCCGAGAGTCTTTCCGAGAAAGGGTAATGCCTTTGCGGCGAAGGGTAATGCCTTTGCAGTGATTCATGCCAATGGCGGTAGGAAACTGTCTTTCATTCTCAAATTGTATCTCAATTGAGCGGGACTCAATCTCACCATCAACCCTCTTCCATCACGAATCGCTTTCTCCATCCTTTTGATTTGACTTCTGGTCCAGGCGATCGAATCCTGACCCCACTCGTCAGATCTTCGTGAGTGAATTTGAATCTCAACGCCTCACCTCGAGTTGTTAACGCTCTCTTAAGTTTCTTCCTCTGTCCTGCGGATATGTTCACGTTTTTAACCACGCATTGAGTCATAATTCTTTTTTTAAAATATATTTTCTTCAATTGTTTTTTTGTTTTAATGATAATATATATTAAATAATTTTGTAAATTAATATTGCGTTTATTTTATTTTGTTATTTATATATACACAATATTTTTTTTTTTTTGCTTTTATATTTCTCTTATGTGAAATCGTATCGTCACCCTCTCTCCGCGAAGATCTAACAGTTCCCCATTTTGATCCATCAATGTGGTTTTGAGACTATACAACGTGTCTAAAATCACTGATAGATAAACTAAATTTCGAGGTCGTTCCACGATCTTATAACCCGGCGACACGTTTGGAAAGAAGGAATAGATCGTCGGTTGAGCGCTACCATTCACATAGCTTCCAGCAATAACATCCACGTTCACCAGAATGCTATTGACTGCGAGAATGTCGACCGTATTTTCAGATGCCGCTTGGCCTCGATACATCTTTCGATCGAATCCCAGCATCTTGCCTATAGAATCGTCCGTGTTGAAATCCACTCGAAAATTATCTTCCAAATCCAACATCGTCTGTAAGGTATTAGGATTGGGAGCGAGTCTGATCTTGTTGCTTCCCTTTCCATCCATCTTCATTCGCGTCTGAATGTAATTGTTTAAATCGTCTATGTCGTAACTTTCTTTGGGAATTCGAATCTCCAACCAATCCACTCCGTCGGAATACTTAAACGAGTTATTCTTTTCGGTGACTTTGGGAAAGGAATAATAAGTCTCCAGATTCACCAGCGCCACCTCGTATCTTTTCTCTCTATTCAATTCGATGGAAGGTTCGAATTTCGTCGCGAATCGAGTCGAATCGCCACTCACCACGATTTGAATGGATTGTTTTGCAGCCGTATTCTCGGCTATCCGTTCTAACAATTCTCCTTGCTCGAACATTATATTTAATTTTATTTTTATTTTTTCAAAAACTATCTATTTGAAGATTTATTATTTTCTAATTTTTTTTATTTTCACGCTCTATCTTATTATCATCAGAAACATAAAACTTGTCGAATCCGCACCGATATTTTCCACGATTAAATTCGCTAGTCAAATCGATCACGACGAAATTGTAAAGTCCTCCATCCCAAACCCTCTTACAGAATCTCCTGAATTCTGCCACGCTCATGTCGTTTGTGACGTGATCGCTGTAGATGTGATTGAGATTCTTGAGATCTTGGCGAAAGAGACATAGAAAATTAGCGTTCTCCCTTATCGTCTGTCTGGGCAATCGAAAATAATTCTGCGACAGATAGAAACAGTCCACGTTGCTGTGACGACCCCTAACGTAATACGATTCCCATCGGTTCTGACTCTCCAAAAGCAGATCGTCGAAAATCATGAGATTCTCATCTTCCGATTTCAATTCTCTAGGATCCGGAACATCACTAGCGTTCTCATAAAATCGACACTCGACGATGCATTTCTCTTCATCAATTCCATCGCCGCGCCGTCCAAAATAGTCGAAAGAGGAGCTTCACTTTTGTCGAATTCCTCCCTACTGTCAAAGATTCTGGCTATGACGTCCTTAGGCAATCTGCGATCCATACACTCTCGAAGCAATCTGTATTCGGGTTGAAACAAGCTCTTGCCAAACACAAACAATCTGTCGTAATCCAACCAGTCGGGTCGGGACAACAGATTCATCAACAGATTGGTCTGTCCACAATTCGATTTTCCCACTATCAAGCCTCTTATGCTTTTGGGAAAGAACTCATTATTCGACCTCTTAGTCGCGGCGTCGTTCCAAGACATATCTTTAATGTTCATCTTTGTTTATTTTTTTGTTTGTTTGTTATTTTAGATTTTTCAAACACAATTTTTTATGTTTTTTCAAACTCAGTTTTTTAATATTATTATTTATTTATATTACATCGTCGCGAGTTTTCTTCAATCCAGATCCACTCGTCATTTTGGCTAAATCTTGTATGGGTACCACAGCATCCTTAAAATCTTTCCAACTTTTCGGCGTTCGCTCTAACGTAGCTCCCTTCGGCGGTGGACTGATCAACTTGTCGATCAACGCGTCAGCTGCCCTCTTGCCAGCCACAGAAGCTATCCTACCACTGGCTTCGGAAGCGGCTTTCTTACCAGCATCCAAAGCCGTCTTCTTACCAACCTCAAACGCGGTCGATGCGAGTTTTCTACCTGCATCGCTCGTGAACGCTCGCATTATAGAATCGACGATGCCAGAACCGCCTTGAACGTAAGTTCTGATGTATCCCCTGTTCTTTATCACCAACATATTTTTTATTTTATAATATATATTCTGTTTTCACTGGTAAATCGTTTGTTGTTTAAATACTTTTATTATTCTAGTGTAAAATTTACTATTTTTTTTTATTTTATATATTTTGTTTGTTTGTTTCTCTCTACTTATTATATACATCAATCCTTCAATTCGTTCATCAGCCTTTTATAATGTTTTTTATTCAAAACCTTCTGTTTTAACAATTCGTCAGATATAGTAACTATTTCATTATCTGACCCCGTGTTACCAGCACGTCTACTTGCCATCAACAAACTCAATCTGTGAGACAGAGCGTCAGAATCGCTCGGAAGAAAAGTGGTTTCCACCCCTTTGGCAGTCACCGATTCGACGAACTTCTTATGCGAATTCCATATAGGTTTCACCACTTTCGTCCACTTGTAACCTCTGTTGGCTTTAGGTCTCGTTTCTCTGTCATCGTTATTTCTCTTCATGGCGATGGTCTGAACCAGAATGTCACCGTAATTGTTGTAATCCTGTTCCGTGTAATCTCCAGGCTTGTCGAAAAGGAGCAATTTGCGCAGCTGTGTCACCCACAAAAGTTCTACCGTGCGAATCCTTATAAATTCCATACAACAGATCTCTCTTACCACCATCCTCAGACGACGCGACGCTATGAGTGGTGATAGTCGAAGCTGTATCATCGCACAAATCGGTTTCGATTCTCATAATCCGGTGTAGATTGAAAGGAAAACTGTTTTGTAAAACTACCGTCAACGAACCCATTCTCAAAGAACTCTCTTTTATGGGTCTCAATTCTTCAACTATCTCCTTCTTGCTTCGCTCTTGAACCTCCGTCACGGGTTTAAATATTTTTGTGGCCTCGCGTTTGAGTTCAATCTCTCCAAGACGTCTGCTTCTGTCAGCCGATTGAATGCCCTTCTTGGCCCGTTCATATTCATTTAAAAGCCGATCTCGGCGTTTAGCATCCATCTGTAAAAACATTTTTTTCGTTTTCTAAATTATTAATATTTCCTTTAGAGTATGCTAACTTGAGTTATTTATTATTTTCAAAATTAAATGTATAATTATTTTTATGTTTTATGTTTTAAGTAAATAAAAATCTTCTGTCTTTAATATAATAACTAAAACACTAGTTGAGGAAAAACATTTTACATGATAAACTCTATAAATGCGTTTTGCCTCTGAACGCGTTAAAATCGCATCACAGCTTATTTCACTCAATGACGAACTGGAGAACTTTGAAAAGTTTGAAAGTTTTAGTACATAAGAAACCGGTTTCTGATTTAACGCGTTTGAAAATAATTACATCTGTTAAAAGGATTCATTCGTATCTCAAATTATTCACTAAGTGACAAACTGCAGAACTTTTGAAAAAAGTTTAAAAGTTTTAGTGTACAAGAAGCCAGTTTCTGATTTAACGCGTTTGAGAATAATTACATCTGTTAAAAAGGGTTCTTTCATGTCTCCGAACATTATCACGAATATATTAAAAATTATTTACCACTAAAACCTAATTAAGTGGAAAATGCGTTTTTATTATCTATTATTAAAACGATCCATTAAACGAAAAACCTTCATTCACACCAGAATAAACATGAGTGTCAATTTACCTATTAAAATTCACTCAAGTGAAAAAAAGTTTTATAATAGAATTTTTATTGAATGAAACAATTCTACGAACTATTTTTTATTTGAATGAAAGAATTCTATAAAGTGTTTTATTAAAATTTATTTCACAAAATTTATTTCACAAAAAATTCCTAATTTTTATAAACTCAATTTTTTTTTCATTGTAAACGGAAAAACCTTCATTCATACCAAAACAAAACATGAATGTCTATTTTTACAGATTCAATTTTATAATCGACTCTTTTGAACGAAACCTTCATTCACACCAAAACAAAAACACGAGTGTCAGCTTTACCTTTCATTCACACCGAAACAAAACATGAATGTCTATTTTTACAGATTCAATTTTTATAATCGACTCTTTTGAACGAAAACCTTTTATTCACAAAACTCAAGAGATGAAATCGGCAAATCGTTTTTTTCACCGATCAAATCGCACCCTATACCGTCCCAAACGCGATCGGGAAACGTGGCAGTGGTTTGCGGGTTCGGTATCACCTTTTTTCCATGTACCGTACATGGGTCGATTTTTTGATCTGGAATCCGCAAATGTGTTTCCCCGATCGGATCGCACTTTAACCGTTCAAATACCCGTTGGTGAACGTATACCTACTTAGGTGATACAAGATGATACAGAATCCGCAAACCACTTTTTGATTCTGATACGGAATCCGCAAAACGTTTTTTGCTCGCGTTCACCAACGATGGATCGATGGTCAAATCCGCGATGGGAACGTAGAGAACAAATTTTTAATCATATTTTCTTAAAATTTCATACATTGTTTTTCACTCTTGAGCGATGTGTACATGTACGCGTTCACCAACGGGTATTTGAACGTTAAAAGTGTGATCTGAGAGTCTCAAAACCAATGGCGGATTCTGTATCACCATAAAAAACGACATTTTGTGTACTTGTACACGATTTTAACACTGAACCCTATGGAGGTGTACATGCATGTACGTGTACATGTACAAAATCGTGTACAAGTGATACTGAATCCGCCTTTTACTAAGCTGCATAATACTTTGTGTCCACGTGGATTTTATTTATAAATTAATAAGGGGATGTGAACCGCTGACGATGGGAAATGATGTCGGTCACGAGACGTATCGGACCACCGTATTCTCACGAAAAAAACAATTTCATCAGAGGCCGCTGGACCGATACGTCACATGATTTTCTGAACATGGCAGGGTTTTAGCATCGCAATAAAAAGTCATGTTAATAATATACAACAGAATGTATTATAAGGTGGTAATAATAATACTTACAGTTAATGTGTCAATTATTTCATTTTCTTCGCATTGATTGATTGCTGCTGCTTTAGCGGTATCGAGAAAGGAGTGAAAATTTATGAAGATAGTGAAATCATGCGGCTGTTTTTCTTTTCCCTTGTCGGAGAGACAACCTGTTGGTGAAGTGGACTGTTGTGCTTTGCACCAGGCGCATACACTGTTCCTGTAGTAATGGATTGTCGACACGCCGTCTACTGCTGCGCGAAACACATTTTTATAAGACAGACAGACTTCTTTTATAAGAGAGACATAGAGGGGAGAGTTTGTGGTTGGTGAAGGTGTTGTGTTTTTTTGTAGTTCTCGTTTTGCGCTATTTTCTGTGATCATGGGATAGGTTGTTATCGACTTGTTAAATGGATTGTTTGTTACCAATGTTGTTTTCATCACAGCTGCTTCCTTGGGATAATCATTACCACAAACATATCCTTCAACATAATTTTGTAAACACTTCTCTATTCTAAAATAGTTGGTCGGAACATTTTGTAACGAACACCTACTATGTGGTTCGTTGAGAACGTTGTTAATAAACGGTATGAAGCCATTTGTTGTTCTGTAACCTACATGGAAAGATTGACACCTGCGCAAACTAATATCCCAAAATTGTAAATTGCCTGTGAAGTTTGTGTTGCATCTAGCACAATAAATGTTTCTGTATGATAATTTGTGCTCCCTGTCATAAACAGCGGTCATACTTAACACGTCAGTTTCGTTAATCTGAAGACAGTCTGCTTCTAATTTGGGGTCCGCCATATCTGGATTACAGGATGTGACGAGTTTGTAACTTCCATGCGTCGAAATTAAAACACACTCCAAACGTTGTGCCAAAGATTGCAAAAACTCATTTTCCTTACTTGGTTTCCTCCTCGCTTCTAAACAACAATCACCCAAGAAGACACAGTTGTCATCGCAAGAGCAATAACTTTGCCTACTACAAGAATCAACAGCATCTTCGTTATCACAATGTTCGTAATTGTTAATAATATCCTGCGATAGGTTGTCTGTTAATTTCTTTGAGGGGGCGACTGTTGTATTGGGTAATTTGGAACGTTTTCGGCGTTGTTTCTTTTTAATTTGTCGATTCCTGATCGACATACCCTGGCTTTCTGAATCTACGAGATCCGACCATCCTGAGGCGAAGGATAGAACTGAGCTGTTGAATATATTGTGACTAGGAATAATTTTTACAGTTTTTTGCATGTCAATTTGGTTTTTGGTACTGTTTGCCAAAATGTTGTCAGGGAATGTTGTCGCTTTATTATTTTCAAGATGACTGACTTCTTCTTGTGAGTGTATTGATAAGCGACACAAAAGTGCGCAAACTAAAAATCTAAATGGAAAGCTACTCATTCCGACAACCTGAAAAAGAAAAATGCAAACTCGTATGAATCTTGTTCGTCTTCTGTTTGCTATCTGTATATATAACCTGGTTAGTTTTGAATTCTGTTATTGCTGTATATGCAAGACTCCTTTGCACCGTCAGTAGAACAACTCCGTTGAAACTGGGAGCATTGGATCAGCTCTTGTTTATTATGTGAACACGTTCAACCTTTACTTATATATATATGAGCACGTTCACGATCGGGTTGCGAGTCATTCAGGAGATTGTGTTTTGTCAAAATCCAGAAACGGCTGGATATTCCTCAAACGCTCTGAGAAGGAATGTTAAACATATTAAATAAAAATAAAATAAACGCTTTCACTTGTGAGTGTTAAAAGAGGTTTCCATCAATGTTTTGTTTAAATGTTAACGAAGAACATCGCTAATCACCCCCCCCCCCCCCCCCTCCCTCGGTATGGTGGCATGTCAATCATAGCGTGTAACTCTCCCCACTGTGGTGGATGATTACCTGAGAACTGTTACGCTGCGTGGCTTCTATAAACACCAAAGACGCCACAATGTTTCATATTATAGTTGCTTGGTCGACAAGGACTGTCGCAGCACATCCTTTTGAATGTACTTTCAAAGAATTTTCGTAGTGCTAGGGATGCGCCTGTTTGTGACACGCTTTCCGAGAAGAATAATAAGAAAGGTCACAGTAACCAATAAATCATTGTACGGAGCCAGATAGGTTAGAAAGCAAGCGGCGTAGTTATTGGTGGGATGAATGGACGACCAATGTCCGTCTTAAACTCATTGGGAAGTTAGAGTTCTACCTCCCATTCCGACCTAAGGGGGCTACGCGAGATAAGCGCATGCGCATAGATGTCCTCCTGAAGCGTTCCTGCAAGCGGATATTTCTAAACGTTTTTTACTCGCGTGTTTATTACATTTTCTATGGTTACATTGTTCCTAAACATTTAAAATTATGGAGTGGAGAACGTCGTTGAGAAGTTAACATCATCACCTAATACTCTTTTCACCGTCATTTTTGGATTTAATAATCACACAGGCGAAATGCCATTATCAAAGTGTTAATCACTTCCAGCCAACATTGCTAGTGCTTCGAAAGAAGCGAGTGCTGCGTCAACCTCTGAAGCAGGGCGAGGCCCCGCTGACTTGAGTGCACAAAATGACATTCTGGACACTATATTTAAAGGCATGGACAGTCTTTGTCATGAAAATGCCGAAAGGGCCGAGAGCACTGCGAATCGGAAAACTGGGAAAAACAGCAAGACATAGAACACCAACTCGCGAAAGGCGAACGATGATAACTCGCGAAATGCGAACAATGAACCGGTAACGGACACTGTGCAGGGCACACGCGCATATGTTTCGAATGCGCACCCGGACCAGGAAATTAGTCCAAATAAAAATCACAATGACTTGGAGTCAATTAAAGAACAACTTTCACAGCTTCTTGCGGCTGTAGGAAAACTGTGCAAGAACTTAAGGGTGCCCATGGAAACTATAATGCCAGCTTAGAACCGTAGGAACAGTCGTCGAATCTTGATAAAGGGGACGACTTAGAACCGGAAGTGGAAGCAAATGTCATCGGTGGAGACGTGTCAGCAGACAGCAGCATTTTCGCAATTCTGGAACAGTCTGTGCACATGGATGAGATAACCGGTGGTAACATTAACCCCCAGCTGGCGAAGCTTACAACGCAACTACTTATGCACAGGATGGACAAAGACACAAAACAAACCTGCTTTGATACCATTCTGGGACCTGAAAATTGCCCTAGACTGAATGTTGTCAAAGAAAATTCGGAAATGTTTAACTCTGTGTCAAAATCTACCGTAACACAGGACATTCTGCTGCAAAAAAAATCAGAGGTCACTTTTGAAGGGCACCACCATTGTCATCAACATGCTAAATGTTTTTGTTGAAGGAGAAGGAGGAAGGGGTGAAACACCTGACCCCCATGAAGTTATGAGGAGCCTGTCAGATGCTGTTGGACCCACAGCTGACTCAAGTCATTACTTGGACGTGAGGAGGAAAATGCTGTTCAAGCCAGAACTAAGTGATGAATATAAATCCCATTGCAATGAACGGGACCCCATTGGCACACAACTGTAACTAAGCCGAGAACAACATTCAGACACCAACCATACCAACCCACATCTGGATAGCGCAAATTTCCTTTTTAGGCCAACGAACAGGGTACCGCCAACGATACCCTTACTCGAAGAACAACACATCAGCTGGGTTCCAGAACAAGGACACGAATGCTTACACAAATGACCACAAGAATCAGTAACAAATAGCACGGCTGGCAGTAGTAACCCTGTATACAGCACAAATGTAAATACCTTTATAGCTGGAAATATTCAGTTTAAGTATAATGTGTGGCAATCTTTAAGTAGTGATCCATGGCTTCTTTCCCTCATAAAAGGCTGTACATTCGAATTGGCTGAACAGCCTTTTCAGCCTTATGAACCTGAAGAAATTCGGTTTCAAACTCATGAGAAATCAGCCATTCAAGCTCAGATACATGAGTTTGCAGATAAAGGAATCATAGAAAAATGTATAAAGGAGACTTTATATCTAGTATTTTTCTCCGTCCTAAGAAATCCGGATCTTTTCTGCTAATTTTGAATTTGAAAAATTTCAAGAAATTTCTAAAATTTTAGCATTTTAAAATGGATACATTGCAGTCTTGCATAGAATTGATGAGACCGAATTGCTTTATGGCTTCAGTTGACCTAACATATGCATATTATTCAGTACCGGTGCGCAAAAGCTATAGACAATATTTAACGTTCAAGTATCATTCAACTTTCTGTCAATTTACTGTCCTTCCGAATGGCCTGGCCTGTGCACCTAGGGTGTTTACTAAATTGTTAAAACCTGCGTTTGCAAAATTGTGGGCATAAGGTTTCCTATCGAGTGGTTATCTGGGTGATTTCTTTTTAACAGCGATGTAAACTTGATGTAGATGGCACTTGTGACCTGCCTCAGAAGCTTGGGTTTTATATTTCATATGAAAAATCTATTACAATACCCACACAGGTAGTAGAACATTTGGGATTTATACTAGATTCTAAGAACATGACGGTTTCTATCAGTACAGAAAAGAAAAATCTATTACAATACCCCCACAGGTAATAGAACATTTGGGGTTTATACTAGATTCTAAGAACATTACGGTTTCTATCAGTACAGAAAAGAATGAGAAATTAACAAATTTAGGAAGGAGCATTTTGGCTCTTTCTGTACCTTCCATTCGCTCCATAGCCAAACCCATTGGTCACATGGTCTCCTATTGTCCAGGAGTCGAATAGGGAGCTTTACATTATCGACACTTGGAAACTGAGAAAAATGAGGCACTTGTGCAGGCTAATGGTAATTTTGATGCTACGTGTACACTATCTGAGTATGCCAAATGCGATATTACTTGGTGGTTAACAAATGCTTTTCAAAGCCCCCGACATATTCCTCATGGTAATTCCCAAATAATTATCCAAACAGATGCATCTGGCTTGGGCTGGGGTGTGAGTGGAAGGATAGGACTGTAGGGGGGGGGGGGGGGTGGGAGATGGAATTTAGAGAAAGCAAAATTTCATATTAATTATTTAGAATTGAAAGCTGCATGCTTTGGTTTGCGGGCCCTCTGTCATGAAATTTCTGGTTCACGTGTACAGCTGCAGATTGATAATGTCATAGCTGTAGCCTATATAAATAACAAGGGAGGGACCCACTCATGTAACTGTACTTTTATGGCTAGAGAAATCCGGACCTGCTTGTATTTCCAAGAAAATTTGGTTGTCGGCAATACATATAGCTGGTAAAAGTAACGTGGAGGCTGACAGATTAAGCCGATTAACAAACAGTAGAACGGAATGGAAACTGGAGCCAAAATATTTTCAGAGATTGTTAAGAAATGGGGCTTACCCAATATTGATATGTTTGCATCACGATTGAATTTCCAATTTGAACCATATTTTTCGTGGCAACCAGATCCAGGTGCTCTAGCTATAAATGCCTTTGCTTTAAATTGGGCTAATAAATTTCTATATCTTTTCCCTCCATTTAGCCTTATCCCACAAGCTATCACAAAAGTAAAGAACGACCAGAGCAAGGAAACACAAGTTTGGTTTCCAGTGTTGATATCACTGCTATTGGATCTGCCAGTTTTGCCGCCCAAGAAAAACGTTTTGAAGTAGCCATTCGACCAAGCAGCGAAACATCCATTCAAGGGAAAAATGATTTTGGTGGCCTGTCTCTTATCAGGGAGAACATCAGACAGACATGAATTTCATCAGCATCTCAAGATATCATCTTTTTAACATGGAGAAAAAGTTCAATTTCGCAATACAAAGTGTATCTGGATAAATGAATCAGATTTTCCAAACAACAAAATATTAATACCGTGTCTCCGACTGTGAACAACGTCATTGAATTCTTAACACATCTTTTTCAAACTGGATTACAATACAATGCTATCACCACTGCACGCTCTGCATTATCGCAATTTATACAATTTTCACACTCAGAGTTTGTTGTAGGAGAACATCCGTTGATGCGACGATATCTCAGAGGCATTTTTATGAAAAGGCCTCTTTGAACTAGATATAAAGATATCTGGGATGTGGATATTTTACTGACCTACTTAAAAACATTGTCACCAGCGAAATGTTTAAGTTTGAAACATTTGACTCTAAAAACAGTTGTCTTATGCATGCTGGTTACTGGACAGGGGGGTCAAACTATTACTTTTATGGATTGTGACTACATGGTACGAGGAAAGTGCTCTTATACGTTTCACATACAATCAGCACCACGAAGAGTTCAACCTTCTCTAAAACTGCATCTTTCCCAGCGGAAAGACGCTTGTGTGTGGTCACATATTTAGATGCCTACATTAAACGAACTCAGCCTTTTCGTAAAAACAAGAGACTTTTTATTAGTTTTTGCAAACCATATCCGCGTGTTTCAAAAGACACTGTAGCACGCTGGATCCGAACCGTTATGCTTAAGGCAAACATATATACTTGAGTGTTCAAACCGCATAGTTTGCGTGCTGCTCCCACCAGTATAGCCTTGAACACGAAATGTGACATCAACACCATCATGGCATCGGCAGAATGGTCAAATTCATCGATATTTGCAAAGTTTTACTGCAAACCAATACACAAATCAAAAGGATTTGCTGACTATGTACTGGCAGCAAAGTAGAGAGGTACGTGAATTCAGTTTGCTTTAGACCATACACGTAAGAGATGCATGTTTGATCAGGCTCTCAGTTCGGTCTTGTGGGCTTTGAAGTCTCGCGTAACCTTCTTAGGTCGAAATGGGAGGTAGAATTTAAAAATTAAACGAGACTTACATGCAAGGTGAGGTTTGATTGGAATTCTACCGACTCATGAAAACATTTGCATCCTAAACCAAAGTGGGAGTCCACGGAAGCGTTGAGGCGAAAGTTGAGTTTTATTTCTCTCTTGCACGCGCAAGTTAGCTATCTTGCACGTGCAGGTTAGCTATCTTGCACCTGAAAGTTACTATCTAGCACTTGCAGGTTAGCTATCTTGCGCCTTCAAGTTACTATCTTGCACCTGCAAGTTAGTTATCTTGCCGTGCAAGTTACTATCTTGCACGTGCAAGTTAGCTATCTTGCACCTGAAAGGTACCATCCTGTACCTGCAAGTTACTACCTTGCACGTGCAAGTTAGCTATCTTGCACCTGCAAGTTACTATCTTGCACCTGCAAGATACTATCATGCACGTTCAAATTAGCTATATTGCACCTGAAAGTTACTATCTTGCACGTGCAGGTTAGTTATCTTCCACGTGCAAGTTAGTTATCTTGCGACAGCCACCCCAGCCACCCTCTCTCAGAAGCCCCTGGCTCCCCATACTTTCCCCAGTGGCTTACATTCCCGTATTTGACACGGCGACCTAACCTCTGCGGCTCGACCAATAGCGACAGAGTCACCCCTCCCCTTCTTCCAGAATCCCTCTCCCGCCACGATTCCCTAACCCTACCTTCTCGCCCCAACACCCTCATCACATCAGGGTCCCTTCGACCTTATCCCAGGAACCCAGGCCTCCACGACCTGCGCCAGTGAGCCAGGGACTCCCAGCGTTACGATTAAGAGCGGCACAGTCACTCTTCCCCTTCTTCCAGTACCCCTACCTCCCCAAGCTCGAAGAGTCGCCTGACAAGTCAGTCTTTGCTGGTGATCACGATAATCCAGATGTAGAAGAGCTGGTGATCACTATAATCCAGATGTAGACGAGTCGTTCTATGAGTCGCTGGGACTCACTCTTCCACTACTGATTTGCTTCCCAAAGGCTCATTTCAGGGAGTCGTTCGAGACGCAGCTCCCCAGTTACTGATCTGTATGAGTCATTCGAGGAGTCCCTTCTCGAGAGCTGCTCTAGTGGCTCCTTAGTTCGAGCCGACAGAGTAGGACAGTGTCGATCGGGGAGAAGAGGGGTCAAAAGCCTGAAAAGGGACATCCCTGTTCCCGTTATGAGAACGGCACTGCCACCTTTTGGAAGACATTGGCTATTCAACGACCCTAAGGACGTCCAGCCACTCATCTTTGTGGACATGGACAGCGCGCTCATCATGACGTCACCGACATCATTAATACTCTAAGCGTTTTTCACTCTTTATGCCTGACCTTTCCCATTCACCCACTCCCCCCGCATAAAACATCCACACCTAGCCTGCGATGCAAGCGATGCGAACTGTACATAGCAAGACGGCTAGAGATGGCCAATGAGCCTATAGTGATTGTCGTTGTCTCCGCGATAGGAATTTCGGTAGTCCGGGAGTGGATTCGGCAAATTCGGATCTAGGTCATGCAAATGGGGCTAGGTTGGGCCGTTATATACTACTTTTGATGAACTCGACTTCAAATATGACTATATAATAATGATGCATGATGTCCGATGATTGATTTGTGTACAGTCTGTATTGCTTTGACGGGGGAAAAACTCAATTCATCGCGTCCAAATCCTGAACGATGAACTTTGGGTGCTGTAGACAATTACCCAAGGCTGATTTCTAGGCACCTGGCGAAAGTGCGCGATATAGAAGGTCTCTATAAAGAAGACCCGAAGAGAGAAAAAACTTTATTTCCAAATGAAACAAAATACTGTGTTTTGATTGGCTGAGAGAAACGGTGTAACTGGCAATCCACGGTGGCTTTTTTACACCGTGTTTAACCACGGTGTAAAAACAAGAGTGTACAAGAGCAAGCTATATGGCTAAAAAAGCACCCATGTTAAGTTATTAATTCATACCTTCTGCCCGATTGATAGAACAAAAATAAAAATACAGGAAATTTAATACTTATTTGCAATAAAATATTACAGATATGGATGTCATTGGAAAAGGCTCATTGAGCCAGTTCCAATGACATCCATATTTGTTTGGTTTTATTTAAGAAACTTACAAAGTACAAATTTTCTGTCAGTTTTTGCCCAGTGTTGGTTAAAGTATTAAGTATACCAAAATTCTTGAAAATAAATCCGTTATCCTTGTGTTTTCCAGGGTGTATGGGAATTTACACCGGTTCGGGAAGTCATACACCCTTCGGCTTCGCCTCAGGGTGTATGAGTTCCCAAACCGGTGTAAATTCCCATACACCCTGGAAAACACAAGGATAACAAATAATTTTCGCGAAAACACTCATTGGCCAAAAATCGGGGTTTGGCGTCTGGACAACACCAAAACCACTAGACCACCCCAACACCGTTTCCTTTTTACCATTAGTAATTATCCATTAATATACTTTTTTGATATTAGATTTCACACAACATCAACTGTATTTACTGTGTTTGCAGTTATTGTCATAAATGCTGGGTCTATAATATATAATCGTCAACTCGAAAAGTAAGTTCTGTAACCCTTAATTATTGGGCGACCAACTGCCAGACTCCCCAACGTACAAACCCCAAACAAGTAGGGTTAGCACTGGTTTGCCGCAGATGACAATCGATTCCTCCCCCCCCCCCCCCCCCTCCAAAAATAAAAATTAGTCATCCCCCGACCCTATTGTAACCCATATGGGGAATATCAGACAAGAAATTTAACCGTTTACCAAACACGAAAGGAAGACGACAAGTGCAAACAAAATTATTGAATAACTAAATATTTTAATTTTTTATCTCAAAAGCATAACGTAAGACTCCTCACTGGAACGAGCTCATCGAGCTCGTTTCAATGAGGGGGTCATAAGCTATGTTTTTTGAGACTAAAATAAAAAAATAATAAAAATTGAATGGTCACTTTTGTAAATATCGCTGGCCGGTTTTATCCGTTACGTTGGGTAAAGGGTTAAAATAATAACGAAAAATTGAAATATTTCGACGGGGCATAGGCCAGGGGAGGGAGTGAAGATTCAACATTAGAACTGGGGAGGGGTTAAGACTCAAGATGACAGCAGATGCAGCGGCGTAGGGACCAGAGGGTATTTAACCACTCCCGCTCCTCAAAAAGGGGAGAAAAATTTAGGCCTGGCATTCGGAGGCGGACGATCGTCCCCGAGCCTATCGCTTGACGCTAGCTTGAGTTTATGCTCGACAAGCGACAATCGTCGCTAACAATGACACTTCAAGCTTGTGCAACAGTCATCATTTCGTCATGATCGTACAATATACTGTACTAACCAACTGTGCCGGTTATGTTTAATAATAATGATATCCCAAACTCCGATTCAGGGTAACAAGAAAATTAAGTTTTTTGTTAAGTTCTCCGGGGGACTGTTAAGCTGGAGCCCCAAACCAGCCCAGTGTAGCTCTGGGCAGAGAAAGCATACACTCATTCACTTTAAAAAGCTAACCAATTTTTTTTCTTAATAAGGAACTTCTTTTTTATAAATTTTATTTATCCGAATTTACATATGCACATGCTATAAAAACAAATATATCGCAGTTGCCGATGCATAGTAATATAAACAAAAAATAAAACAATTTAAGGTGAAAGACAACACCAAAATAATTCATACTCTTTGACAAATGCTTCATAGTTGCCTAGCACTACCAAACAAAAACCCGAGGACTATGCCCAATACCCAAGGGAATAAGGGAAAAAAAACACAAACTATCCCTCCACCCGTGAAGGGTAAAATTCCTAATTACAAGGAGACTACCACAGGAGAACCAATGGACACAGAAAACATGCATCCCCATATATCACAAAATAACCCCAGAGCTGATGCAAACGAAAGAGAGGTGAAGATGATGTGAGAGGAGCTAAAAGGACAGGACCAGGACTAATTGGTCAAGAAGAACAGCACACGAGTCAGGAATTTGGAGCCAGTGTGATGAAAAAGATCTCGAGGAAGACGCGTGAAATCAATCCAAATTCGAGAACACAAACGGCTAAGAAAAGAAGGTAATAGTGCAGGAGGAGCGGTGTCACTATTAAAGCGTACCTCATTATGCATTCTCCAAATAGCAGATACTGCTTCGGTGACAAGACAGAGACAAGAAGCAGCAGTAAGAAAGTGAGCCCTTCATGCGCCTGTGTGTAGGCAGCATATTTGTTCGTGGATCTAAATCTTTGCTTTTTTCCATATTTCAAGATCGTTTTCAGGAATTATTTCTACATGTGATGTTCGGAATGCTACCAAGAATATCAGGAAAGAAAAACTTCGTTTACCTTTATTTTGATTTATATGCCCTCTTAATATATCTTTTTTCACGTTCAATCTATACAGAGACGCTGAGCATCGTTCACTCCACTGTTTTCAATACAAACAATAGTTGCATTGTCTGCGCCTGCGTTGTTGCTGGACGACAAGCTTTCCGCACAACACACAGAATGACCACTACACTCGTCACTGAAATCACATATTTTTGGGGTTCAAGTACAGTTCTGCGGAAATGCGTGCATTAAAACCATCATTCGAGAACTGTGATCTAAAGACTTACAACTCATTTCTTCTCCTCAGTGATGATGAGATAAATAATATTAAATATTTTGGCATCCTTCGCAAGAGACGAAATAAGAAATGCGGCAAACGACGACATAAACAATTCAAATCCAAAACTGCAAATGTTCAAAATCTTATCCCTTTTAACTTAGTCACTACCGATACCAAAGCTAACGACATCAAGTTGTGCCTAGTGAATGTTCGTTCGATAGTGAACAAAACTGCAAGCTTAATCGACACAATCGACGATAACAATATTTCAATATCCATGATAACTGAAAGATGGTTAACTCCAGACGACACATTGACTGTCGGTGAGATCATTGCCAATGGCAATATTCTTACACACAACCCTAGGAAATCACAGTGAGGTGGGAGTGTGGGTGTAATCTGTGATAACACTGCGAAGGTTAAGCGTAAGGCATCTCAGACTTGGGTAACATTCGAGTGCATTGACACCATTGTAACGATTGACTCACACTCAGTCCGCCTCATTGTCATTTATCGACCCCCACAGAGCTCCATAAACAAATTCATGTCAACCAGTTCATTAGCGAATTCCAAGACTTCCCAGGAAGCATTACTGCGCTGCCAGGAAAATTCATCATTGGAGGTGATTTCAATTTCCATATGGAGAAGAAAACTTCCAGCGATTCTTCTAAACTACGTGATCTTATCAATTCAATGAATTTACGCCAACATGTTCGTGGCACTGGCCATAAAGATGGCCACGCATTAGATCTGCTGGTCACCAGAGAATCAGAGGCTGATCTTATTAAAAATATATTAATTGTTGATCCTGCAATCTCTGACCATTTTATGATTATCTTCGATTTGGCACTTCCTCGTCCCTCCCCTGTCCGGAAGAAAGTCACATACCGCAAGTACCGAAGTATTGACCTTGCGAAGTTTGCGGATGCTATTGCTTCGTCTCCCGTCGCAAAAATTAACGAGATGCAAACTGTTGACAGCAATGAATACATCCTCACTGGCTCACTTCAAGAGGTTATTGACAAGTTTGCGCCTAAGCAAACACGCACTTTTAGCGTACGCCCTTACTCACAGTGGTTCAGTGATGAGATTAGGCGCGCAAAAGATTTACGACGCAAACTAGAGCTTCAGTGGCGGCAAACGAAACTATGCGTTCAGAGAGAGATGTTTGTCAACCAACGAAATGTTGTTAACAAACTGGTCAAATCCGTGAAACAGAAATACTTTTCGGACTTATTGTCAGCTAATGTTAATTCCCCTAATGCGCTGTCTGTCATTCTTGAGAAGCTTCTGTATCGTCAAAAGACAACCGTACTCCCAGATCATTCGTCATCCAAAGACCTTGCGAATAGATTTTCTTCTTTCTTTTATGAAAAAATTGAGACTATCAGAGCTTCGCTTGATACAAGCTCACAGTTCGATCTTCGACAGATGGCCGACATGCCATGCACCTGTGTTAACGCTGTTTACACAGTTGTCCCAATTCAAACCTTTGGCTACAACAGATATCCAGACGTTAATATCCAATGCACCATCTAAGCAATGCATGCTAGATATCATTGCAACTTGGTTGTTAAAAGCATCACTTTCGGAGTTAACTACACCGATCGTGAAACTGGTCAATGCCTCCCTCCACTCTGGCGTCTTTCCGACAAGCATGAAACACGCTTTAGTAAAACCTCTTCTCAAAAAGCCAACACTTGACCCAGAGGTTCTGAAAAACTACCGACCGGTCTCTAATCTTCCATTCCTATCAAAGATTATTGAGCGTGCGGTGGCTTCTGAACTGAATTCTCATTTGGCAGCCCACGGCCTAGCCGAAGTTAACCAATCTGCATACAGATTTATTTGCTGTACAGAAACGGCGCCTCTAAGGGTCCAAAATGATATCCTCCTATCCACGGACAGGCACATCCTAACATGTCTTGTTTTGTTGGATTTAAGCGCCGCTTTTGACACCATAGACCATAATATACTCATTGAAAGACTGGCAGTGAGAATAAGCCTTACTGACCGAGCACTTAATTGGTTTTCGTCGTTCCTTAATGGTCGCACACAGAGTGTCCTTATTGGCAGTGAGTCGTCAGACAAGGTCACACTACGTTTTGGCGTCCCTCAAGGATCGGTGTTGGGTCCCCTACTGTACACTGTCTATGTCTTACCTCTCGGTGACATTATCCGAAGCCATGGCCTTGACTTTCATTTTTACGCAGATGATACACAGCTGTATATTAGTTTTACTCACGCCTTTGAACCTGAAGCATGCAGTAAGATTGAACTTTGTGTTTCAGACATCAAGGCATGGATGACTAAAAACTTTCTTAAATTGAACGATGACAAGACAGAAGTAATATATAGGTCTTCCTCATCAACTTTCAAAAATATCTAAACTGTCCCTCAATATTGGAGGTTCTGCGATAAAACTCAGTAGCTGTGTTCGAAACTTAGGTTATTTCATGGATGAAAATTTGGCCGCTGATGAACATATCAAACATGTCTCTCGTAGTTCATTTTTCATCTTAGAAATATTAGCAAAATTCGATCCTTCATTGATACGCAGACGTCACAACAGCTTGTCCACGCCTTTGTTACCAGTCGCCTCGACTACTGCAACTCTCTTCTGATTGGCTCTAAAACATCTATTCTTGAAAAGCTACCACACATCCAAAATTGTGCTGCACGGGTCATAACCAGAACTCAAAAGTATTGCCACATAACACCAGTACTGTCTGAGTTACACTGGCTACCCGTTAAGCAAAGAATTCAATTTAAAATTGTCCTTTTGGTGTTTAAGTGTATCTCGGGATCTGCACCATCCTACCTGTCCGATCTGCTTACCATCCACAAACCACCGAGGTCCCTTAGGTCATCAGGTCAACTCAATCTGGTTCAGCCCGTATCCAAATTTACTAGTGCTGGTGATAGGGCCTTTGCTGGCCCAAGGTTTTGGAATTCTCTTCCAATCGACATAAAAAGTAGTAAATCACTTGAATCATTCAAGTCTGGTTCAAAAACCTACCTTTTTCGAAAGGCATTTCCTTCAGTGGTCTTTTAATTTTGGCCATAAACAGACATTACCAGGTGCGTGGGTGTGACTGAGTCAGTGAGGATTGCCTCGTTACTCCTCAAGTTACACTCACATACTTGTTTTGGTAAAGTTGCAGTTTGTTTTTTTGTTTTTTTTTATTCAATATATTTTTCTTTTAGGTTCTGTCGCTTATCGCCACGATATAGACTCGGTTGCTGATGTGGCGATGGGCACCAATAAATGATAATAGTGATCCATGTATCAATGTATCTATGAGAAAATGTATGTGTATGTGTATATGTATGCATGCAATTATTGTACAGCCATTGAGCACCGTGTGTAGATTCTAGGCTTTAAAATTATTATTAATTAATTATTAAAAGGACCACAACAAAATAGTAGCTTCATTTGGAAAAAACAACAGACATTCCGAGACCAGTAATCCAGCGGAAAACCAGATTCCTTGAAGGCTGAACCAAAGGGCAGCTGCAGAATAAGTGACGATAAATTATGGCCGCACGGTATATCGATAAACCGATATATACCGGCATTCAAACCAGTATCGATTGAATACCGGTGTAATTACAAAAATATCGGTTTATCGTCATTATTTATTTACCCACAATTTAATTTTCAAGATGACTTGAGTTTTTTTAACTGTAGCCTCGAATGAATAATATTATCCCTTTATCCAAGGAATCGTCTGCTTGTGCCCTCGTAATATACAAATTCAGCAGTTGAAAAAATAAATTTAAAAAATTTCAACAAAACTATATCATGTGACCCCTCATTGGAACGAGCTCGTTGAGCTCGTTCCAATGAGGGGTCACATGATATAGTTTTGTTGAAAAATTGGGAAAATCTGATAAACTAATTTTTAAAATAATAAATTTTGATATCGTCTGCGTCGGGTAAAGGTTTTTCGAATCGCATCATCGAGGCATGCTAATTCGTTCCGACTGAGATGCCTCGAATCTCGATTGTGGTACTTGTGTTCATATATCTGAACAGTTTTCGATATACCGATATACCGCGGTATTTTTTGAATACCGATACCGGTATTCAGTTTTGAATATCGTGCAGCCCTACCCACAGGAAGAATTTCATGAAGAATTTTCCAAAAATGGATACGACAGAAAGGGTCAACAAAGGAATGATGAAGATGACGCCAAGTAAGAGAATAATCGACAGAATGATTCTTTACCATTACCCCGAGGGGTGGAAGTGTAAACAGAAACCTTTATCGAATAGTATTGCCCAGTGGACAAGATACTAAAAATATCAAGAGAGGCTATTCTACGAAAGGCTAAACATAAGTCCGAATAAAAACGAGGCTTCCAAAACGTATGTGGAACTACATTAGAACTTAGTGAAGGATCCAAAGATTGTAAAGAGAAACCCATCCAATATTTGGCAAACGGTTTCCACTTAGCGACGCATTCGGGATTAAGAAGGGCTCGAAGATGAGAGAGCCTAAGAGCCCTAATTTTGGCAAGTATTTTAACAACACCAGGACCGCCATCACATTTAGGCAGATACATAGCAGAACGGGCAAGGAGCTCACACTTGCATTCCAGACAAAACGCAAAAGTGCACGTTGCAGCAACATTAGGTAATGCACGCCCATTGGAACAACGCGTCATGCAGTCTTGCCAGAACAATAAAGAAAACGGGGGGTTCGAGCTCAAACGTATTTTGGAACTGGGTAAATAAACGGGGGAAAAGTAGTGTGCAGAGTATCAAAGTGGATGGGGAAAGTACAGAAGATAAAGGCCGTATCGCTTCAGAGTTAGTCAAGCACTGGGAAAAGATAAACGATAGGCGATGGGGCAGTGGGTCCCCACCAAAAAGAAATACACTGGTGGAGGAGAACCTATCCAATCGTGTATGTAGCGAAATAACGGCAGAAGAAGTGCGGAACGTGGTCTCGAAATTAAAAAATGGTAAAGCGGGAGGGACTGATGAAATTCCGAACGAATTCCTCAAAAATGGAGGGGAGGCACTTATTGAAGTCCTGACAAACCTTTTCAACCTGGCTCTGCGAAAGCAAGAGGTCCCCAGAGAGTGGAGGGAAAGTAAGGTGTCGTTCATACACAAAAAGGGGGATAAGGAAGTTCTAGATAACTATAGGGGGATATCAGTTAGTAGTAACATCGGAAAAGTATTCTGTAAGGTCATATACAGTAGACTAGACGAAGTTATTGAAGAGAAAGGTTTTCTAGGAGAAATTCAAAATGGTTTCAGGAAAGGACGAAGAGTCACTGATCACCTATTTACACTCACCCAACTGATAGAATCAACAAAGGCTGAAAAGAAAAAGATGTTTCTGGCATTTCTAGATGTGAAAAAAGCGTACGACCGAGTGTGGAGGGAAGGTATGTGGCGAAAGCTCGAGGGCATCGGACTGGGGGGTGACTTTGTGGGAATCATGAAAGCACTGTATACAGATGTGCAAAGCCAACTCAGTCTAGGGAGTATCACTACAAAACGAGTCCCTATGGATATAGGCCTCAAGCAGGGGTGTATCTTTTCACCGATTTTGTTTGCATTGTATGTTAAAGATTTAGGGGACGAACTAATTCAGAGTGCGGAGGGGGTAAATGTTGGAGACATAAAGATACCAGGCTTATTCTTTGCGGACGACATGGTGTTAATGTCTAGAACTGAACAGGGGCTAGAGAAATTGCTGGAAATTGTTGGTAGTTATGGGAACACTTGGCGGCTCGAACTAAATGAAAATAAAAGCAAGGTAATACCCGTTGGACGTAAGGTAGATATGACGAAGAGATGGAGAGTGGGGGAGTTCTCAATCCCCGAAGGGGAAAGCAAACAAATCACTGTAGGAGAAAAGGGAGAGTATGAGTATCTAGGGGTAAGCATAAATATAACGGGAAGAGGGGTGTACAGAAATTACTCAGCCAAACTGATTCTGAAAGGGAAAAGAATCCTGAACCAACTAAAACTTTTAGGGAAAAATAGTTTCAACAAGGTCTTTGTGGGGAAAACACTATGGGAGAGGGTGGGTTTACCAAGTATAACGTATGGCACGGACGTGATTCCATTAAACCAAACCGTTATTAAGAAGTTGGAAAGTACTCAGAATGATGCCGGCAGATGGATAACAGGGTCAAGTAATGCTGCAGCTTTGGAAGCAGTAAGGGGGGAGCTTGGGTGGATGAAAATCAAGGACAGGGTAGATTTGGGAAAACTGTGTTACTTTAACTACTTGAGAAACCTGCCTGACAACCGGTGGTGCAAATTGATGCTCGATACCATTTGGAATTCTAATATAGAAACGGGGTGGTCAAAACATGTGAGGGAACTAATGGACAATTACTCTATAGAGGTCACAAACATAGAAGTAGGAATGAAAGAAGGCAAAAGGTTTGTCAAAGAGAGAGTCATGGAAGATTGCAATCGAAACTGGCGAGCAGGGGTTAGCGTGAAAAGATCACTGCAGGGGTTACAATATAAAGAAAAGCCAGCTTTTGAGAAGTACCTAGATGGCACCTTTGGAGGGTCACTGCTGTTCAAACTGAGATCAAGATCACTGGAGCTTCGGGGAAAAATTGGGAGAGATGGGGAAAAGGGATGCCAAATGTGCCACTCTGGAGTAGTGGAGACCCTGGAACATTTTCTCTTGGAATGCCCACAGTATATACCTCATAGAATAAAATTTACTGGAAGAATAATGCAGAAGTGGGGTGAAGAAACAAAGGATAGATGGCTGAAGGCGGACACGAGGGAGAGGGTAGGAATGCTTATTGAAGAAATTGAAAAAGAGGAAGTGAGGGACACTATTAAGCAGTTTATATCTGAATGCTGGGAGGAGAGGAGGGGAAGAGGGGGTGGGGTGCAGGGGGAATGATGGCCTTCTCTTATGAGGACCGCGACAAATCAGCGGCTGGCCAAAGAGTTATTATTATTATTATTACATATCACAATTTGCTAGCAATATAGCAATTGGCAACAGTTACACGCCCAAAAAAGGGAAAGATCACGACATCTAAAAGACCAAAAGACTTCGATAGTTTTGGTGTAAAGTGATTGAAAATGAGCATCCATCGTAAGCGACGAACCAAAGCGAATCCCAAAAACTCTTAGATTGTCAACCCACGATATACCAAAGGGATGATCAGAGCGAGAACGACATTTCCCCCAAAACATACCTTTTGTTTTAGTAAGGTTAAGTTTAGAACCAGAGGCACGACCGAAGTGGCGACTCTAGTACAGGAATCGATAGATCGAGCGCTCGGAAGTCAATATACATGTACTATCATCGGCATAAAAGAAATCTCAGCCTCATCAGAGGTACCAGGGATAGTCACGCCCTTGATATCCGGTACTTCCGTACCCGAATTGCAAAGGGCTCCAGGCATAGAACATATAATAAGGGAGATAAACTGCAACCCTGACGTATCGACCAAGTTAGAGGGAAAGGCTCAGAAGGTGAGCGATTCACTAGATGATATATCACGATATAACAATTGTATCCATTGGGGAATACTATCTCCAAACACGAATGCTTTCAAAGATTGGAACAAATATTGATGACTAACCCGATCAAAAGTCTTGGCCTGATATAAACAAACGAAGGAACAGGCCAAGTTCTTACGCTCAGCATAGACAAAAATATTTCGTAGTAAAAGTACATTATCAAAAATGGTATGACCCGGAACACCACAGGTTTGATCCGGGTGTACAAGGGAACTCATCACATTCTTTAACCTATTAGTAAGAATTTTGCTGGGAATTTTGTAGTCACAGTCAAGAAGACTAATAGGGCGGTAATTGGAAACTAGCTCAGGATGAGCAGCATCCTTCAGCTAGAGCTGAAACGGTTAAGGGTTTTTCTTGATCGATTAATCATGTGGATTAACCTTGGTTAACCGATTACTCACATGTCCAAACAGATATGTGAATAATTGCCATACCGTTGATGATTTACAGCGTGAACCCATTACCCAACGTAACAAACAAAACCGACCAGGCCTATGTACAAAAGTCACCATTCAAATTTATTATGTTTTCACTTTTTGTCTCAAAAACATAGCTTTTGACCCCTCATTGGAACGAGCTCGTTGAGCTCGTTCCAATGAGGGGGTCAGAAGCTATGTTTTTGAGACAAAAATTGAATAATTTTAGTAATTCATGAATTTATTTTGCAAGTATCGTCTGCTACCCGCAATGGGTAAAGATTTAAGAATGACCATTTCCAGCCACTGATACAGTATGATGAGCATGCAAGTAAACAAGTATGTCAGCAAGTAACTTGCATGTTTACTCTGCCTCATATAATTGATGTGAGTCAGTGTGACAATGTTTGCCTGTTTTGGAGCCAGTTTGTTCCTTTGTTAACCCATATAATACAGTAGTTCAAAAGTAACGGTTAATCGATCAATTACTTTTTAGATCGATCAAGATGTTGATCATTGATTAATCGATTACTAGGTTAACCGTTTCAGCTCTACCTTCAGCAGCAAAGTAATAAAAGACGACCGTTGCGAAGAGGTCAAATGATGAACCTCAAGGCAAGATGTATAAAGCTGCAAAAGCCACGGTGCTAAAACAGCTGAGAATGTTTTATAAAATTCAGCAGTTAATCCGTCTGATCCTGGTGTTTATTTCTGGAAAGATTGGAGATAGCCTTTTCAGTCTCACTCACCGTAATATCATCCTCCAAGGCTTCAGCGTCAGCGGAAGACAGTTGCGGGAGATCAGTCAATACTTCATCGACAACCACAGGGTCAATAGGCTCTCCCGAGAATAAATCCGAAAAGAAAGAAACAAAAGCCTTGGAAATTTCGGTAGGAGATTCAATAAGAGAACCATCCACTTTAATGTTTTGAATAAATTTAGATTTGCCCCTGTGTACTTCCAATTGAGAAAAATACCTAGATGGTATTTCCTGGTTATCAAGATACTGAGCTCGAGAACAAATGATAGAGCCACACGAGCTCGTTCCGAACGTAATTCTTGAATAAAAGCTCTAACCGTCAGAACATGAACTGGGATTAGAAGATTCTACTAAAAGTAATTCCCGATAAAGAGATTCCAGTTCACGTAAACGATTTCAAGAGACTTGGGCCTTATTTTTACAATAATTTTGAATAAAGATTTTAATTTTTAATTTAGATTCCTCCAACCAAGCCAAAACATCAGTGACAGTAGACTTAGTTAAGGACTCCCAAAAAACTGAAAATATTTCATAAAAATCAGAGTCGGCAAAAATAGAAGAATTCCATTTCCAGTAACCAGGCCCTAAAGAGGGTGGAGAATGATCACAATCACAGGAAAAAAATATAGCATTATGATCAGACAGGCCAACAGACTGACCAAACGAACGACAAGCCGGCAAAAGGTTACGCGACACGTAAAACCGGTCAAGGCGTGTCGCCACACCCTAGCGTGTCCGCGTAACATTTATACAAGACGGGTGGAAATGACGGTAAAGGTCGCAAAGATGAAACTCGCCTAATGTACGTCTCCACTCCGGAACAAAGGGACAGGAACGAGTATCACCACCTACCTTGTCCAGGAAATATCTTCAATAAAGTTGAAATCACCAACAAAAATAATGGGGAGGGGAGTTGTAAAAAGGTGCAATGATCCGATAAAAAACGGATTACGATTTTTATATAAATTGGGACCATAAACATTAACCCTTTACCCAACGTAACGGCCAAAACCGGCCAGCGCTATTCTCAAAATTCGCCAATTAAAGTTCAAAATATTTTCATTTTTTGTCTCAAAAACATAGGTTATGACCCCTCGTTGGAACGAGCTCGTCGAGCTCGTTCCAACGAGGGGTCATAACCTATGTTTTTGAGACAAAAAATGAAAAAAAATAGTTATTCAAGAATTTTTTTGGCAAGTGTCGTCTGCTTTTCATGTTAGGTAAAGGGTTAATGAGACGATAAGTAGACTCACCAATAAAGATATCCAACACAATGTACAGGTCAAATGAATCTGAATGAAAGTGCCGAACAATGAAGGGCAAGGCTCGAGAAATCAAGACACCCCCCCCCCCCCCCCACCCCAACTGTCGGCAGTGCCAAAAACCCATAAAGCCTTATATACTATTCAAAACAAGTAGGGGATATGTAAACTAATATTGATATTTTCGGAAAAATGGTATCGGATACGCGTGATTGGACACATCAATATGTTACCAAGTTTAGTGTGGATCATGTATGTCATCGGCCCGCGAAAACTTCGTTCAGGTTTTCAGGTTTTTCGCACGAGTGCCGCGTTAATGTCTAAGGGGTACGTTTTGAAATTTTCATTTGTACTGGACGGGCTTTTTGGAAGGTCTCATCGTTCTTGTCTTGGTATTATTATTATTATTGATTGATGTTTAAGGTTACATACTTATGTACAATGGCTTATTGTGACCGTGACAGTTATATGGGTGGAGGTTGCCGGAATACCCGCAGAGAACCACCGAGCATCGATGAGCAACTGTCAGCTCCTCAACATTCTAACTCTGTTCAAGCTGCGCTCAATCAGGGTTACAGCGGTTGAAGACATGTGCTCTATCGACGTGCAGTATGCCTTAGTAAACGGCGCCATCGCGCCACCATGTAATGCCTTGTACGAGGACACAACGCGGGTCGTCCCGGACTGGGATCGAACTCGGACCTCTAGCATAGAAGTCCAACAGTCTACCACTGAGCCGCTGCGCCCCTTCTTTTCTTGGTATAAACTCGTTCATCAATAGTTTCTGGTCGAAACGTAACTTCTGAGATATGCGAAAATTGACACGTGACGAACATTTACGTGCCGTTGGCATGTTGGAAACTGGTAACAGACATACTGCAATGGCTCAAATTCTCAACTTTACTCAATCTGTGATTAGCAGACTGCGGTCACGCTACCGTCAGACAGGCAATGTTGATGACAGACGTCGATCAGGTCGTCCAAGGGCGACAACTGCAAACCAGGATAGTTTCATCCGAACCACAGCATTCCGTAACCGCCATCAAAGTGCCCCCGAAATTGGACAGCAGCTGCACCAAGCAGCAGATGTGCGACTCAGTGGCCAGACTGTCCGAAATCGCCTACGTAGCTGGAATTTGTACGCTCAACAACCTCGAATAATTCCACGTTTGATTGAACGTCACATGGCAGCAAGGCGTAATTGGTGTGGAGCACGACAGCGCTGAGATTATCGTCGGTGGAGCAACATCATGTTTTACAGTGAATCTAGGTTCACTCTGGACTTCCATGACAGGCGAAACAGAGTGTGGCGGCGGCGGAACGAACGATACCATGACGTAACCGTTAGGCAGCACGATCGTTTTGGTGGTGGATCGGTTATGGTGTGGGGAGGCATAACCATGACAAGCAGAACGGCATTACATGTCATCCAAGGGTGTATCACAGGGCAGTACTACCGTGACAACATTTTAGTAGCTCATGTGGTGCCATTTGCGCGACGTCACGGTCGTCGATTCATTTTCCAAGATGACAATGAGAGCACACAGGGCCCGTGTCACTACAGAGTTCGTCCTGGGGCAGAACATCACTACACTGCCTTGGCCAGCACGAATTCCAGACCTTTCACCAATCGCGCACGTCTGGGATATGCTTGGCAGGCGCCTACGACAACGTCAACAGCCCCCTACCAATGTCCAATAACTCGACGCTGGACAGCAGGAAGAATGAAATAACATTAGCCAAGCTGACATTGGTCGTTTGGTGAGGAGTATGCCAAGTCGGATCCGCGCTTGTCTCGCAAATCGAGGAGGATTTACAAGGTATTGAGGTCTTGGACTAAATGTGGTAAATTCTCTGACTGGCCGTTCATGTCTTCTACAGCTCAGTGCGTGGAATGTGTGCTTGTCAGAGACCCAACTATCTTTGAAATCATTCACCAGATGTCACAGTGCAATGCCCCAACCGTCTTTTTGATGAAAATATAAATATATTTCTTGATATATCTCACGTTTATCAAATATCCCCTACTTTTTTTAATAGTATATTTGGACAAGAAAGACTTAACTTTCCTGCCCACAGACAGGCTATTAACATGCGTTTCTTGGAGTAAAACCACATCAGACATATGATGATCAAGGAAATCTCGAAGAGATGAGAGTCTGCTGGACGAACGCAGACCATTCATATTAAGGGATAGACACCGCATAGTAGATAAAAGTGTAAATACAAGGACAGGTCCCAAAGAAATATATCATTGTAAATGTGGTCCCAAAAGGGGGTACAAAGCACAAAGAAAACCATGAACGATGACATAATCAAAACAAGAGCCAAGCCGCCTACTGAACTAGTGCCCCGAATAGGGTTACAAGTGCACCGGAGAAACACGACTAAAGGAAAGAAATGACAGAGATCATGTATTAAAACAAAGACAATACGTAAGGAGAGTAAAAAGGTCGGAATCATAATAATGGAAGAGAAACAGGAAAGGTGGTGGCAACACACTGTCTGGATAACCCTGAAAAGAAAAACCCACAAAATTAGCCACCATTTCCCAAAAAGAAGGGGAAAAAGAAATAAAGGGGAAAAATAGAAAAAGATCACAATGAATGTTGTCGAAAGCAATCCGAGAGCTGAGAACAATGGTGGACAAGTGCCCATGAAAGGGTTACAAGTACACCAAACAATCCCAACTAAAGGAGAGAAACAACACAGAACATGTGTCGAAACGAAGGCAATAGGTAATATAGGCAACCAAACATGAACCAAAATAATAGAAGGGAAATAAAGGAAATGGGGTGGGGTAACACCGGCCATATGACCCCGGAATGAAGGACACACCAGAAAAGGCATGAAATATGAACAGTGTTGTACTCAAACCAGGAATTGAGAAAATCAGTGGACAAGTGCCCTTAAAGGGTTGCAACCACCCCAAAAATTCTTAACGAAAGGGAACAGACGACATAGGACATGTTTCAAAACGAAGGCAGCAGGGAATGTGGGCAACAGGACATGAACCATAATAATGGAGAGGAAATAAATGAAAGGTGGTGGGGGTAACGCCCACCATATAACCCCATAACAAAGGACACACAAGAAAGGGCACGAATTCCCAAAACAAAAGGGAAATGAAGATATAAAGAAAATGGCAAAAAAGACAACAACGGACGGTGACGTACTCAAGCCAAGAATTGAGAAAATCAGTGAACAAATTCCCATGAAAGGATTGCAAGCACACCAAGAATTCGCAACTAAAGGGATGAGACGACACAGAACAGGTGTCAAAACAAAGCCAATATATAATGCAGGCAACAGGGCATGGACTATAATAATAGGAAGAGACCATAGAAAAGGGAGGTGGGGTAACACCTTCCAGAAAATGTGAAATACACCGAAAAGGCGGAAAAATCCCAACACAAAAGCGAAAGGGAAACATATATTGAGCAAGACAAGGTGCAAGAAAAAGATAAGAAGGAACTGTTTCACATTCAAACCGAGAACGAAGAAACACAGTGGACGAGTGTCCCTGAAAGTGTACACTGAAGAATCAAAGTTAAAGAAAAGAAGCAACTCAGAACACATATGGAAAGAAAAATAAGAATGAAAGGCAATCAAAATCTAAGGAAAAAATATCAAAAACAAAAAAGGTGATGGGGATAACACCACAAAAAGGGGTTATGAGAAGAAGCGGCAGAACAAACATCCCAAGAAGAGTTGTAAACGCAACCGATAATTTCATAACCAAAATAAAAATCAAAAGAAAATAAAAAATAAATAATGAAAACAGAACCAAAGGCTCCAGTGAGCCTGAAACGCTCACCTGGCTCAAATTGTCAAAAGAGATGAGTGTTTCAGTTAGTGAACAGAAGCAAGAGCAATTTTTTGATTTGCTGTGACGCAACCAAAGGCAACTTTTTTGACCATTCAGTTCTGTTGGTCCAAGGAAAGGTTCCTAGCAAGCTCTGTTCAGTGAAGTATTAAAAACCAATAACCGAACAAAATTTTTGTTTTGTTTTCAACGACTGTGGTTCCCTCTAGTACCCCCCTCCCCTAAAAAAACAAAAAACAAAAAAAAACAAGCGACTCGATTTGAACAAACTTGAATTTGACACCCCTAGAGATGTTACATACCAAATATGAAAGGATTCTCACTGGTGGACCTGAAGTAGAAGATTTTCAAGAAATTTTCTCATATCTGACAAAGTTAAACTTTGGGCTTCAATAAAAAGCCCAAATATTAACCCAGGGACCTGATTTGAACAACCTTCAATCTAACACTCCCAGAGGTGATGTACACCAAATATCAAAACAATCTGACTGCTGGATCTGGAGAAGAAGATTTTAAAAAAATATTCCTTATATTGAACAAAGTTTCAATTTGGGCTCCCATAGGGAGCCCCAATATAAGCTCAGGGACTTGGCTTGAACAAACCTGAATCTCCCTTCCCTAAGGATGCAGTATACCAAATATCAAAAGATTCTGACTGTTGGATCTGGAGAAGAAAATTTTTAAAGAATATCCCTCATATTGCACTAATTTGAACATTTGGGCTCCTGTAGAGTGCCCAAATATGGATCCAGGGGTTAAATTTCAACAACCATGTGAATCAATCTTCCATAGATGTTATATGTGAAATATGAAAGCTTTTAGAGCAGTGGTTGGGGAGAAAAAGGTTATTTAATATTTTTCCCATTACTTTCAGTGTTAAATAATGCTGACTCAGCATTTTTTCAAAGTCCCGAAACTGTACCTTAGGACAAAACCGATAGCGATTGTTTTCACCATTCTTTTCTATTGGGCCTAAGGAAGCTTCACGCCAAATAAAAAATTTCAGTGAACTGCAGTT
The DNA here is from genome assembly GCA_031216915.1 of Pictodentalium vernedei. NCBI lineage: Eukaryota > Metazoa > Mollusca > Scaphopoda > Dentaliida > Dentaliidae > Pictodentalium > Pictodentalium vernedei. Next base: position 654,459,848 of record CM062295.1, read on the forward strand.
TTGGAGATGTGGGCGTTTGAATTTTTTTTCTATTTTTAGCTCCTGAGGTTCCCACGGGGCTGCGGGATATTTTTTTTGCATGAATCAAGTACTTAGGATCCAATAATACCTCATAGCAAATTTGGTTCAAATCGGAATCTCGGTTCGGAAAATAGAAATTTTGGGCGGGCCACAAAATGGGGATCCTACCGTAGCGAGCCCAAATATTGACCGAGAAAATTTCTTTGAACAAATTTGAATCTCAAATACCAAAGGAGCTTACATACCAAATATCACAGCATTCTGACTGGTGATTCATAAGAATAAAATTTCAGGAGAAATTGATGCTTTTGGGGCATCACTCCCCCCCCCCCCCCCCAGTGGGGGCACCGAGTTCATTTTAACAAACGGGAAAGAGGATACCTCCAATATACTGTATGTCAAATTTGTTTGGGTTTGGACTAGTGGTTTTGAAGGAGAAGACCGAGTTGCGAAAGTTAACGGACGACAGACGACGGACGTCAAGTGATGGCAAAAGCTCACACTGACTTTCAGTCAGGTGAGCTAATAAAAAGACAGCAAAAAGATAAAAACGGGTGGGGGTATAATTCTACAAACAAGTGATGAGAAAAATCAGCAGAGCAAACGTCTAGGGAGGAGTTGTTTGTACCGCTGATGTTTCCATGAAAATAAAAAGAATAAAACGAAACGAAAGACTCGGCACGCTGAATAAAAGGGATCAAAGAAATAATCAAGAAACCGTGCAAAATAAAACAAACTTGATACTTGGCGAACAAAGAAAAACCTGGTGATAAATGATCTGATAAAAATTCTGAAAAACAAGAAAAGTCTTGCAACACACAGCAAGACGAACAAAGGCATAAAATTAACTCACAACACCCAGCCACCCATATAAATTTTTCACTTTTTTTTTTTACTTAAAAATTTTTGTCGACGGTCCCATCACGGATCAGACCATCGATCCATCGTTGGTGAATGCGAGCAAAAAACGCTTTGCGGTTTCTGGACCAGCATAAAAAAACCGTTTGCGGATTCTGGACCAGTGGCCTAGAATCCGCTATTGTTTTTTTGAGGCGGTGGTTTTTTCCAAAACTTAACAGACTACTATTGAACGCTTCCATTTCTGACGTAAGTGGGGGGAATACCCGGATTTTTCCAAACTTAACAGACTACTATTGGGCACTTCCATTTCTGACGTAAGTGGGGGGAATACCCATAGTGGATTTTTCCAAACTTAACAGACTACTATTGGACGCTTCCATTTCTGACGTAAATGGGGGGAATACCCATAGTGGGGGAATACCCATAGTGGATTTTTCCAAAACTCAACAGACCACTATTGGACGCTTCCATTTCTGACGTAAGTGGGGGGAATACCCATAGTGGGATTTTCCAAAAAACTCAACAGAAAAAAACTAAGTTTTTGAAAAATCCCCTACTGTATAAACTTACCGAGAACGTCATTTGTAACGCTCGAAATTTATTACGGGTTAATATTCAAATGAACGTCAATTGTCAGTTAAATAGTTTAACTGAAAAAACTATTCTATGGATGAAAGCGGAAGCAGTTCAAAAGATTAATTGATATGATTTAAACGCGTTTTTTGAAAGCGTTACATTACTGATGTGTTTACTTGTGATTTTGAATATTCGAGTTTTCCTTGTGGTGATAATAAGCGCGGTTGCGATTTAACACTTTCGAGGGCAAAACTCATTTAGAGAGGTTTATTTTGTAAAATGTTTTTTCCTCAACTGGTTTTTAGTTATTATATTAAAGACAGAAGATTTTTATTAACTTAAAACATAAAAAAAATAATTATACATTTAATTTTGAAAATAATAAATAACTCACATTAGCATACTCAAAGGAACATTAACAATTAAAAAACGAAAAATGTTTTTACAGATGGATTCTAGACGCCGAGATCAAATTTTAGGCGAATATGAACGTGCCAAGAAGGGCATTAAATCGGCTGACAGAAGCAGACGTCTCGGAGAGATGGATCTCAGACGCGAGACCACAAAAATATTTTTACCCGTGACGGAGGTTCAAGAGCGAAGCAAGAAGGAGATAGTCGAACAATTGAGACCCATAAAAGAGAGTTCTTTGAGAATGGGTTCGTTGCCCGGTAGTTTTGGAAATCGATATTCCTTTCAATCTACACCAGATTACGTTCCCACAGGAATTCAAACCGATGTGAGCGACGATGAAGCTTCAACTATCGCCATTGATAGCGTCGCGTCGTCCGAGGATGTCAGTAAGAGAGATCTGTTGTATGGAATTTATAAGGATTCTGAGGGCAGAACTTTTGTAGGCGATACAGAAGTGGAAATGGATGATGAAAATTTAATTGTCGGTTCGAATAAATATAAAGTAACCGATGGACTGCGCAAATTGCTCCTTTTCGACAAGCCTGGAGATAAGCATAGAGATTACACGGAACAGGATTTCGACAATTACGGCGACATTCTGGTTCAGACCCACGCCATGCTGAGAAATAACGATGCCAGAGAGACGAGACCCAAAGCCAACAGAGGTTACAAGTGGACGAAAGTGGTGAAATCCATATGGGATTCGCAAAAGAAGTACGTCGAATCGGTGACTGGTAAAGGGGTGAAAACCACTTTTCTTCCGAGCGATTCTGACGCTCTGTCTCAGAGATTGAGATTGATGATGGCGAGTAGACGCGCTGGTAACACAGGGTTAGATAATGAAATAGTTACTCTATCTGACGAATTGTTAAGACAGAAGGTTTGAATAAAAACCATTATAAAAGGCTGATGAACGAATTGAAGGATTGATGTATATATAATAAGTAGAGAGAAACAAACAAACAAACAAACAAAATATATAAAATAAAAACAGTAATTTTTTACACTAGAATAATAAAAGTATTTAAACAACAAATGATTTACCAGTGAAAAAACAAAAATATATTATAAAATAAAAATATGTTGGTGATAAAGAACAGGGGATACGTCAGAACTTACGTTCAAGGCGGTTCTGGCATCGTCGATTCTATAATGCGAGCGTTCACGAGCGATGCGGGTAGAAAACTCGCATCGACCGCGGTTGAGGTCGATAAGAAGACGGCTTTGGTTGCTGGTAAGAAAGCCGCTTCCGAAGCCAGTGGTTGGACAGCTTCTGTGGCTGGCAAGAGGGCAGCCGACGCGTTGATCGACAAGTTGATCAGTCCGCCGGCGAAGCGAGCTGCGTTAGAGCGAACGCTGAAAAGTTGGAAAGATTTTAAGGATGCTGTGGTACCCATACCAGATTTAGCCAAAATGACGAGTGGATCTGGATTGAAGAGAACTCGCGACGGTGTAATATAAATAAATAATAATATTAAAAACTGAGTTTGAAAAACATAAAAAACTGTGTTTGAAAAAATCTAAAATAACAAACAAAAAAAATAAAACAAAGATGAACATTAAAGATATGTCTTGGAACGACGCCGCGCCCAAGAGGTCGAATAACGAGTTCTTTCCCAAAAGCATAAGAGGCTTGATAGTGGGAAAATCGAATTGTGGAAAGACCAATCTGTTGATGAATCTGTTGTCCCGACCCGACTGATTGGATTACGACAGCTTGTTTGTGTTTGGCAAGAGCTTGTTTCAACCCGAATACAGATTGCTTCGAGAGTGCATGGATCGTAGATTGCCCAAGGACGTCATAGCCAGAATCTTTGACAGTAGGGAGGAATTCGACAAAAGTGAAGCCCCTCTTTCGACCATTTTGGACGGTGCGGCGATGGAACTGATGAAGAGAAATGCATCTTCGAACGTCGAGTGTCGATTTTATGAGAACGCTAGCGACGTTCCGGATCCTAGAGAATTGAAATCGAAAGATAAGAATCTCATGATTTTCGACGATCTGCTTTTGGAGAGACAGAACCGATGCGAATCGTATTACGTTAGGGGTCGACACAGCAACGTGGACTGTTTCTACCTGTCGCAGAATTATTTTCGATTGCCTAGACAGACGATAAGGGAGAACGCTAATTTTCTATGTCTCTTTCGCCAAGATCTCAAGAATCTCAATCACATCTACGGCGATCACATCGCAAACGACATGAGCATGGCGGAATTCAGGAGATTCTGCAAGAGGGTTTGGGATGGAGGACTTTACAATTTCGTCGTGATCGATTTGACAAGCGAATTTAATCGCAGAAAATATCGGTGCAGATTCGACAAGTTTTATGTTTCTGATGATAATAAGATAGAGCGTGAAAATAAAAAAATTTAGAAAATAATAAATCTTCAAATAATTAGTTTTGAAAAAAATAAAAATAAAATTAAAATATAATATTCGAACAAAGAGAATTGTTAGAATGGATAGCCGAGAATATGGCTGCAAAAACAATCCATTCAAATCGTGGTGAGTGGCGATTCGACTCGATTCGCTTCGAAATTCGAACCTTCCATCGAATTGAATAGAGAGAAAAGATACGAGATGGCGTTGGTGAATCTGGAGACTTATTATTCCTTTCCCAACGTCACCGAAAAGAATAACTCGTTCAAGTATTCCGACGGAGTGGATTGGTTGGAGATTCAAATTCTCAAAGGAAGTTATGACATAGACGATTTGAACAATTACATTCAGACGCGAATAAAGATGGATAGAAAGGGAAGCAACAAGATCAGACTCGCTCCCAATCCTAATACCTTACAGACGATGTTGGATTTGGAAGATAATTTTCGAGTGGATTTCAACACGGATGATTCTATAGGTAAGATATTGGGATTCTATCGAAAGATGTATCGAGACCACGCGGCATTTGAAAATACGGTCGACATTCTCGCAGTCAATAGCATTCTGGTGAACGTGGATGTGATTGCTGGAAGCTACGTGAATGGTAGCACTCAACCGACGATCTATTCCTTCTTTCCAAACGTGTCGCCGGGTTATAAGATCGTGGAGCGACCTCGAAATTTAGTTTATCTACCAGTGATTTTAGACACGTTGTATAGTCTCAAAACCATGTTGACAGATCAAAATGGTGAACTGTTAGATCTTTGCGGAGAGAGAGTGATGATACGATTTCACATAAGAGAAATATAAAGCAAAAAAAAAATATATTGTGTATATATATATAAATAACAAAAATAAAATAAACGCAATATTAATTTTACAAAAATTATTTAATATAAATAATTATCATTAAAACAAGAAAACAATTGAAGAAAATATATTTAAAAAAAAAAGAATTATGACAGAATACGTGACTAAAAACGTGAACATATCCTCAGGATAGAGGAAGAAACTTGAGAGAGCGTTAAGAACTCGAGGCGAGGCGGTGAAATTCAAATTCACTCACGAAGATCTGACGAGAGGCGGTCAGGATTCGATCGCCTGGACCAGAAGTCAAATCAAAAGGATGGAGAAATTGATTCGTGATGGAAGAGGGTTGACGGTGAGATTGAGTCCCGCTCAATTGAGATACAATTTGAGAATGAAAGGTGGTTTCATACCGCTATTTGCAGGAATCGCCGCAAAAGCATTACCCTTCACTGCAAAGTCACTACCCTTTCTCGGAAAGACTTTCGGCGTGGGAGCTCTCACAGAACTCGCGAGTTCGGCAGTTGAGAAATTAATGGGTGGCAGTGGACTGTTTTTGAAGAAGGGAGGAGCCGTGTGTCATATCCACGTAGACGACAGCGGTAAAGGATTGTATCTAGAACCCGTTAGAGGTGACAACTCTTTGAGTGGAAACGGTCTCTATCTGAAGAGTGGACGGAACGTTGAGCGACTCGGCAAGGGTTTGTTGCTTGGTGAGAATTCGCCATTTAAGAATATACCGATTTTGAATATGTTATTATAATGTAAAAAAATTATATAAATCATAGAAAGTATAAAATAATATATAAAATGGATAAAAAGGTGGAAAAACAATTAGACGATAATGATGAATATCGCGAGATAGAGTGCGAAAAAGATGTGGAAAAACGATTAGACGCTAATGATGGATATCTTAGGAAAGAAATAATAAAAGAGTTAAATAAAGATCGGGATAGGCGGTTGAAATTTAAAAGAATGAGACGTTTTCCACCGTCACCACTACCTTCTGAAGAGAATGGTAATGATGTGAATGTTACCAAGAGATGCACAACATTCGTTCATAATTATGATTCGGATAAACACATGTGTTCTTATAAAAAAAATGTAACATATCACAAAAAAAAAGAAAAGAAGAATCGACGCTGAAATTTGAGAAAAAAGGAAATGTTATTATAATATATGGGTGATAGTGAAGAAAGAAAACAAAAACAAAAAAAAACAAAAAAAAAGTAATGAGATCTAGAGATGATCTCATTACTTTTTTTTCCTTCTTCTTCGCTAAAAGAATCAATCTCTCTATTGTTTATATTTCCAAGTCCGTTATTAGCATGTTGACACTCGTGTTTTCTCCTTTTTCGAAAATGTGTTGAATGTTTATCTTTACTTTTTTGAGTTTTTTTACATCGGTGAATGCGCTCTCACCACCCAATTTGTCCACGAGTTCGAGTGAGATTTTTGGATATATGTAACTTCCATAGAACAACGTCAAATCGTCCTTGTCGAATTCTCTATCTTTAGCGATGACCATTTTCTGTAGATCGCTTTGGTACTCGTAAAGCAAATCGAGCATGGCTTCATCCAATTTCAAAGTCATCTTATATTTGTTGTATTTATGCTCTAAGTCCTTCATCTCGACCTCGTTCAATTCAATGGAATCGTGTTGTTGTAATCTATAGATTTTAAAACTGAATTTCTTACACGTTTCGACTCATTTCAATTTCAATTTGCATTTTTTAGGTGTTGTTGTCATGATCGATTATTTGTTTTTTTGTTTTATGAACTCTTGCAAATAATGTATATTTTAAATTTTGTATTTTAATAATTTGTTTAAAAAGTTTTGGTTTTTTTTTGCTCTTTATATATATATATAAAAAAAGTTGTTTTTTTTAATTTTTAATTTTCTTTAAAGTGAAAATTTTTTTGTAAAAATTTTTTTTCTCTTTATATATAAATAAAAAGTTTAAATTTTAATATCCTTTTTTCTCGTAGTAATTCAATTTTTTTCACATTAAGGAACATAAAAATTGGAATTCTTGCAAATAATGTATATTTTAAATTTTGTATTACAATAATTTGTTTAAAACGTTTTGTTTTTTTTTGCTCTTTATATATATATAAAAAAGTTTTTTAATTTTAATTTTCTTTAATGTTAAAAATGTTTTTTGTAAAAGTTTTTGCTCTTTATATATATAAATAAAAAGTTGAATTTTAACATCCATTTTTCTCGTATTAATTCAATTTATTTCATGTTAATGAACATAAAAATTGATTAATTTCATCAAAAAAAAAATCTTTTTCACATTAAAGAAAATTAAAATTAAAAAACGTTTTTATATATATATAAAGAGCAAAAAAAACCAAAACTTTTTAACAAATTATTTTAATACAAAATTCGAAAAAAAATATATTCTTACAAATGGAGCAAACAGATAAAACAATGGAAAATTTAAATGAGAAAACAATACCTCAGTTAAACGAGATTTGTAAACTATTAAAAATTCCACATTTCAGAAATCATAGAACTAAATCAAAAAAAGTTGAAGTCATACAGGAATATTTGCATAACGCTAGAAAGGCAAATGAAATGTCGATAGCAACGACATCAAAAAATGCATTGGTTGTGAAAAATGAGAAGAAGAAAAAGATAGTAAAAGGAATCGAAATGCCGACATCGAAAAAAAACAAAAACGTTTTGATTGTTAAAAATAAGAAGACGACTAAACGAAAAGCCTTTGAAGAACTTCAAGTTTCAAAAGAAAAGAAAAGAAAAACTAAAACGAAAACGAGTGATGCACTTCAGATTCTAGACAAACGAGATATATTGAGCGAAATTCAACAAGCAATCGATGAAGGAAAAGGAGAAAAATATGTAGCACGATTTGTCGCGGAAATACTCCAATCGAAGCCCGTAGAACGGGAGAGTGCGATCAAAGGCATTTTTAAAACTTTTGACGTGGTTCCCTCATTCAAGAAAATCGATTGGAAATTATTCATGGAACGTGAGAAATAAAGATGATCAGTGTTTTAAATGGGCAGTCACTTCCGCTTTATACCCTGTCAAAATGCACACCGATAGAGTTTCTCATTACGAGGAGACTTCTAAAAATCTCGATTGGACTGGTGTGACTTTTCCAGCAGAGTTAAAACACATCGAACGTTTTGAGGCTCAAAATCCCACCGTAGTGGTGAACGTCTTGGGATACGACGACCAAAACGAACGATCTATCCTCTCAGACAGACTTCGTATCTCGAAAGAGCAAAGACGATTATTTTATTATTGATTTCGAATGGTGACAATCGTCATTATTGTTGGGTTAAACATCCGAGCCGAGTACTGTCGAGACAAAATAATAAACATAAAGGACAGATATGTTTATGTTGCAACTGCATGAATGTGTTTCACAGCGAAAAATCGTTAGTGAAACATCAGGAATATTGCAACCAAAATCAAGGTGTTGCCGTCAAAATGCCCAAACCCAACACCATCATGAAGTTTGAAAATCTCAATAGAAGGTTAAAAGTACCATTCGTCGTGTATGCAGATTTCGAATGTTTCACCGCGAAAATGGGTTCCTGTCAACCCAACGCTCTTCAAAGTTACATTGAAAGATATCGAAAACACATACCTTCCAGCTATTGCGTTTACGTGAAATGCACTTTCGACTCGCAACACGACATGGGTCCCTTCACCTACACGAAACAGTGCGAAGACGATGACGTGGCCCAAAGGTTCGTGGAAGTGTTAGAATCGAAAATTCAAATGTTATACGACAAATTCAAAACTCTGGTGAAAATGATCATCACGCGAGAGCAGCAGGACGAAAATAACAGAGCCACCGAATGTCACATATGCAGAAAATCATTTGACAAGAATTCGGAGGAAAATAAGAAGGTCAGAGACCACGACCATTACAGTCTGGCTCACAGCAAGTGTAATTTAAAATATCGAGACGCCGTTTTCTATCCGGTGATATTTCACAATCTCTCGGGTTATGACAGTCATCTGTTCATGAAAAATCTCGGCACCTCCCACGAAGAATTAAATTGCATCACGAACAGCGAAGAAAGATACATTTCCTTCTTGAAATGGAAGGTCATGGAGAAGAAAAGAGTAATCAATGGAGATACGTTGGAAGAAAAAACGAAATCCATTCGTAGAAGCATATGTTTCATCGACAGTTTTAAATTCATGTCGACCGCTCTGGAAAAATTAGTCGATAACATGAGCAAGGATAAATTTAAAATGATGAGCTAACATTTCAGAGAACGAGTGGACGTCATGTTGAGGAAAGCAGTCTATCCTTATGATTACATGAATGATCTAAAGAGATTCAAAGACACTACACTACCTTCGAAAGAAGATTTTTATTCGAAATTATACGAATCCGACATTTCCGACGAGAATTATGAACATGCCAAAAATGTGTGGAAATCATTCGATATGAAAACCATGAGAGATTATCACGATCTCTAGCTGAAGACCGACGTTCTGCTCTTGGCAGACGTGTTCGAAGATGACTGTCGTCGAAATTACGATCTGGATCCCGCTTGGTATATCACCACACCCAGACTGGTGTGGGATGCTCTGTTGAAGACCACCGAAGTCCAATTGGAATTATTATCCGACGTGAACATGTTGCTCATGTTCGAAAGGGCTGTGAGAGGTGGCGTCTCGATGATATCCCACAGATATTCTGAAGCTAACAATCCCTACATTCGAACGGTCGAATAAATACATACAGTATTGGGACGCTAGTAATCTGTACATTTGGGCTATGAGTCATCCTTTACCGATTGGAAATTTCGAATGGGTGTCGGAACAGGAAGAGATGCAAAAATGGAGAGACTATCCTTGCATTTTAGAAGTCGATTTGAACTATCCCGAAGAATTACACGATCTACACAATGATTATCCACTGGCTCCCGAACGAATGGAACCGAATGAAGGAGACGAGGAAAAACTCATTCCCAATTTATTTAAGAAACGTAACTACGTTGTCTACAGCGAGAATTTGAAACAGTACGTCAATTACGGGATGCAATTAGTCGACATACATCACATCATTCGATTCGACGAAGAGCCTTGGATGAAAAAATATATCGATCTCAACACGAATCTCAGAATTCGAGCCAAGAACAATTTCAAAAAAGATTTCTTCAAACTCATGAACAACTGCGTGTATGGTAAATCGATGGAAAACATCAAGAAGAGAACCGACGTTCGACTCATCATGTCTGAGAAAAGAGCTAAAAAATTAGTGGCGAAACCCAATTACAAACATCGAACCATATTCGACGAAAATCTAGTGGCCGTTCACATGCAAAAGACGCACCTGAAGTTTGACAAACCATATTATCTCGGACTGATCATCTTAGATATCAGCAAGCGATTGATGTACGAGTTTCACTATGATTATGTCAAACGAAAATTTGGTGATAAAGTCAAACTACTGTTCACCGACATGGACAGTTTAGTTTACGAGATAGAGACGAAAGACGTCTACCGAGATATATCTCCGGACGTGGCCACGTGGTTCGACACGAGCAATTATCCCGTCGATCACCCGTCCAACATTCAATCGAACGACAACAAGAAGGTGTTGGGTAAATTTAAGGATGAGAGGGGCGGTAAACAAATCCTCGAATTCGTGGGCTTGAGACCCAAACTGTATGCTTATCATCTAGAAGATGAAGAGATCAAGAAGTGTCAAGGGGTTAAAGCGTGCGTGGTGAAGAAAAACATCTCTTTCCAAGAGTATAAAGATTGTCTGTTAGGAAGTGGCCCGGTGTATAAGACTATGAAATCGATTCAAAGCGAAAATCACGACTTGTATACCAAAATAGTCAACAAGATTTCGCTGATGGCCGACGACGATAAGAGATTCGTGTTAGATGATAAAATAAGCACTTTGGCACTCGGACATTGGATTTTGGATCTAATTTTAGACGATAGGATTTTAGATATGATTGTGGATGATAGGATTCCAGATATGATTAAGGATGATAGGATTCCAGAAAATCAAGAGGAATTAAACGGATTCAAGATTATAGAAGTCGAGGAATTAGACGGATTCAAGATTATGGAAGTTGATAGAGTTAGTTTAAAAACAAAAAGAAAAAAAGAAAAAAAAAAATTACATCATTTTAGTGGATTATAATAAAATAAATAAATAAAAAAAAATATATATATATACCCATTTATGAATAAGAAAATAGAGATATCCATAGAAGGTGTTGTCTTACCTAACAAACCCCTATTCAACATCGATCTATCGAATGCGGCGAAGGATTTGAAAATCAAAGATTTTCTAGGCGTGTTTTCCAGAGATGCCTTGCTGAAGAGAAGACCTCGACAATCGGAATATGGAATTTTAAATCTAGACGATTTATCAGGTGAAGGCACTCACTGGGTGGCGTGGTTCAAGAACGGGAAGAAGAATTATTATTTCGACAGCTACGGAATCTTGCCGCCGAAAGAAATAAAGAACTATTCAACAAATCGATGGTTCGTTACAACACGGAACAAGTGCAATCACCAGATCAAGTGTTTTGTGGTCACCTCTGTCTCTACGTTCTCAAGAGATGGTCTGAAGGAGATCGGTATCAAGACATTCTCAATGATTTATATTAGAGAGAGATTTTTTTTTTATATAGTATATATAAAGATAAAAAATTATTTTAAAAAATTTTTAATCGAATAAAAACGAAAAATAAAAATAAAATAATTCATTTTTTAATAAACTGTGTTTTGAAAAATATTTTTTTTAAAAAACAAAAAATCTCAAAACAACATGCCAGACGATAAATTTGGTAGAAGTGACGACGAAAAAGTCAACCTAAGAAAGAAGAGGAAGATGTTCGAAGTCGACGATGGTTATGACGTTGCCAACTTGGACGAATGTTACGTTTGGAGATATGAACCTCGAGAGGAACCTTTGAACATGAACGATAATAAGCTCTACAATCTTCCTGAGCCGATAGATCTCGCAGATGCTGCAACTAAAAAATACATTGACAGGGGGAACGCCGATTTCGAATGAGTCATGCTAGATAATTACGTGGATAAAACCATGACCGACGATCTCGATCTGAAATCCAAACGTTTGGTGAACGTCGCGAATCCCATAGATCCCACTGATGCCGTGACCAAGAAATACGTGGATGACTCTCATGCGAGATTCAGCGAACACCTGAGAAATAGATACGTTCAGAAAACGATGCACTCGGAATTGAACGCCAATTCTAACAAGATAACGAACGTGGCCACTCCTACGAATCCCAAGGATGTGGCGACCAAACACTACGTAGATCTGGAACAGAGAAAGTCTGACGGACGAGAAATGAAATCGGATCTGAATGCGGGATTCAACAAGATATTGAATCTGTCGAAGGTCGACGACACGGATGCGGACTCAACCGCGGTCAACAAGGGCTACGTAGATTCTGCTGTGTTGCAATTTCAAGGATACATAGAAGCGAAAGTGAATGATCTCTACCTGAACAAAACATCTGGTGGAACCATGGAGGGTGGCATCAACATGAGCAGTGAGAATTTATTCGGACTCAGTCACGATCCCGAATTCGATTCCAGCGCAGTCAGCAGGAAGTACGTGGATGACAACTCGGTCTGGAGAAAGGGTGACATCATGGAAGGACATGGGTGGACACGCGCTCACGAATCTACTGGATCCCGTGAACATGACGGATGCCTGCACCCTGATTTCGGTGGTGGAGAAAGTGAGTATGCTAGACAATTGATCACCGTGTGGGCCGAGGAGGCCGGCACATTAGATGAGGGAAAAGCTGTGTAGTCTTTCGGAAATGGAGGTAGCGGATCGAAACATGCTCAGGTGGGATATCCCATGCTGCTGGGAGGTGAAATCCTTCGAATGAGTCTGGCTTCCTCGGATTTGAATAACAGAGTGGTCGTCAATCTCATGGTGAATGGAGTAGAGAGCGATAAGAGATACAGCATCGAAAAGACTGAGAATCAACACGCGAATGTTAGCACGTTCGACACGCCTCTCAAAGTGAACGCCGGAGACAGGATTAATTTCGTTACGAAAACCAATAATCCCAAAGCCGCCACTTCCGTGGTGAGTCTACTGATCGAACTAGTTCCTTTGAACAAACAGTGAACGCGTGGAAAATAATGAATTAAAAAAAAAAAAATGTGTGATTTATTAAAAACAAAAAAAAAAGTAATGAGATTTAGAAAGATGTTCAATCTCTCTAGATCACATTACTTTATTTATTTTTTGGGGGGTTTTGTTTTAATACGTTATTTCTCATAATGTTTCATCTCGTGAAATTGAATCACCTATCTCGAAACACACGTCAACATCTATTTTAGCATTTCGAAAAGCTTTTATAAATTCTCGAAAAGCAGTCGGTCCTCTATACGTCAACGTGTCTAAACGTTTTCTGGTCTTATCTTGTATCAAGATTTTACTTTCGATTTCACGTCTCATATAATCGGTCAATATCAAAGTAAAGTGTCTAGAATTATTGCTAACGAATCTTGCGAAATATTTTTAATCAAAACACGTCTGTTTCTTCTTAAGTATTCTCTTTCTTTATCATTGATTTTTATAATAATTTTTGTTTGTTTTTTATTTTTTTTTCATACTCGTCTCTCATCGAATGATCGACATCTTATTTCCGTCCAATTTGAATTGTAATTCTCTGTCCGACAGGACCAGGGCGAAGGCTTTGGTTTTTCTCAGCACGTTCCTATCGAATTGCATCTTGATCTGAATGTCTAAGATGCTACTCTTGAGTCGTTCACGATATCTTGTGTAGAGTTATCTTACCCGTATCGGTCGCAGTGAGTCTCACTATTGCGTTGTTGTTTCCTTTTCGAATCAACGTCAGATTGTGTTTGAATCCGTACATGATCTTGTTGTAATCGTCCGCAAATCCGAAGATGTGTTTCAAAGGTATCCTGAACGAAAACTTCCTTTAGGTCTGGACGTCTTGACGACGTAGTCAAATATCAAGGCGGCGCCAGCAGGGCCGACGGTGTCTTTCACCCACAACTGATTAAGTCCTCTGGATTTCGAAACATCATCGTCAAGAGTCCGAACATCGTGGTGGCCTGACCGGGATGAAACACAGATTCTATCTCTTGTCCAGATAGCATGTGTTTTATATTACTGAATAGATGCATGATGCCATTATTGGCTAGAGTAACCGTGTCGTCGTCGGCGTAGTCGCTCCCATCTTCCTTGGTGAGACGTCCCTGCACCACTATATAACTCTCGCTAGGATGTATGAATAGATCTTGAGTTTCGACATTGATTCTTATCTCTCCCGCATTGTTCAAACTCGTTCCGGTTACCGGTTCGTATTCGTGAACCTCATATTCTTGAATACTTTCATCTTTCAGTATGCTTTGTGCTATATCTAGTATATTTGTCATTTTTAAAGGATTTTTGGGTTTTTTGTTTATTAATTAGCTTGCTTTTTTTATCTAAAAATAGTTTTAATTATTTTTTTTATTATTATTTTTCTCTCCTATATATATATGTGTGTAAACAAGAAAATGTTAAAGAGAGTAAATAAAAAGAAATTTGTTTTCTTTTATCAAAACTTTGTCTTCTGTAATTGTTGTTCGTAAAACTTTCCGATGATCTCTTTTCCATCCAAAGCTTCGATTTCGTAAGTCACCGGATCGGTGTGAAATATTTTGATTATCACGAAGATTTCCGAGGTCCATCGAGGAGTATAACCCTTTTCAAAGTGCTTCTTATAAGCGTAGATTCTCACTCGATCACCGACCGCAAATTTCGGCGTTCTAGACTTCTTCCTAATCTTAGATCTTTCAGGATATAGATTCGCGTAGACCCGTTTTTCATTTCGAGGATCGCTAGCTTACACGGGAATCATCTTGATCGATCTGTGTCGCGTGTTGTTGTAATCTTTGACCAGACCGTTCAGAGCGTATATGTATTTCTTGGTCGAATTCGCCGTGAAGTATCTGCGCATCTTTTCCTTCATCGTTCGATTCCAACGTTCCACCACACTGGCTTTCTCTTCGTTTTCGATCGAGTAGAGGTCGATCAATCGATGAACGTGCTTGTTGTAGAATTCCTTTCCCTTATCCACCCACAATTTACTCGGTTTTCGAGAAGACGAGTCGAGCACGCTCTTCAGAGCCTCGGCGACGCAAGGCCCCGATTTATTCTTCAAAGCTCTGATCCAACCATATTTGGAAAACACGTCAATGACCGTCAATAGATATTTGACACCCTCGTTCCACCTCGAAAACGATCTCATGTCGACCAAGTGCAGACCAAATATCATCCAAACCCTTCACGAACACCCTTCTCTTTCGAAATTTATGCACGATGGGTTTGTGTAACTCCTCGGCCAATTCGCTCGTCAATAATCATTTCTTCTTCTTTTCCGATGCGCTTTTTTTTTGAACACCCCATCCGAAGCGACGTTTCGCACCGATCAGATTGCCGACCAGCGAATGTTCTATCTTCTCTCTCCTGGTCGGATTCGATATGCCTCTCAATTTCCCCAACATGTTTTTATCGCAGACGTCGTTGCGAGTCTTGGTGTCGGGATGTCCGGCACAGATAGTGATCATACGTGGCCGCGTCAACCCTATTCACAGGTTTGCTCCAAGATTTAGGAGTCAGATCGGCTTTGAGTCTCTTGTTCAATTTCGTTCCGGGTCCCGTGAAACTGTGACCAGGCAGATGCATTTCGAAAGGTAGATTATTGATCATTTTATTCACGATGCCTTTACCTTTCCTCGCGTTCTTTTTTTTGATGAATCGAGTCTTGATAGAACCACACACGTCGCAAATTCAAAAGCATCTGTCTGTCGTTTTTAGTTCGTACTTCTCGAGAATTACTCGTCTCGGTAACTCTCTTACACTTTACGCAATACATTTGTAAAAGTTATTTAAATTAATTTCGTTTTTATTTTATATATAAATTTAATATTTTTTTTTTAAAATTCTGTTCTTATTATATATATTTTTTTTTTCAATCGCTGCTCTTAAGTTCTATCATCTTACTGAATTCCTCCCTAGCCTCTTTCGTCCCCTTTTCCACGAGAGAATCCTTCATCTCTTCCTTGATGATCTGACGAGTCTTGATTCTCACGGCTTCTTTCATGGCTTCGTATTTCGTTTTCTCACCCAATATCGCTAAGTATTCTCCGTCCGATATCCTACCATCTTTCAACGCCATCGAGATTATTTCGGATATCGTGTCGATCTTGGAGTCGGCCAAGACGCGAATCTTGTCGTGTTTCCTCGCCTTCAGATATAATTTCCTACTCAAAAAGTTTCCGAGCGTGCTAAACAATCCGGCGGCGAGAGCCACTCCTTCTACGGTCAACACGATCGGAATGCCGACCGCGGTCGACAACAATCCGATGCCGGCCGCGTGTAAACCCATGGAAATCGTGATGAGTGTCGTGTCGATCGCGTTGACGAATTTCACGAAACGCGAATACTTCTTCTTGAGAGAACGGCGAGAATCTCTCTCTCGAGTTAAATATGCTTGGATTCTACTGATTTGATCGATGCGATACCTCTCTCCTCTTTCTTTTTCTTCTAGCGATGGTGCCGTCGGCAAAACGCCATTCGGCTTCTCATCCTCGTCATCATCTAACGTCGGATACAATTTATTTCTGGTTCTCATTTTTGTGTTTTTTCTTTCTTTCTAATATTAGATAAAAAATTTATGTGTGTATTTATTTTTATTATCTATTCTCCCTTATTTTATATCAACGAGAAAACTTAGACGTATGCTTCACTGAACAATAATTTCATGACGCATCCCTTGTCTTCTAAAGTCAGACTTTTATGCGCCAATTTCAGTTCTTCCGAAACTGTGGGCTTGCTTCGATCCTTACAGAAGATTAATCTCTTCCAAAACGCGATCACTTCATCGATTTGAATGCGTTCGAATGCCGGTTCGAAATAATTGACGACCATATTTTCCCTTTCCATCGACAGACACGAATGATTCTTGTGATCAAAGTCTAGGTGATCCCGACATCCGACGCATTGTTCTAACAAGAGGCGACCTAGTTGTTCGTTCACGCAGAATGCGTAGGCTCTCATCAGCATTTTTAAAAGAAACCTTGATCTAATAATCTGGGAAGTGCTCATGATTTACGTATTTTTTTTTTTATTATCTATTCGATTTGATATATTTATTTTCAAATAACTATTTTGTTTATATTTTTTTTTTCTCTCCTATGTATATCAATCACTTTGTTTTATTTCTTCAACCTTCAATTTGATAGGTCACGTGACCACCTTCTCGAAACTTCAATTTTTCTGATGGGTGTGACCCCCCCCACCCCCACGACGAGGGGAGATAACTTTGTATGATTAAGTTTATGAGAATCAAGCAATCTGATTGGTTAATTAGCGTTAGGAACGTGAAGTGATTGGGTGATTACTTATTTCAAGCTGAATTTATTGAATTCAATCTTAGAGTCAACTCTATTGTGAGCCTCCTCAAAAACAATAGCGGATTCTACGCCACTGGTCCAGAATCCGCAAACGTTTTTTTTTATGCTGGTCCAGAAACCGCAAAGCCTTTTTTGCTCGCGTTCACCAACGATGGATCGATGGTCTGATCTGTGATGGGAACGTTGACAAAAATTTTTAAGTAAAAAAAAAAAAGTGAAAAATGTACAATTTCATACATTTTTCACTTTTTTAAAAAAAAGTGTACATTCGACGTTCGCCATTCGAACGTTAAAAGTGCGATCTAGGAGTCTCAAAAAGAACAGCGGATTCTGGACCACTCGACATTTTTGTGAACGAGCGTGCGATTTAACACTGAATCCCACGTTGGTAAACGTTCATGTTCGTGTACGTGTACGATACATGTACGAAGTGGTCTGGAATCCGCATTTATTACCTACTGCTAATATCAATATCGTCGTCAGACAAGTTAATGACCGACAAAATGAGTTATGTTTGTTTGACACATACTCACAAAGTGCTGTGGGTATTTGAAAATGGTCCATTTTATCTCAAATGTATCCAAAATATTGATGTCTAGCAGCTTGTAGAGGGTTAGCAAGTGCTAACAGGAATAGTTTCCCATGCAACTTGTAATGTCACACCAAGAAATGTGAATGGCCACTTTTTCATTAAAAGGTACAAGATGTTTTCAGAGAAATCCACGAAGAACATGAATTTTAAGCTTTTGATGGGTATCATTGTTTATCCAGCCCAGAACGGGTTAAGTGTTGTTTTTTTAATTCTCTTATTACTTCCATAAATAATTCTCAGTGAATTCTACTTCCACTTATTTTGATCTCTCCTCTCAACTACGGGTGCTGTGGGTAAGCAAACACATCACATTTTATCAACATTTTGATGTTTGAGAACCTGCATAGGGTTAACAAATGCTTACAGGAATATATTGTACAGGAAACTTGTAATGTCACACTAAGATCTGAGAATGGCCATTTTTCATGAAAATCTATGAGATGCTTTAGAGAAATCCTCGAATAACATGATTTTTTATCTTTTCAGGGGTATCGCTCTGTAACCACCCTTAAATGGGTTAATGCTTGGTTTCGTAAATACCTTCATTACCTACAAAAATGATCGTCGGTAAATTCCACTTCCAATGAAGGAGGTTATGTTTATCTCTCATGTATCGTTTGGATGCTGTGGGGCCCAAGAGCAGCCCATTTTCTCAAAATGTCTATGCTTGGCAGTCTCTGGAGGGTTAACAAATGCTTACCGAAATATTTTATCCATGCATCTTGTAATGTCGCTTCAAGACCTGCGAATGGTCCATTTTTCTTGAAATTTTTTTTTTTTTAGAAATCCACAGAAAACTGGAATTTTAAGCTTTCAAGGGGTATATCTCCTTAACTAGTTAAAAATGGGTTAAGACCTCGATTTTTGAATACTCTTACTACTTACAAAAATGTTTCCCTGTCAGCTTTGCGTCCGGTAAAAGAAGTCATGTTTCTCTATTGCATTCCCATTTGATGTTGTTGGTGTTCAAAAACAGACTATTATTTCAAAATTTTGACATTTAGCAGCCCATGGAGGGTTAACAGATGCTTACCGGAATAATTTATCCAATCAGCTGGTAATGTGACACCAAGACCTATCAATGGCCCTTTTCTCTTGAAAACTCTACCAGATCTTTGTAAAGAAATCCAAGGAAAACTTAAATTTTTAAACTTTTGATGGGTATCACTATTAACAACCACAAAAGGGGTTAACGCTTGGTTTTTTGAATACCCTTATTACTTACAAAAATGGTCCTCGGTGAATTCCACTTCCAACAAAGGAGATTATGTTTATTTCTCAGGCACATATTGGGTGCTGTGCGTGTCCGAAAACAGCCCATTTCAATAAAATTACGATGTTTGGCAGCCTGTAGAGGGTTAATAAATGCTCACCGGAATATTTTGTCCATACAACCTGTAATGTCACACAAAGACGTGCGAGTAGTCAATTTTTCTTGAAAACATACAGGACGTTTTTAGAGAAATCCACAGAAAATGGGGATTTTAAGGGGTCTCTCTCTTTAGCCTGTCCAAAATGGGTTAAGATTTCGACTTTTGAATACCATACCCTTACTACTTACAAAAATGTTTCCGTATAGAGTGTGCGCTCGATAAAAGAAGGCATTTTTCTTTGTGGCGTACCCATTGGGTGATGTTGGCGTCCAAAAACAGCCAATTTTATCACAATTTTTACTTTTAGCAGCCCGTGAAGGGTTAACAAATGCTCACCCCAGTACTTTGTCCATGCAACTTCTGTTGTCACACCAAGACCTGGGAGTGACAAATTTTTCTTGAAAATGTACAAGACTCGTTTAGAGAAATCCCTGGAAGACATAATTTTTTAGCTTTATCGGGGTATTGCTGTTTAACCAGCCCAAAACGGGTTAACGCTTGGTTTTTTTAACACACTTATTACCTACAAAAATGATCCTCGGTGAATTCCACTTCCAATAAAGGAAGTTATGTTTACATCTCTGGTATCGTTTGTGTGCTGTGGGGTCTGAAACCGGCCCATTTGATCAAAATTTCGATGTTTGGCAGCCTGTGGAGGGTTACCATATGCATTGCCTGATATGTGTTGTGTATCAATGGTCGTGTCACAGGCAGGTCTAACAATGATGAGTGTTTAAAAAAAATCTACAAGACGTGTTTCGAGAAAGTGCCGATAAACCCCAATTTTGGCATTTTTGTGAATTATGACGAAATAAGGGTTAAATCGAAAATTCCGCCTCGATACATTTTTAGATTTTGTGCCCCTCTATCAGTGTGCAAAATTTTGTGGAAATCGATTCGAAAATGGCTTCTGAATCGTGCGGACAAAATGTGTGAAAAAAAAAAACAAAAAAAAATAATAATAATCCGTTGAAAAACAATAGTCTTTTCCAGAGGGAAAAGCCTAACTAGGATATAGAGTAACTAATGATCTTTAACACGCAATAAAAGAGAGCAATAAAAGGGACAAGGATTATAATCAAGGACAAAAATAGAAAGGTGCGAAGAAATAATCACATTAAAGCAATAAGAAAAATAGGTGAGGGGGTAAGTGTAGGGCTCTTACGATTTCTTAATTTAGGTATCGTTTACTCGTCGCAAGTAATCGATAATAATCGATTGATCGTAACTAGATACCCCCCCCCCCCCCCCCTCTCTCTCTCTCTCTCTCTCCCTCTCTGAAGTCGATAAAAAAATGAAGTTCAAGTCAGTTGACCTATCTCCTGTACACAACGATCCTCTTTTAGGTACATTCAAAGCTTTGATGTTCTGAACTTTTGAACCGTCAGTGTAATAATCAAGACCGGTGGGCAGTTGTGAACTTCGCAACTGCCGACCGGTCTTGATTATTACACGGACGGTTCAAAAGTTCAGAACATCAAGGCTTTGATGAATGTACCCGAAAAACAAATGCTTCCAACGGCTTCTTGGGGTTTAACATCGATGCTCTTAACTCTTTACCTTTGGAAACAGTAGTTTTTTCATCAAATTTTCTTCTAATTATTAAACGTCTAAAGCGGGATACAATTTATCGATTATTCGACAACGAAAAATACTAATCGATTTCACCGTGACCGATCAACAATCGATAAATCGATTAATCGTGTCAGTCCTAGTTTGGTGGTCAAGTTCTAATATATACTGAAAATGGAAAAACAAAACTAACTAAGGCAATACCGCACAGAATATTAAGGTGGATGGGAAAAGCAATGACAACTGGGACACATGGCGATCACAAAGCAAAGGGTCTGGTCAGAGTAGAAGGGAAGAAGGGTAACATTCATACACAAAGAAGAGATAGGGAAGTTTCAGATAATTACAGAGGGATATCTGTTAAGAGCAATGTTGGGAAGGTATTCTGCAAGGTTTTCTGTGAAAGGCGTGTGGAAATTGTCGAAAAAAGGGTATTCTTGTAGTAAATCTAGAAGGGGTTCCGATGAGGGAGTTGAGTCACTGACCACTTGTTTACTTACTCACTTCCAACTGATGGAATCAAAAACGTAAATAAGAAAAAATATGTTTATGGCCTTCCATGATGTGAAAAAAGCATATGACAGAGACTGGAGCACGGGAATATGGCAGAAACTTGAGTGCCTTGGATTTGGAGGAAATTAATCACTCCATTCAGCGCACATCGCAAAGTCAAGCATCTGTCTCATCAGACTTTGACACCAAATCATTTTATTCGACTAAAATATTTTCAGCTTGGCTAAAATTTGGCACTACATAATTCTGGGAATAGTAGGGAGCGATGAAACGTGTCTCATTGAAACGCCTCGGGCAGGACCCTGGAAGTGATGTCATAGTCACGTGACCCAGTTACGTCATTTTTCGGTTGCCATGGTAACCCGCTTGAGCGGTCATCTTGTGACGTCATCCCTATAGTGATACATGATGTTAGTGTGCATGCGCAG
This sequence comes from Pictodentalium vernedei, assembly GCA_031216915.1. NCBI lineage: Eukaryota > Metazoa > Mollusca > Scaphopoda > Dentaliida > Dentaliidae > Pictodentalium > Pictodentalium vernedei. The sequence continues at coordinate 654,481,830 of CM062295.1, forward strand.
CGCGTGTTGTTTGGGTGATACGTGTTTCCGTCGTCTATTTTGTATACTGGAGGCCGCCATCTTGGTTTTTATGGTAGCACGTGGTTGCTATGTGACCCAATGGCTTACAACACGACAAGGGTATGTTCGGAGGGTATGTTCGATTGAATAGAAGAGCCTATCAGGCGGAACAACTTTGCTTATTGGTACTATATTTAGCTTTTCTGGTCTGTTCTGGTTAGTTCTGACCCTATTCCGATTACCCTTGTTGTTTCATTTATCTAGATCACCCAAATCAGTTCACTTTCCTGGCGCTAGCTAACCAATCAGATTGCTTCACCCCCCCCCCCCCCCCATAATCTTTATGCAGAGTTACCTCCCATTATTACAACGAATCTGCTATACGATTCTCATCACCTCTATATCCAATGGCTACGTCCCATGGAATCCCTTTTTGTGAAACGTCTCTGGTTATGGAATCCCGTTTTAATCGTATGGAATCCCGTTTTAATCATAAGGATGGTAAATTAGACCTCATTGATGGAATTTCTCATAGCCCTCATGGGCTCATACGATTAAGACGGGATTCCATAACCAGAGACATTTCACAATAAAGTATTCAATGGGACGCAGCCATTGGATATAGAGGTGATGAGAATAGGACTTCGTTGTAATAAGTAGAGATAACTCTGCATAAAGATTATGGGGGATGAAGAAATCTGATTTGTTAGCTAGCGCCAGGAAAGTGAACTGATTTGGGTGATCTAGATAAATGAAACAACAAGAGTACTCGGAATAGGGTAAGAACTAACCAGAACAGACCAGAAAAGCTAAATTTTGGAACAATAAGCGGAGCTGTTCCACCTGATAGGCTCTACTACTCTACTGGAGTACACTCCTATTCAATCGAAGATACGCTCCGAACATACCCCTGTCTCGTTGTAAGCCTTTGGGTCACATAGCAACCACGCGCTCCCATAAAAACCAAGAAGGCGGCCTCCAGTATACAAAATGGAAGACCGAAACAAGTTTCATCCGAACAACACGCGCTGCGCATGCGCACTAATACCATGTATCACTATGGGGATGACGTCACGAGATGACCGCTCACGCGGGCTACCATGACAACCAAACATGACGTAACTGGGTCACGTGACTATGACATCACTTCCGGAGTCCTGCCAATGAGGCACGTTTCATTGCTCTCCTACTACTTTTGGGCTCGTGTGAACGCTGGCTGTTAAGTTCATTCGACATTAAATAATCGAACAACGCATTGTATTATTTTAGAATTCCTCTCACCTTCCGTTTCTAAACTGCCTTTAACTGATAGACTGAAAATGACGTTTGGTCATTTATTTATTTATTTATTTATTTATTTATTTATTTATTTATAAGGTTTAACGACACTTTAATAGCTAAGGTCAAATCGTGTCGGTGACAGCTTTACGGGTGGAGGAAGCCGGAGTACCCGGAGAGAACCACCGAGCAACGACGAGCAGCTGCCAGCTCCCCTATATCGTAACTCCGTTCTGCAGCACAGGCAGGGTTAGATTGCTGGAGACATGCGCACCATCGACGTGCAGTACGCCTTAGTAGACGGCGTTATTGTGCCCCATGTGGACAATCGGGGTTAAGTGCTAAGGACACAACGCGGGAGTTCGAATCGGACGTTGGTCATTAAAATTTCGTTCATAGATAATTGCCTTGATACAATTTATGGGAGAGTGCCTATATGCACTCGCCCATAAATTGGAACAAGGGGAATCCATACAGACTATAATAAGAAGCGCATTAACTGAATATGAAGCATTGTTGTGGTACCCCCGCTTCAGAATAAAACCCACATATGGGCTTCCAACACTTTACCAGTTCATTGAGCAAGTCTCTATGTGGTGACATCGGTAATACGATACATAGACTATGTTTGCTGATATAAACATATACAAAATTGGAAAATTGCGATTCTGTAGCATGACAGGCTCACCCATTCTGAGGTTGAAGGCTAACACTAAGTTTGAAATGTTATACATTTTGCTGCCTGTTCTAAGTTGTTTTTTTTTTTTTTTAATTGTCTAGTCATTGCAACTAGTTACTTAGTAAGTTAGTCAATAAGAGGACACTTTCAACAGTTCTGGTTACATCGCATCCACAAGTTCCAGGTCTGCGATTCTCGAAAAACTAACAGGACATTTTTTTGGGATGACTGCATGAACACTGAGGTGATGGGGATATATGGTTTCGAAATTTGTCACCGTTCAAATCTCTGCTGAGAACTGTTTTCGTTGACATTTCGACCCCGAGTTCTAATGTGTTCTGTGTGTCGTTAGGCACACAGAACACCTTGGAACTCCGGGGACGATTTTTAAAAAGTGCAGTTTTTCTTCATATGCTCTGTATTTAGAAGGATACAGTCATGGTTTGGCGGAATTTAGAAGGTTGGTTTCTGATTCCTCGTCGGGAATCGAACTCACGGCAACCTCGCCTGGCAATCTGGAGTCCAACACCTAAAACACCATGCAGACTACAGCACACCGTCAAAAACGATGGGTGGAATCTAGCCTTTTAGATGATGCTCTCATGATAACTTGGTTGACATTTGATGTCAAGCAATTTACCATTCGACACGATTATTTTAGGGTCCTCCCCAGTAGCCTTTGAATCACGGTTCTGGTCTATAAATTCGCGGGTAACGGGACCGGATGCCGTAAACTTCCAGTTACCGGGATTAAACCCTAATATTCGGAGTCTGAAGATGATTTATGCTCCCCAGTTAAGGTGTTGGGCTTAGCTTGCAAAGTCTGTTTTCTAGATTTCGTTTACAGCGACGTTACTTGGTAAATATATTACTTGGGATTTTTAGACATAGATTTTTAGATATACACAGGCCTGACGTTTGCAGAATGAGGTGCCCAGGTTCCCAGAGGGTGAATTTGATGATGCTATCCCATACAGTGGGCCAATTTATCCTCTGGGTCCCTCTTTCTGTTTATTCATGAGACCCTTATTCAGAGTGAGGTTCACAGAGGGTAAATTTAGTGATGCTATCCTGTTATGCAGGGAGGCGTCACTAAATTCACCCTCTGGGGACCTCATTTTGCAGATGACAGTCTGCTTTTTTTCTGGCTTGGATATACAGAAAGCTCTTGGGTTTAGGGGTGCGCTTAATTAATGGTAACGCATAGAACTTGTAATCTTGAGGTTACAGGTTTGAGTATGACAAGAAGAATTGGCGTTATCGAGCAAACTACTGTGGGAGATTTTGGCTTCAATGTTTCACATGATCGCGTGTGGCCTACTGAACCTTAAAAAATGTAATTCGACACTTGAAGAGAGCTCAGGCGTGGAAGGAAGTACGAAAATTACGTTCTTCAAAGATGGTCAAGCCATCTACTTTACGATTGAAATTGAGTAAAATACATTGTAAAATCACGGGTGTGGAAAGCAGTCGTCGGTTGAATTTGCAAATCATATCACAAGTAATTAACCCCTTACCCAACGTAGAGAATATCAAAATTTATTATTTTAATTACTATTTTTTTAAATTTTCAAATTTCAACAAAACCATATCATGTGACCCCTCATTGGAACGAGCTCAATAAGCTCGTTCCAATTAGGGGTCACATGATATGGTTTTGTTGAAATATTTTTAAAAAAATATTTTTTTCAACTGCTCAATTTGTAAATTACGCTGGCAGATGCGGGCGATTCGTTAGGTAAAGGGTTAATGCTGATGAAGGGAAGTAATAAAAATAGAATTTTACGCTAGGAGTCATAATCAAAAGTTAACAAACTAGAACGAAGATTGAAAACACAACACATTTATTTAAATCTTAGCAAATTCGAATTGAACACGGGGAAGAGGAGTGGTCGGGAAAAGAGGACGACAAAGTCTCATTCCATGTTAAACGTTTTTTTTATACCATGATTACCTATTCTATTATATATGAAAAGCCTATGACATAATTTTCAGCTTTATACACCAACCATGGTGAACACGACAGCAATGGGATTTCAGTAGTTAAAATTTACACCTACAGTGGAACTACATCCAAGATGACCTTTGGTGACGTCGACCTGAATTCGAACTTGTCTAAATTTATCGCACGTCGCCTCGCGAAGAGTGAAATGAAAGAGGCAATTATTTATTGCGTTTTTAAATGAGTTTACCGCATAAAACTCCAAAAATTAAGAAACATGCGTTGTTTCATCTTAATAAAGCATCCATAACTCGAAACAGTATGTTATTATGTTATTAAAATGAAAAAGGCCCCGGTTCTTTTTCTATTTCGTTTCGGTGATAAAATTGACAGCGGAAGTACCGCCTACCGATGCTCATGTAAACAAAAACAAATTCGCACGTATGTTCGGCTGCTGCTCAGTAAAATCGAGAAAAAATAATAGCGACTCTTAATAATCTGACGGTCATGGTATAAATAAAATATACCCAAAGTAGATTGGTGTACCAAATGTTCACCACTCGTTGTGAACATTTGGTACACCAAGCTACTATGGGTGTATATATATAGTTCAAACGCGGTGTTGACTTTGGCAAGGATACGAGTTTTACTATTTTTTATGTTAGAGATGAGTCGCGCGGCTTCGGTATCGTGCCAATACCGATGTATCGTGCCGAGGGAATTCTAAATTTCAGAAGTTTCGGTATTGAAAAATCTTCACGACATTAGCTGAAATATAACGATCATACAGTAGAACATTTTTGAAAATGGCTGATAGGAGGATCCCATTGTCTCTGTCTTTTAAGACACTCGTCACCGTTCAGTTGATGTGACAGTAAAGCTGAGAGAAAAGACCCAGAGAGTATTTTGTCTCAGCATTATTATTATATCAAATGACCGGTGGCGAGTGTCTGCGTTTTTTCCACCATTTTGACAAGTAATACAGTCTTTATTTGTTAGAACAAGCTGCTCTCTTCCCGCATATCTATAAGTTCAATATGAGCATTATGAGTCTCTGACCACTCTGGAAAGGAGGTCTGCAGCTGCTGGGCCGTATACCCCAAAATACCAACCGATATTGTCATTGATGCCCGTATGTTCTAATAAGACTAAAATCCTCCTCCTCTGATTGGACGAGAGCTTGCTTAGTATATTCGATGTTTACGGCTCAAGTGGAAAATGTTACCGTTTGACGTCACAATGCAAAATATTTGCAATGAAGTCGTCCGTTTCGGAACTGCTTCACCAACGGAGTGACTAGCAAGTCGCTTCATTTTTCTGGATGTTTCACTTGTGCAGCAGACGGTGTTTCGATGAAGTGTTGTTTAAATTACAAACGATTTACGATTTGAACTAAGATGGATTGAGTTTATCTGGCTTATTGGTTATTTATCCAGTGCCGTCGTGGATACACGAGAGGTTTATTTACTAAACTTGTGATCGTTAAAAGTTGCCTTGAACAAGGCAACAACTTTTAACGACCACAAGTTTAGTAAATAAGGATCTCGTGTTTCACGATATAGGTTTTGGGCTATGGGTAGTGTCTATTGGAACATATACGTTATTGTGATGAATTGACGGTAACATGGTCTGAGGTTTGCGGCTCGGAGCGTATGTTCAACCTCGACGCTTCGCGTCTCGGTTGAACATAAGCTCCGAGCCGCAAACCTCAGACCATGTTACCGTCAATTCATCACAATAACTTATAATGTTGTCAATACCGATACTGGTGTAAGTCATTTTAACCGATATTTCTGACCAATACCGGGGAAAATCATTCTAAAAATACCGATCCCGATACCACCCAGCTATTCTGTTTGTATATTTCTGACTGGTCTATCAGGAATAGTTCTAAAACCATCTGATAAGGAACACGTGTTCTAAGTTTTTTCCACTACAGCCACTACATCACGTACTCGAAAAGACCATATTTTGGGGGTCTCGTAAAGGTCCCGAAATTATGTCACAAAATCGCTTGTCGAGTAGCATTTGATAGGGTGTTATAGTAACGGCCATGTTGTGACATCACTCTTCTTGTGACCGTGGACTTAGTGTGTTTGAAAAGCGCGTGTTGTTGTAGTTGTTTCGAATGTTCGTTGGTGATTTAGTCGATTAGTAGTTTAATACCGTTCCATTTTGTATTTTTATTTTGTTTTGTTTTTGAGTTTTTGAGGTATAGGGAGTTTGGTTCTGTTTGATTCTTTTTTGCTTGGATATGCCCTCTTCTTAACCTCGATGTCTATACCATCATGCTGCTGTGTTGTTATAGTACAGTGAATGGCAAGGACGCAGCTAGAGGGTCTTCAATGGGGTGGATGCGATCAGTTAGGTTTCTAACAGTGGGTTGGGTTTCTGGCACGTGCCAGAAGCTCGAGTTTGGATGGTGTTTGAGAGGGTCACCCCTCTCTCGCTGGTGGAGGTCGGGTGGGGGGGGGGGGGGTACCTCCTCAGAATTTTTATTTTTTTATTTTTAGAAGCCCTGTGTTCGATTCTTGGCCTTCCTCGGGCTTAAACTAGTCATCCGCCCCCTCCAAAGAAAAAAAGAAAAGGCATTTTTGCAGGTAGGTCCTGGAGTTTTCCCCATCACTGACCAGGCTACACAAATACTGTAGACTGAGTGACAGTCAGTTGGAAGGAGTAGGTATTGGTTGAATAGCTGTCAGTCTCCAACAGTTCCTCATACTGTTAAATGCCTTCGCATTGCAGATATCGCCTTGTTCCACTCAATATTTTGTGCAAACTAGACCTAACACGATCTGGGCGATGAAGCAGGGCGGGTGGTGTGGGGTTGTTGTTGTCGATGAGCAAACAATATAATGAACTCAGGCACGCAGCCAGATATCTATATTTGGGAGGGTGGCACATCACGAAGGGCAAAGTCTTGAGCTGAGGAGAGGAACTAAGGTAGTGTCACTCTCGCGTTGATGGATTCAGGCGGAGTTGCAAACATTCTTCCCCTTGAGAAATTTTGAAAAGTGTTCCCCAAATGGCGCTATTTGTTTTGTAGACATTTTGAGGCTGAAAATAACGTCAAGCGTGGTATGGCATCTGTAATTTATTCAGCTGACGCCCCATTCAGATCGTAAAATTCAGGATTTTTAGAGCACGGTTGGAAGTGGGGAGGCCCCCGTCCCCATGCCCTCCATAGCTACTCTTCTGGTGGTAATACATCAAAGGATCTCATCCACGAACTTAGGGTTCAAATGTCAATGCACAATAACAGGTTTTTGCGTGGCAGTATTGAGGGATTTTTCTAGGTGACGACAGGGGCCGAATATAGGCCCCATTCCCAATGAGATTTAGGCAGGATTTTTCCCAATTTCTAACATAAAATTCCCAATTTGTACCCAGTATCAACTTGTTCATAACATTTATGCTTTTTGCTGCAAAAGTAGGCCTTATTCCGATAAAAGAACTGTAAACCATAATTTCAAATAATAAATCCAGCTTCTTCATTTTAATGTGCCTCTGTAGAAAAGAAATTTGCACTTTTTTCCACTCTACAGCGTCAACAGGATTCCCAATTTGGTCCAATGAGATGGCTTTTTTCCCAATTGCACGGGCCCCTGGCTCCATTCCCAATACACCTAGAAAAATCCCTGGTATTTCCTTCAGAAAAGACCGTAACGTGGACGTATTAGAAGGTTACTTCTATTATCAAAGGGGCTTTTCTCTGTAGCATTAAATACAGTAGGTCAGGGGCAGGGAAGGCTATCAACGCCCTTGGGCACATTTTTGGACTGGTTTGTCCTTCTCGTATCTTCTCCTGCTCTGGAGTCAATTCAACATATCTTAACAGGGCGGTATTTATATTTTAATGGAAATCTAGATTAAGGATATGAAGTTTTGAATGGTGAGTATTCAATTTGAGAAATTTAAATCACACATTCACCTTTACGAACATGGTAACCATGGCAAAATATAGCATGGTAATACATGGTTTGCAATGGCATAGCAGGGAAGTTTGAGACAATTACCTCGGTATACCATGAGGTTGTTTACAAAACGGATGCGACAACCGTTTCTTATTCCCAGTTCTTCCTTAACCCTTTACCTAACCCGAAAAGCAGACGACAGTTGCAAAAATAATTCTTGAATAACTAATTTTTTTCATTTTTTGTCTCAAAAACATAGGTTATGACCCCTCGTTGGAACGAGCTCGACGAGCTCGTTCCAACGAGGGGTCATAACCTATGTTTTTGAGACAAAAAATGAAAAAAATAATGAAAATTAATTGGCGATTTTTGAGAACACCGCTGGCCGGTTTTGGCCGTTACGTTAGGTAAAGGGTAAACCGATATTATCGGTTGATAATGAATGTTGAATAAGGAACTGGGAATAAGTAACGATTGTCACTTCCCTGTTTACAAAAGCCTCTTCGTTGGAAACTTTCCGACCGATTCTTTCAGGGAGCTCAGTGTGTCAGTGGTTGGAGCACTGAATTTCAAACGAAATGTCCACGGTTCGATTCTGACTATCGATAACTCCATTGTGTTCTTGGTCAAGACTCTTAAATCCGATTCAAACCGAAAAGTTCAGGGTTCGATTCAGAAATTTCAACATCAGAATATTATAATCCCTGATGGGTACGGGTGTGGGATGGGAAAATCTCACCCGAGGGCAAGATATTTGAGCCAGACACGAGGCTTGCCGAGTGTCTGGACCAAATATCTTGCCCCGAGGGTGAGATGGTATATACCACGAAATCAATTAGGAACGGTGGCATCTTGGGGTTTAAAGAGTTTTAGAGCATCAAACTTTGATCACACGGCATTCTGATGACGTCAATATGAATTAGTTGGTAACAAAAAAACTGATACGATATGCATAACGTCATAATAACGTTATAAATGTATAACGTCACGTGGGTGGGGTTGGATACATCTGTCTCACCCTGATATCTCACCCTGGACAGACGTATGTTACACATGCAGTGGGGGGGGGGGGGGGTGGAGAAAAAGCTAATCCCACACTCAGTCGAAGTATTTCAGTTAATGGCCTCTAGAGTTTGAAAGTCGGAGGAGTGCTTCTTTTTTGGTCAGAAAAATATACACCTGGAACTTAATTAAGCACCCCCTGAAATGTTACTGATTAATTATGTTTTAATGATTGCTATGTCTTGCAGTACATTTCATCGCGTGAAGAAGGATGTTTCTGGTTGATAGCGAACCCCAAACACATCAACTCGTCCACGTGAAGCTTTCTATCCACGAACGTCACAAAAAACACTGTCATCCACATGCAATATCTGGGTATAAAACAAGAAAATTTGTTACTTCTTTTATCAATAAATGTTGACATGGCAAGGAGGAGCCTGTGAGAGTTACAAAGATGGCAAATCGTTGGCATGCATGCAACAGGCATGTCATTCAAAGCTATTGGAAGGCTACTTGGCTATAGGCATTCTGTCATCAGCAGACTTGTCCGAAGAAATTAACCAACCAACGATTTTAAGGACCTACCTAGGCCTGGAGAACCCCGAAAGACCTTTCCGCGGGACGATCGGAGTCTGGATGCCTCGTTAGGCGTGAACCCTTTGCTTCAAGTGGGGTTTTGAAACACCGTTGGCTCCCCAACAGGCGTTTGTGCAACAGCACTGTCCGCAACCGTCTCAAAGCACTGGGTAAGAGGTCCAGAAAGGTCATCAAGCGTCCAGCTCTGTCCGATCAGCATCAAAGATGACGTTTGGAGTGGTGTATGGCACGACAGCATTGGAATCTCATGACATGGAGGAGAGTCCATTAGTCAGGCGAGAGCAGGTTCCTGCTTCACGTCACAGATGGTCCCATGGGAGTGTGGAGGCATGGCAATATTGCTTACGTGCCCAGGGACATCAGACCGACAGTTCCTTATGGTGGAGAATCAGTAATGTTCTGGGGATCTGGGGATGCCTCTCTCATGATTGCAGACTTGATATGGTGACTGCATGTTGGAATCTCAATGGTCATCAGTGCATCCGGGACATTCTCAATCCAGTTGTCGTGCCTCATTTTGACAACCGTCCGTTGGCTACTCGCCCTGTATTCATGGGCGAAAATGCAAGGCACATCGCTCCCATGCTGTGAGAGCATTCCTCCAGAGCAACGCTGTTACAACACTACCTTGGCCTACAATGAGCCCCGATTTGAATTCCTTAGAACACATCTGGGGCTTTGTTGGACGTCGTGTGCAAGCAAGGGTTCCGCCTGTACAGATTTTGGCCGATTTGGAAGCAGCATTGCATGAGGAGTGGCAGCACTTGCCTCTGGACCGTATCAGAAGGCTCACTGGTAGCATTAGGAGGAGGGTTCAGGCCTGTCATCCGGGCACGTGGTGGATACACTGGCTACTGACATCAGACACTGCTGTTTTGTTCAGGAGACCGCAAGTTACATTTTTGTCAGTAATTACCGGCATTGTTTCATCGTGGACCGTTCCAGCACCATACTTGTCGAGAGAACATTTTTCCATCAAAAACATTAGTGACAGATATATGTAATTAACGTTCTTAAAATATTGCATATTTTCATCATTGTATTGTCTTTCATTTGTCAATAGACCATTCTTTCCGCAAACAATCACTTTTGGCCATCTTAAAGATAGCTTGAAAGCAATGACAGTTTCTATGAACACCACTGCGAAAAAAACGGGGTGCTTAATTAAATTCCAGGTGTAAATAAAAGAGTGGAAAATATCAGCCATAACGCAAATCATATATCATATTTGATCAACTTGGAGTCACAGATTTACAGTCTTTTTCGAGTAGAGTCCGAAAATGTCCACATTTTCAAGACTTAGCCCCACCCCGCCTAAAATAGCGGAAAGCGATACCTGAAGACACCTCCTCCTTTACCCCCCCCCCCTCATTTAAGACTCAACAGATATGCGACAGGTGCGCCATGATAATGACTCTTTCCAGGTCCACCCCACTATGACACTGTCGGAAGATTTGGTGTCTGTCGGAAGAACTGTTGGCATCACGAATACAAACTGTTTCTCTAAAAGTCTCTAATTTGAGAAAAATGGTTGTTTGACAAAACCACTCTTTTCATTATGTAAAGCTACCTTTATTATGGCCAAATGGCCCATAATACTCAAATGAAAAGTTTTGTGTTTAATTTGGTGCTCACTATAGTACATAAGGTTTCGATTTAAAATATACATCTAAACATAGCAGTCAAAAGCTGTATTGACCTTATGGAAGTAAGGTCAATACATCCACTAATATGTTGGAACTTTCTCAACAGAACCAAAAGCATGGATGTCACTTGAATTGGCATACAATACAAGTCAAAATAAAGTTATAAACTCTGTATCTTTCCCTTAATACACCGATAAGACCAGAAACAAACATCATTTTCTGGAATGCTTTCACAGAGAGCTTTCCAGAAAATGATGTCACATTCTGGTCTTATCAGTGCTGAAGCAGCAGAACACTTAGTTTATTGCAGTTATGTTAAACCTTATTTCGACTTGTACCATAATGTGCAAGTTCTTTTGACAATGATATCTGAATGGTTTTATTGGAAAATAGAAATAAAAATTTTCCTCCATGAGTGGAATTTAATTTATTTAAAAAAAAACACAAACTTTCTTGGTTAAAGGGTTAACTGATAGAGATTAACCTTTCAAGCAATGAAACCCTGCACACCGGGATTGTAAATAACGAAAGTGTGTAAGCACACGGCAACTTTGTCAGCATTACAGAATTATGGCTCCGGACGGACATATACAGTCTGTCAGAAAATCAAATTTTCCCATTCCCGTGACCTTGACCTTTGTCACTCGAGTATGGTGTTCTGTGCAAAGGACCTACCATAGGTCTTTACCATTGAGTGAAGTTTCATGGAAATCCACCAAGGCATTATAGAGTTATGGCTCCGGACGGACTGACGGACGGACGGATGGTTGGACGGACGGACGGACGGGCGGACGGACGGACGGACGGACGAACGGACGGACGGACGGACGCTCCAACATTTCGGGTTTATGGGCTACCCAAAAAACATTTTGTAAGTCCAAAACCTTATTTTACCCAGAACCCCACCCCTCCACCCTAGAACTTATATTTAACCCTAACCCCACCCCTCCACCCAAAAACCACACCCTAACCCTAACCCTACCCCACCCTGACCCTAAACCCTAAAAACCACCCCTGACCCTAAACCCCACCCGCCCCCGGGACCTAACCCCCCAACCTTAAAGCCCTACTCTGGGGCTAACCCTAACCCTAACCCCACCACACCCCACCCCACCCCTGACCCAACTCCACCCTAGCCAAAGCAATAGGATTAGGAGCTATTTTTCGGTTTAGGGGCTACTAAAACTAAAACCCCACCCCTGAACCCAACCCTAACCCCCGGGATCTAACCCACCCCAACCTTAAGCCCTACTCTGGGGCTACCCCTAACCCTAACCAACCCCACTCCTAACCCTAACACTACCTTAATTTGGAGGTAGCCCCTAATAATAAGATTCCCTAAACCCCCAATGTTGGCCGGCCGTCCGGACGGACGGACGGACGGACGGACGGACGGACGGACGGACGGACGGACCTCCCTATCGGGGGGCATAAAAAGTTTTTAGAGTCAGGTTTCAAGGTCCTACCGACGGTCGTCTACCGGGAACAACGTCGAAAAATTTTAACTTCCTCCTCATGCCTGACCTTTTCAGGAATATTCAGCAGTTTTTAACAAACCAGGGTGCGGCTTTACTGAAAACCGATAGTAGCGATGCCGAAAAAAAAGAGAAACAAGTAGGGATCAAAGTTGTAATGATTTCTTGTTCATTGAAACGGTACAAAATATTCACAGACGTGACAACCGTTACTTATTCCCAGTTCCTTATTCGACACTCGTTATCAACCGATAACGAATGTCGAATAATGAATTGGGAATAAGTAACGGTTGTCACGTCCCCAAAATATTCGACACAAGCGATTGGACTTTCCCAGCAATCATTTCATGTCAATCGTAATCGAAACACGCCCTTGTGGGTGAAATGATCAGCTTGGTTGCTGAGTAAGGGATTCAGAACAAATACTCCCGGACAAAAAAAATCATAGCCACCAGGAACATAGCGAAGATGAATGATTGGGACGGGGTGTAAGTCTGATGTTTCTCGACCGAAATGACTCAAAGTCCAAGTGATTAATATTCCAGCTGCATCATCAAGGCATGCTTTTATCGAAGACGTGTATTGATGACGTAGTTGAAATGTTAGTCAGTCGGGATTGCAGGTCTGAAATAACCAGCGAACGATCGTTTAGGTTATGTGGGGTTTACGTCACTTGTAAAACACGCGAACGAATTGTCAAAAATCGACAACTAATGTTCATTATTTTTTTATTTTTTGTCACAAAAACAAAAAGAGAAACGAGCTCGTTCCAATGAGGGGTCATAACCTATGTTTTTGCGACAAAAAATGAAAAAAATATAGTTATTCAAGAATTTTTTTTGCAAGTGTCGTCTGCTTCTTACGGAAGCGTATTGCTGCCACGTGGGAAAAAAAAATTGTTTCGTTTAAACGAAAACTTTTTCGTTTAAACGAAACCACTTTCGTTTAAACGAAAACTTTTTCGTTTAAACGAAAACTTTTTCGTTTAAACGAAACCACTTTCGTTTAAACGAAAACTTTTTCGTTTAAACGAAAACTTTCTCGTTTAAACGAAACCACTTTCGTTTTAACGAAAACTTTTTCGTTTAAACGAAAACTTTTTCGTTTAAACGAAAACTTCTTCGTTTAAACGAAACCACTTTCGTTTAAACGAAAACTTTTTCGTTTAAACGAAAACTTTTTCGTTTAAACGAAACCACTTTCGTTTAAACGAAAACTTTTTCGTTTAAACGAAAACTTTTTCGTTTAAATGAAAACTTTTTCGTTTAAATGAAAACTTTTTCGTATATACGAAACCACTTGTTAGGGCCGTCTTCTGCTTTTTAACATGCAATATCATTACATTCTTTAGGCACGAGTGATCCTATGGGAGGTTTGCTGGAGGGTGTTGGAGGTGGGGTGGGGGCTCATTTTTTATCTGGGAGGAGAAGCTTGCCTTGCCTTCCCACCCGTCCGGAGTGCTTTTAGGGTAAAATCCACATATTTGGACCTATGGCGATACAAAAGAGACAGTGCGTGCATGCGAGTGGAGAGGGGGGGGGGGGGGGGTGGATGCGTGTGTGTGTGTGATGGACGTGGTAGGCAAATCCTGTCAAATGAACATGAAACCCACATCATGCACGGAGATGAGGGACATAATGTATAGACAGTGACCAGACACTATTAGGAGTTAAGCTTCCGCACACCTGTATAACATCCTATAACTTTGTCGGACATTATTATGTCCCTTGCCATCGTGGGAGGGGATATACGAAGGGGTTCCGTCAGGCCTTCTTTCTTCAAATATGGGTTCTTCTTCACTACGGAGGCACCCTCTAATTTCCAATGCAATCGAACATGCCCTATATAGGCCCCTAACACTCCGCGCTAGAATGAACAGGAGTCCTGTTCGATTATATTCTGTCATTGTCGGGTTTACAATGAACAGCAGAATGACGCCACGTCCCCCCTCCGGCTAGCCCTTCGGGATATTCCCACGGCATAGTGCCCCCCCCCCCCCCCCCCACACACACACAACACACACACACACACACTCATTTGGAATTCTCCCCGGCAACTGGGCCGATTCTCATACATGGTGTTGGTAAGTAAGTCTAGTGGACCTGTCTGTTGGGAGGTCAAGACCATATGTTTTCTCACAAAAAAAATAATCCGTGCCATGAAAGAATAATCCGTGCAAACAAATTAACAATCCGCGCGCGCGGATTATTATATCGTGCGCACGGATCATTTGGGTAAAAAAAACATATGGTCTTCTCGACCCCCTCCCACCTCCCCCGCCCACTGTCCGAACATTCAGACCCACAAAGCAAACTTACCAACGCCATGCAAGGGAATCTGGTCCAGTGGCGGAATTAAAATCTCTACTTGGCTTGGGGAGGGGAGGGAGATTGCAATTGGGAGCGGCGCGGGGAGATGGGTCGATATGCCGCAGGTGGGGACGATTGCAATTGGGGATGGGCGTTCGATATGCCACAGGTATATGCCGAAGGCCGGAGAGGAAAGGTATAGGCCGGTGTATCACCCCTTCCATTGGAGGACCCCGGGCAGTGGAGGCTCCGGAGACTTTTTCCGCAATGGGGTGGGGGAGGGGTTGAGCAAGTAGGGTACATGCTTTCCATTAATAGGGGGGGGGGGGGGGGGGGGCACAAAGTATCATATTCATTACATTCTTGAAAGCAAGAGCAAACGTAGGAGGTTTGCTGGAGAGTTTTTTTTCGGGATGGGGGGATTCAATTGCTAATTAAAATCGGGGAGGAGAGGCCCACCCCACCGGGGGGGGGGGGGGGGGATTCTACTCCCCAGATAAAAAATCAAATGAAATCTTCTGGTGCTTTTAGGATAAATCTTCACATTTTTGGACGTCGAAAATCGAGAAACGCTTCCCATATTTAAAAAAAAAATACGTTTATGAACGTACATGGCTCAAAAGTATGTGCATCCGAACTTGCAAATGGATATGTTCATCAGCTGAGTTTTGTATAGAAATAAAGAAAAGAGAATCAGTGTGTGTGTGTATGTGTGTGTGTGTGTGTGTAAGAGAGGTGTGTGGATGTGTCACTGATGGACAGGTGGAAAATTGGGGAGGGGGCAAAGTCAAATGTTTTGGGGCAAATGCCCTCCCATACACCCCCCCCCCCCCCCCCACACACACACACACTGTAGCGGCGCTACTGGATAAGAGGCCCCCTTCCTTGAAATATAATTAACTCTGTGGGCGATTCACATTCTGATGCCTCCTGAGGGGAAGGTGAAGCCATTGATAGGTGTCCGTATGTCCCCCCTTGGTAAAATTTTCAAGCAGTGAAGCGTTGAGAGCAATTCTGAAGCCTCCTGAAGAATAATGAGGTCATTGGACCGGTGGGAGTCTGGGTCTATCGAAAATGTTCTTAAACTGCGAAGCACTATCAAGGGTTTTGGAGTCTCCTAAGGAAAGATGGGGGTTGGAAATCCTTAGTAACTGTTTGAAATTTATTTCGAGGTGGGTGGGTGTGGGGTGGGGCGGGGCGGGGGGCAATGTAGGCCTAATTATTTGGGGCGGGTGGGGTGCGTTTCTCCAGACCCACAGCCACTGACCCCATCCTTCCAGGTCTTTCCACCTTGAAGTCCAAGATTGTGCCTGTAGCGGATAAGCATAGGCCTATATTGCCCGTCCGGGCCAAGCTCCAAGTGACGCCCCATCCTCAATCTCCATGCATTGTTAAGCATTTTTATGGCTGGCTTTATAGGCTCAAAAGACATCTGAATTTCATGTCTTTACTAACATCTTCATGCCCCCCCCCCCCCCCCCCCGAGATGCCTCCCATCCCCGCCACGCACATACACCTGCTGACAGCAACGGGTGTGGGGTCTTGCGCAGTGATGTGGGGTCTTGCGCATATTTCACTTCGTTCTAGGTTATCGGCCATCTTTCATCTTTGGTGGCACGTAGGTGTATTGCATGTTAAAAAAGCAGAAGATGGGCCTAACAAGTGGTTTCGTATATACGAAAAAGTTTTTCGTTTAAACGAAAAAAGTGGTTTCGTTTAAACGAAAAAGTTTTCGTTTTAAACGAAAAAGTTTTCGTTTAAACGAAACAATTTTTTTTTTTTTCCACGTGGCAGCAATACGCTTTCCGTAGCTTTTCATGTTAGGTAGAGGGTTAATTGTTGCTATTTATTTTGGCGGACATTCTGTTAAGACGTTAGACGTTACCCAGCCTGCATTGTTGGAGTCGCAAAACAGAAAAAGCGGAAAAGTATCGCAACTTTTTTTTTCTTATAGGTTAGCACCGTGTATATAGCGTAACTCGCTGATGGATAACGATGGAAGCTCTTTATGTACAGGCCTGGGATTGCAGTTAAAAAACTAAGATTTCTTGGAAATTTATTGGTGATAAAAGTCACGACGCAACTTCTT